>OY770110.1:11848819-12224262 GCA_963669365.1 Verbascum thapsus
ATTTTTTGGTGTATATGATGGCCATGGAGGAAACAAGGCTGCAGAGTATGCTGCAGAGAATTTGCATTTGAAGATTTTTGAAATGTTGGATTGTTCTTCTGTAAATCAAGCAAAAGAAGAAGCTATCAGGGCAGCTTATTTGAAAACAGATGAAGAGTTCTTAAAACAGGTATTTTTTGTTATTAGAAACTTTCTTCTATTTTTGAAATTTCTTGTTTTTTCGTTTTTTCATGTGTGTTCTATCACAAACTTGAGCAGAAATGTGCAGCCTCTAAGTGTTGATCTCAGTTTATATTGTTGAATCTCTGTAATTAGTATCTTTATTATTACATAAATTTTGTATAAGCGGTGCCTTGTGGGCTGATAAATCCTGTAAGAGAGATTGAAGTTGCATAGCAATCATGAATATGACTGGCTCTAACAATGTACTTAATAATCATTGTGTTTTCTAAACATATTTTCTTGTACTGCTTCAAGCATGAATTCTCCTCGAACCCAACACTCCGCAAAGTGATTTCTGTTTATACGAAAGGAAAATGCAGGTACACCCATTTACCAAATCTCGAATACAAAGCAATATATATATATATATCATTTCGATTCTGAATTTCAAAATTTCATAGGTGAGAAGAATGCAAAAGTTTGTCGCAACTCTTGATGTGTTGAAGATCAAGAACTCGAGCCCACCAAGCAACGGGACCCGTCCAAACGAGGCGTTCATTAATTGATACGCCAAATCAAATTGAGCAAAAATCGGCCCTGTTTGTGATAACAACACAATGGGAGACGTTTGAGTCTACTCCGGCTTCAACATCAACGAGCACGGCGGCTCATCCAGTGCAACCAAGTTTTACATGGGATTTGCTTTGAGTAGTAATTAGTAGACCAAAGTATATGTTCTAAGTGTGGATTTGATTTTCATTCAAGTTGGTTTGGTTTGGTTTTGGTATCTATTTTTCTTCAATTCTTTGTTGTATTTAGAGTTTTTGTTAGTATTTATCTCCTTTTCATATGTCATTTGCATCATAAATAAATTGGGGAAAGTAGTTTTTTTTAACTTTGATTGGTTTGATATATTTCCTGGAAGTTGATATCTCCAATTATTGATGAAATTATGAAATTGCAGCCGGTTGCTCGATATGCTGCAGCAACCTGGCTGTATATTTTTTTACAAAATTTACCAGAAACGCGACGGGATTGCGACGGACATCATATATAATTATTATTAGTTAGCGTCGGGTTTGCGATTATTATTATTCGGCTGGCGACGGGTTGGCGACGGTATATAATAAAATATATATAATTACTATCATTCGGGTTGGCGACGGGTTGGCGACGGTATATAATAAAATATATATAATTATTATTCGGAGGGCGACGGGTTGGCGACGGTATATAATAAAATATATATAATTATTATTATTTGGCTGGCGACGGGTTGGCGACGGTATATAATAAAATATATATAATTACTATTATTCGGGTTGGCGACGGGTTGGCGACGGTATATAATAAAATATATATAATTATTATTATTAGGAGGGCGACGGGTTGGCGACGGTATATAATAAAATATATATAATTATTATTATTCGGCTGGCGACGGGTTGGCGACGGTATATAATAAAATATATATAATTACTATTATTCGGGTTGGCGACGGGTTGGCGACGGTATATAATAAAATATATATAATTATTATTATTAGGAGGGCGACGGGTTGGCGACGGTATTGCGTCGGTCAATACCCGGCCAAAACCGGGTCAAGTGTTTAGGTACATTGCGTCGGTATAGCGACGGGATGTAATTTAGCGACGCCAAATTGGCGACGGGTGGATACCGACGCTACCCCGTCGCAAAAGTTGATTTGGCGACGGTTTAGCGACGGTTTCGGCCGTCGCGTTTGCTCTGTTTTCTAGTAGTGTGTAATCAATTTGTAAAAAGTTCAATAATCAGTTTTGATTATGTACCTTTTTCATCAAGTGATGAACTAGCACAATAGGAGTAACAAGTCCGTATCAATTCTAAATAATCATAGTATGTTGAGTTATGGAGCCTGAAGGGGTATTTTAGTCTTTATATAATCATTCTCCTATAAGGTTACGTATCTTGTATTATAAATAACTTCAATATCATTGTAATTCATAATCATGAACTTACGAAATATAGTGAATATCCTGGCTTGGCAGCGCACCAGACGTAGTCAAATTCTTTGACGAACTAGGTCAACAATTCGTGTTCTTTTATTGTTTTTCTTTCGAGCAATTATTTTCATCATTGGCATTATATTCCTAACATATTATTCATTGCACTTAAATATTAGACCAAGTTATTTTTATCTCCTTGAAGGATAAACTCTTTAGTAGCTCAATGAGATGGATCGAATTTACTGTAGTATTTATTTGGATCGTATTTATTGTATCATATTAGATGATGCTCCAATTTATAGGAATTTACATTAAATCTATATAGATATATAGAATGATAAAAATATGAATGAAGAATATAAAAATACTAATATAGTATTTGGATAGTACGACATCCATAAAGACTAGAAATATCCTAATAGCAAATGCGACCATAGCTTAAAATGCTTCTTACGACCTTAGCACTTTCATTCTATAAATTTTTATAAACTAGCAAGATGTAAGTACGTTGTACGCCAACACTTAATTCTTATGCTATGTTTTGGATCTTAGATTTTAGTGAGAAAAGTACAAGCAAAATATTTTTCTTTCTCAAAGTTTTCTTTTTATTTAGTCATTGAATGTTATGCTTTATTTTTCTGAAATTTTCATTTGTGTCTTCCATCCTACTCAATAGTTTATTATTGGTGTTGTTTTCATTCTTTCTATGATAGAGTGCCATTAATTAAATTAAAAAGAATTGAATGAAAGATATTATAAATATTTTCTTACATTTTTTGTCATGTTTAAATTGACTTGTATTTTTTTAAAAAAAAACTTAAGCTATTAAATTTTGAACAATTAAAAATTAAATGTAAAAATCCACGATCCTAAAAGTTAAAAAAAATACATGGAATTAATTTGCTCATCCAAAATTCTATAAATAGATAACTAATGCAAGTCACATAAAATAAATTACTATTTTACTTTAAGTTGATATAATGTTATAGCAAAAAAGGATTTTACATATACAACAAAATTTCAGATAGTTATAAGAACATAAACATGAAATTTTACGAATGGCGTTTATGAATTTATGATGAATGAAGGCGATCATTTAATAATACATTGTTGCATACATACATCTACCTCATTAAATAATTTAAAATAAAGGACTATATATATACTTAACAAATAAATATTTAAATTCACAGAGAGAAAAATTGACATAAAGGATGTTAATACTTGTCATAATATTGGATTTTCAAATTAAAATTTATTTTACCATGTTTCACATTAACTTAGATAAAAAAATAAAAGAAAATTAGAAGTTATGTCATGTACCCAAATGTGTCTAAATCTTAATTTCACATGTTAAATAAAAAGTTTTTCTCTTAGTAATTTTCTTCTAGATAATGAAATAATTGGTGCATATATTTAAAGTAAAATTTAATAGATCATAATGCAAATATACATTTTCAACAACCGTTACGAATCATATAGAATGAAACAATTTCGTTAGAATTACCTGACAAGTAATAAACACATATATACATGAGTAAATTATCAAAAAAGACAAATTTAAAATTATATTGTAAAGATTATTGAGAAATGATAAATAATTTAATAACTAAAATATCACTACTTGACTATGCATGTTCAAATTTAACAAGAATTGAAGTCTAGGACATTGCTGAGTATTTTAATGTTTAAACACTAAAAAATACATTACTAATTAATACCATCGTTTTAGTTTATGAAGACATAGTAGCATAAATTACATGTCTTAAATGCGACTTTTATGGATTGAGTTTTCTAGAAATAATTTCTTTCAACTAACACTTTCACTGAAATTAACATTTATAAATGCCAGGATATGTAAAGATTCATTACCATCAAAATAGGAGATATAGTCTTAATATTAAGCATTATCTTGTGTTTTGCGTTCAATTAGGTTGTCATTATCTTGTGGAGTTCAATCCATGTTTTGTGTTTTTTGGTTAAATTTTTGGTATTCCAGCAATTAATTATCTATATTTTACTAATGTGATGCACTTTAACTAATATAAATGTTTTTAATTTGAAGTATCAAACTTTGACTAGTTGCACAATGTTTTATTTTCTAACTATTTTTATCCATGTTGGTTAAGATTGATATATATTATAGATTGTATACTCGGTGTTGTTTATGTTAAGTAATAATTCATTAAATATTAATATTAGTTTCATTTATATATATATATATATAAGTTTTAGTTAAATTTACTATATTAGTAAAACAAATATTATTTTAGGGCTTATGATTTGGAATACCAAATAGTGCTTATATATATAGAAGTTTTGATCATCTATAAAGTAGTTATCACTCATTGTTATGTATTTTAATATAATTTATATGGGCTTCAAAAGGCAATGATATACGTAAATTATACTATATATATTTTTCAAGGAGATGAGATGTTTTTGATAATTAAATAGGAAAAACTATTGTATACAAGATCTGTTCAGTATATTTAAACTTGAAAATTCTATTTTAAAGATTTAAAATATATAGATAATTTTATTCATAAAATATAAAGTTAATTAAAAAAAATTACATATATCACTCATCTAGATGTTTTTGCATTAAATTATAAGAATTAAGAAGGTTTAGTAATGGAATAGTAAAATAGTTAATTTCTTACTCATGATTAATTTTAATATTATATTAAGAGTCTTAAAATTTAAAAATTTCTTATAACTTACGACTTTTTCTTCTCTTTTAAGTAGTCGTGATAATGATTTCGGTTGAATCAAAAGTCTTATGTTCTCTACATCAAAGTTGTTATTTGTGCTGATAAAAATGAGAAGTTGAAAAGCTCCATTGATAATATTTACTATATGCATATAATTAACACTATAAGAGCAGTAAGGATAAAATAGATATAATATATATGATTTTATATCAAATGATATAAAGTTAATTAATGTTTATATATATAACTAATCTAGATGTTTTGGCACTAAATTATAACAACTAAGAAAGTTTAGTAAAGAAATAGTCAAATAGTTAATTTCTTATCATGATTAATTTTAATAGTATATTAAGAGTTTTAAAATTTAACAAATTAAATATAATATAACCCTTATTGAAAGTTTAAAAAAATGAAGAGATAAAAATATACATATATCAATGTGAGATGCATATCAAAGGTCATCCCATTAATTATTGATTATATTAAGGTAACCCTATTAATTATTGTCAAAATAACTTATTATAATATGACTAATTAAGAGAAGGATAATTGTGTATTTTCATAAATGGAAGTAAAACACATTTTATTATTCATACTTTTATAGTATCTACAAAGATGTACGTGCATTGCACGTGAACACCTATTTTTTTATGATATGTTTGGATTTTAAATTTTAGGGAGAAAAATACAAATATAATATTTTTCTTGCTTAAAGTAATTGAGTTTGGGTTTTTATTTTATATACATTTACTGTCTTTTTTTATTACTAAAACGTTGATCAAATCATAATATTAGAGTTTCTAATGGGACATTGAAAAAATACGGACCAAATATAATGAAAATATTTTAACCCTTATCATGTTGTTTGTTCATTTGGCTAAGGCGAGCCCAAACTAAATATGTTTTACTCTATTTAATTAGTAAGTTATGTAACTTAATGGTCTTCATAAATAAATTAGTGAAGTGCTAAAAAAACAGATAAACGTCTTTCAAATCTAGTATTAGAAATTCAAATTTATAAATATTCGAATTGAAAAATTGTTTAATTCATTTCTTGTTCATAGTTTTTTAGCATCATCAAATTGTAAAGTTTTCAAATTAATAATTATGGCCAAATCTTGATTGAATAATTTTATTTGTAAGTTCACATATTCCTTATCGTTATGTTCATATAAACAAATAAAAACAAATACTTAACTAAAATATAAAAAAATTCATGACAATGTCTCGCTTCTCTATTTTGGTTAGTACAAAGCAACTAAATGATATGATATATTGAATAGTAATGTAGTGCATATTCGCTGAATCTGATAGTGTTTACTAATATGATTATAACTCTTTGTAGACAATTCCGATTCATTCACAGTTTGCAGCATTAGACAGCCAACTTAATTACCTTCTCATCCATATGTTTTTCATGTTCAGGGACAGAGTAGATCAAAAGTTATGGTCTTTCAAAGTGACGGGCAGAAAACAAAGTATCTCAAAAGAAGTTTGAAAGTTTGTATTTATTTAGTATTCTATATTCAATGAATTAGTAATCTAATTTAGCCTATAAATACCCCATGATATGTAGTGGAAAATCAGATTTCTAAGATTGAATATTTTTATTAATCAAGAGTGAGAATAAATATCTCAGTTTCTTGCTATTCCTACTTGAAAGTCGAATTTAGCCTTCTCTTTTGTTTCATTTTCGTTCCTTTGTTTTTTCCACCCTCATCAAATAGCCTAAACAAGTTTGAATTTTTCTTTAATATGATGACTCAATGTTATTTTTTTATTTAGTCATTGAATGTAATACTTTATTTTTCTCCAATTTTTATTTATCTCTTTTAGCTTACTTAATAGTTTATTGTTGGTGTTGTTTTTGTTCTTTTTATGATAAATTGTTCATAATTGAATTGAAAGAAACTGGATGAGAAATACTATAAATATTTTTCTTACATTTTTTGTTCTTTTTAAATTGACTTATAAATATATCTTTTTATGAAAAACAACTATTAAATTTTTGACATTTAATAATTAACTGTAAAGATTCACAAGTCAGGTACTCATTTAGAAGATGGAAGATTAAATTCTACTAATATCCTTCACTATTGCATGATTTATATTTTTAATTCATTTATTTCATGTTAAAGAATTTGTTATTACAAAATTATGGATATATTGTCATTAATATCAACTCAAGTTTCTTATGAATTATAAGTCAGATTATATTCAATTCAAACTAATAAAAGGAAGGTTAGTTAGACTTGTTTAAATGACAGGTGTGGACGGACAGTATAATTTAGTAAATTAATCATAATTATTAATTTGTTACATGTTTCTCCTCCGACATAATAGTTTTTTCGTCCATTCATCACTTTATACATTTTTAGTAGTCACTCTATTTTATACTTTTTTTTACATTTTAATTATGTTTATTACATATACTTTGAAACTTTTTCTCCATAATATTTTCATCTTAATCAATATGTGTGAATAATTTGATGAATATTAAGCAAAATTTCATTCAGTATAAAAAAATGAATTCTATTATTTTTTTATAATTTTCATATATGTAGTTCTTGTAAGTGATTTTGATAATTTATTTTATCAAATTATAACAAAAATATAAAATAATATGGAACAACTTATCTTGGCTCATATGTGGATTCTACGTTTTTACAAAAAAAAAATTGAAAGAAAAACTTCAGATAAGTTCTATTCTATAAACAATTATGCGTGTATTATGCTAATTCTAGAGTGTTTGAAAGCAGATTTGATTTTAAATTAGCCTGATTGATAAATTTAAAAATGCATTATAAGCCTTGTTTACATTTCGGCAGCTATAGAGTTATGTATCTCAAAATAAAAGAATTAATTTTCTTTTTATCAATAATATTTAGAATTACTTAGATGACAGAAGTTTCATTTTAAAAACCATGCAATCATATTAAGCTCGTGAAAAATAACCACTCTAACTGCATCGAAGAAAAAAACTTACAAATCAAAATTATTTAAGTCATGTTAAAACATATCATATTATGTGAATCATCTCATCATTAATAAATTTAAAGCATGATAACTTTGTTGAAGAAAAATATTAGTCATTCCTTTGTATATGTTCATAATATGGTAAATTTCTCAAGTCTAAACAGGGATGATGTAATTATATTTAAAATGGAAGTATTATGATCTTATTTACATATCCTATTAGGTTTTACCCGTGGTTTTCATAAAAATTATAATCTGAACAAAAGTATATGAATGAACTTGGGACTGCAGATTCCATTCCCACCTCATTCTTAATTTGTTCACGTATATTATACATGGCCAATACTGAATCTAAATAAATCTCCTAAGACATACATATACATTACGGGATATTTATGCATTTTATACAATATATCCTAGAACCTTAAACGATGTACACGTCACTTGTGAAATTTATCTATGTTCTTGATGAATATTGGTCATTTTTGCAAAACAAAGGATTTTACAAGATTATTTTTACAACATTAAAAATAATGAGACTAAAAATGGCGATAGACCTATTCTACATATATAAAATCCCAAAAAATTAGATAAATCTTGATCTGGTTCGTGAGGCATAATCCACACTTGAATACCATGTCAGTATACCATGCTATTCTGAAGAGGATCACATCTGCAATTCTGCAGTCCATATTAAATTTTAGGCATATATATAATATATATATATATACAGCTATTCCCTAAGCTTTCCAGCCTTAGCTCTTTGCAGAAATATCATGATCTTGGTATCATGTATTTCCAAAGAAAAATTTAGTATAATTTATATTATATTCCACATTATAAATATCACTATATCCTTCAAAACTTCAACCCTGCCACCCTTTACAAATGATGGGTCAAATAATAAATCTTATCTTCTAATCCTCGAGATACTCAAACAACATAAATTAAACTTTTCACTTTGTGACAACATAATTCTTTTTGTTATAAACAATATATCTTTTTTTTGCCTGAAATTGGATTCTCATAATTGTAGTTATAATCTTTACAGGCAAGTATGGTTGCTGCTAATGGTTTACTTGTAAACAGTTGTACTATTCAGACAAATCCCGGACAAATGATACTGTCGTGGACAGAAATTGGGGCCCGCCTTCTCGTAACTAGATTTTTCGATCGATTTATTTCTACGGGTTGCCTAATGTGAGTCTCTATTTACATGCTCTAAATTTCATGCAACATCTTATTGAATTACGACTAACGAAACTTGTGGCGAAATAGTTTATTGGAGGGAGGATCGATTTTTACCTTCGAAGGTACTAGAAAAAAGAGCCATTTAAAAGTTTCGTTGAGAATACGTACTCCTCAGTTTTATTGGAAGGTAAATATTCAAATTTTCGTATTAAAAAACAATATATTATCGTACGTAATAAAGTGAAAATATTTTTTATTAAATTTTGATATCGTTGGTTATCGATTCTCTATAATAAACTTTCTCGCAGGTTGCAACAGAAGCTGATTTAGGCCTTGCCAATGCCTACATTAATGGGGATTTTTCTTTCGTCGATAAGAATGAAGGCCTTTACAATCTTTTCAAGGTAAACAATATATATAGATTCAATTTTTTTTTTTGGGATAAATGCAAATAACCCCCACGTGAAATATTTTATTAGCTGAAAACCCCCTGTGAAAAAAATATAGGCTAAAACCCCCTTTGAAATTTTTAAATTGCATAAAACCCCCTGTGAAAAAATTTGGCTAAAAACCACCTGTGAAATTTTCAAATTGCATGAAACCCCCTATGAAATAAAATATAGCCTAAAAACTCCCTATAAAATTTTTAAATTTATAAATTAATTAATAGTACTAATAATCAAATTTTAGGATATTAATTAAACTTTATCCAACAATTAATTTTCAATGTAGTTATATTTCGTAATGGTAAAATTTTACAATGGATTTTTAGGTTATATTTTTTTCACATGGAGTTTCATGCAATTTGAAAATTTCACATGGGGTTTTATGCTATATTTTTTTCACAGGGGGTTTCATGCAGTTTAAAAATTTCATAGGGGGTTTTTAGCCTATATTTTTTTCACATGGGGTTTTCAGCCAATAAAATATTTCACGTGGGGGTTATTTGCATTTATCCCTTTTTTTTTAATGTATCATGATAACTATGTTAAAAGGGTTTTTAACCTTTTTAAAATTTCATTATTGTCTATTACCTATTCTGTGTGGATTTTCCTTTCGTAATAATGATGTTCCGTAATTTTATTTCTCAGATGTTTATAACTAACACAGAGTTAAGTACTTACGATTCAAAGATAAACAAGAAAAGGTAACAACTTTCAAGATTTTTTTTATATTAACGTCGTTTAATCATCTTCAAAATTATTTTTTGAGAAAATACATTTTTTATCACTAGGGGATCGTGGACGCCATTGTTTGTCACTGCTGCAGTTGCATCTGCAAAATATTTCTTAAAGCATGCGTCAAGGCGCAATACGCTAACTCAAGCACGCAAAAATATCTCACAACATTATGACTTGGTAAGCTTTTTGCTTCCTTGGACTAAAGCATTTTGTATATGTTTCCTATGTGTCAATCCTTCGACTTATTTTTTCTTCGGGTTTTTTTTTTTTCAGAGCAATGAACTATTTTCTCTATTTCTAGATGAAACAATGTCCTACTCTTGTGCAGTATTTAAGGTTAGAATATATTCTTTTTAAAACAAAATCGATAACTTAATGTTGTTGCATAAACATTAATTATTTAATTAGTGATATATCTATGTTTTTCGTTCTCTTGAAAGACGTCGGATGAAGACTTGAAGAGTGCACAACTTAGGAAAATTCATCTTTTGATTGAAAAGGTAAATTTATTTATGAAACGTTTACTAAATTTCTAAATGATTATCGTGGGTGCTAATTTTTTCATCCGTAACAGGCAAGAATTAACAAAGAGCACCATGTTTTAGAGATTGGATGTGGTTGGGGTACTTTAGCAATTGAATATGTAAAATCGACTGGATGCAAATATACGGGCATCACATTGTCCGAAAAGCAACTTGAATATGCAAAATTGAAAGTCGAAGAAGCTGGTTTGCAGGTATATTTTGTGCTTCTAAATTTGAAATACTTTATTTATATTCTAACATATTTCATTTATATCATTAATGAAATTTTTGTGATGAATTATTATGATTCAGCATCAAATCACCTTTCTATTATGTGACTATCGTCAATTGCCTAAATCCGAGAAATATGACAGGATAATATCATGGTGAGTATTTCCAAATCAACTTAAATTTTTTTTATTATCGTATCATCCTAATTATTAAAACCAAATGATTAATTTTCAGTGAGATGTTAGAAGCCATAGGCCAAAAATAATAATAATACAATAATAATAATCTAGATTCATTGTTATGTCTAGATTCATTAGTCCAGTGAATAGTCATGTCTAGATTCATTAGAAGTTGAAGAGTTGGGTAGTTGAAAGGCCATCAGTCATGTAGCTAAAGAGTCATCAAATCTTAGCCATTAAATTCAATCGATCTTAACCGTTAATTCGAGCTTTGTATTAGTATAAATAGGGGTCTTTCTTTCATTTGTAATCATTCAAAAAAATGGAGTTACATTGAAATATAAAATACAAGTTTTCTCCACTCTCTTCACTAAAATTTTTCAGTTATTTTCTCTCCATATTCTAACAAAGTGGTATCAAGAGCCAATTTTATTTGGAGATATCCTCAATTTTGAAGATGTCAAACGGAGCACCTTTGCAAGTTCCAACTCTCACCAAAGATAATTTTGATAATTGGTGTTTACGGATGAAGGCTTTGTGTGGAGCCTATGAAGTTTGGGACTCCATTGAAAATGGAGTTGACGGAAATGAAGCAACCGCCAAGAAGAAGGATCAAAAGGCGCTTGCACTCATCCATCAAGGATTGGATGAGAAGATGTTCGAAAAAGTTGCTAGTGCAACCACGTCGAAACAAGCTTGGGATATTCTTCAAACTTCAAAGGAGTTGATAAAGTCAAGAAGGTGCGTCTCCAAACATTGAGAAGTGAGTTCGAATCTCTACGCATGAAAGATTCGGAATTAGTATCCGATTACATTTCAAGAGTTTTGGTTATTACTAACCAAATGAAAAGATATGGAGAAGAGATGAAGGATAACCGGATCGTTGAAAAAATCCTACGATCATTGGATGTAAAATTCAATTATGTTGTTGTCGCCATTGAAGAATCCAAAGATTTGGACACCATGACCGTGGATGAGCTTGCCGGATCCTTGCAAGCACACGAAGAAAGATTGACAAAGTCGGTTCAAGAAACACCGGAACAAGCTTTGAAAGCAAAGCTAACATTAAAAGAGAATGAGACTTATTATGGCACGTCTCAAAGAGGTCGAGGACGTGGTGGAAATCGAGGGCGTGGCCAAGGAAGAGGCCATGCTCGTGGAAATGATGGGAGAAACAATAATAATTTTCGCCCTAATGATGAAGGACGACAAAATTTTAACCAAGGAAGAGATCATGGACGAGGTAGAGGACCGAGAGGATCGAGAGGCGGAGGAAGACAAACTCAACAAAGGTATGACAAGTCAAATATTGAATGCTACAATTGTCATCGTTTTGGCCATTATGCTTCGGAATGTGCCTATGTCGAAGAGACGAGTAATCTTGTGGAGAATAACAATAAAGAGGTCCATCCCACCATGCTACTCGCTTGTAAAAGCAATCAAGAAGAAGAAAATAATCAATGGTACCTTGACTCCGGTGCAAGTAGTCACATTTGTGGAAAGAAAAGTTTGTTCGTGGAACTTGATGAGTCAATCAGCGGCAACATCACTTTCGGAGACTCTTCACAAATTCAAGTGAAAGGAAAAGGTAACATTTTAATACGCTTGAAAGATGGTAGTCATCAATTTATCTCCAACGTTTACTATGTGCCGAAAATGAAGAGTAACATCTTAAGTTTGGGACAATTGTTGGAGAAAAATTATGACATTCACTTGAAAGAGAAAAGCTTGACAATGAAAGATGAAAATGGAAGGATCCTAGCCAAGGTGCCAATGACAAGAAATAGAATGTTTTTGTTAAACATTCAAAGTGATGTCCCGATGTGTTTGAAATCTTGTTTTAAAGATTCATCCTGGCTGTGGCATATGAGATTTGGGCATTTGAATTTTGATGGTCTAAAGTTGATAAGTAAAGGAAGAATGGTAAGAGACTTACCCGACATAGACCATCCAAATCAACTTTGCGAAGGGTGTCTGCTTGGCAAATAGGCAAGAAAGAGTTTTCCGAAGGAGTCGATGACGAGAGCTCGATATCCATTGGAGTTGATACATTCAGATGTATGTGGGCCTATCAAGCCATCATCGCTTGGTAAGAATAATTATTTTGTACTTTTTATTGATGATTATTCTCGGAAAACTTGGGTGTATTTCCTTAAGGAAAAATCGGAGGTGTTTGAAACCTTCAAAATGTTCAAAATTATGGTGGAGAAGCAAAGTGGTTATCAAATCAAAGCTCTTCGGTCTGATAGAGGTGGCGAATTTACATCAAATCAATTCAAAGAATTCTTTGAAAAGAATGGTATCTATCGCCCCATGACAGCTCCATATTCACCACAACAAAATGGTGTAGCCGAGAGAAAGAACCGAAGTATTCTCAACATGGCAAGGAGTATGTTGAAAAGTAAAAATATACCGAGGGAGTACTGGGCCGAAGCTGTTTCTTGTGCCGTCTACTTGATGAACCGCTGCCACACTAAAAGTGTTCATGGAAAAACACCACAAGAAATTTGGAGTGGTTATAAACCAAGTGTTTCACAGTTGCGGGTATTCGGAAGCATTACCTATGCACACGTACCAGATGAGAGAAGAAATAAGCTTGATGATAAAAGTCAAAGGTATGTATTTATTGGTTATGACGAGAACTCAAAAGCATATAACTTGTATAATCCTTGCAATGGAAAGACCGTGATTAGTAGGGATATTGAATTCGATGAGGAAAGTGCATGGGATTGGAGTACTTCACATGAAAAAATTAATCACAATCCGCTCATTGTTGAAGAAGAAGAAGATATGGTGCAACCTACCACTCCACGACCATCGCCTCCACCACAAAATACACAATTTGATGAAGGGAGATCAAGTGAAGGGCCTCGAAGGTTCAGAAGTCTATGAGAATTGTATGACAACACTGAGGAGGTACGAAATTTAAGTGAATTTACACAATTTTGCTTATTTTCTGAAAGTGAGCCAGTAGATTTTGAGGATGCCATTGAAAACCAAAAGTGGAGAGATGCAATGGATGAAGAAATTAAAGCCATGAAGAAAAATGATACGTGGGAGCTTGCATCACTTCCTAAAGGCAAAACCACTATTGGAGTCAAGTGGGTGTACAAAATCAAAAGAAATTCCGAAGGTGTGATAGAGAAATATAAAGCAAGGTTGGTTGCCAAATGATACAAGCAAAAGGCCGGAATTGACTATGATGAGGTATTTGCCCCAGTTGCCCGTCTTGAAACTATTCGTTTAATAATTTCTTTGGCAGCTCAAAATTATTGGAAAATTCACCAAATGGACGTCAAATCTACATTTTTGAATGGTGTCTTGGAGGAAGAAGTGTACATTGAACAACCGTCGGGTTATGTGGTAAAAGGACATGAAGATAAGGTCCTAAAATTGAAGAAGGCTCTCTACGGCTTGAAACAAGCCCCTCGTGCTTGGAATAGTAGAATTGACAAGTATTTCCAAGCAAGTGGGTTTACCAAGTGTCCGCATGAACATGCTCTTTATGTAAAATTAGAAAAAACCGGCGATATTTTACTTGTTTGTTTGTATGTGGATGATTTGATTTTCACAGAAAATAATTCGACGATGATTAATGATTTCAAGAGAGCTATGTCCAAGGAGTTTGAAATGATGGACATTGGTTTGATGTCCTACTATCTTGGCATCGAAGTAAAAAAAAGAGATGATGGTATTTTCATATCTCAAGAAGGATATGCTAAAGAAATTCTCAAGAAGTTCGAGATGGAAAATTGCAATCCTGTTAACACCCCCGTGGAGTGTGGAAAATTATCAAAGCTCGGAGACGGTGAGAAGATTGATCCCACATTTTTCAAAAGCCTTGTTGGAAGCTTGAGGTACTTGACGTGTACAAGACCGGATATACTATATGGCGTTGGACTTGTGAGTCGTTATATGGAAGTTCCTAATACTTCTCATTTGAAGGCGGCTAAAAGAATTCTTCGATATATCAAGGGAACGCTTGATTATAGAATCTTACACAAACATTCTCAAAATTATGAGCTCGTTGGTTATTGTGATAGTGACTGGGCCGGTGATATTGATGATCGGAAAAGCACTACCGGGTTTACTTTCTTTATGGGAGATTTCGCATTTGCATGGAGTTCTAAAATGCAACCTATTGTGACTCTTTCTACATGTGAAGCGGAATACGTTGCTGTTACTTCTTGCATTTGTCATGCTATTTGGTTGAGAAGCTTGTTGAAAGAGCTTCATCTACCACTAGAAGGTCCAACAGAGGTACATGTTGATAACAAGTCCGCTATTGCATTGGCAAAGAACCCTGTGTTTCATGAAAGAAGCAAGCATATCGATACTAAGTATCACTTTGTTCGAGATTGCATCACCAAGAAGGAAGTCGAGCTTGAGTATGTGAAATCTCAAGACCAAGTTGCGGATATTTTCACCAAGTCGTTGAAGTTTGATATTTTTCGAAAGTTGCAAATGTCTCTTGGAGTAATGAATCTAGCTTAAGGGAGGATGTTAAAATAATAGTAATACAATAATAATAATCTAGATTCATTGTTATGTCTAGATTCATTAGTCGAGTGAAGAGTCATGTCTAGATTCATTAGAAGTTGAAGAGTTGGGTAGTTGAAAGGCCATCAGTCATGTAGCTAAAGAGTCATCAAATCTTAGCCATTAAATTCAATCGATCTTAACCGTTAATTCGGTCTTTGTATTAGTATAAATAGGAGTCTTTCTTTCATTTGTAATCATTCAAAAAATGGAGTTACATTGAAATATAAAATACAAGTTTCCTCCACTCTCTTCACTAAATTTTTTCAATTATTTTTCTCTCCATATTCTAACAATGAATATATGGAAGAATTTTTTAGGTGCTGTGAATCTGCATTAGCGAAAAATGGTCTTTTTGTTCTGGAGGTAAGCAAGTAGCAATTTAGTTTTATCCTCAACACGTTCTATCGATACTGATTAAAATTGGTCGATTTTTTCATTAGTTCACATCAATAGCGGATGAGAAATATGATGAATATAGGCTAAGCCCCGGGTTCATTAAAGAGTATATATTCCCTGGTGGATGTTTGCCTTCGCTTAACCGAGTAACATGAGCCATGGCTAATGCTTCAAGACTTAGGTAAAGTTTAATTTCCATAATATGCTTCTTACGACATTGAATTCACACAATATATAACTAATCAAATTGTGTTTTTGAACAGTGTGGTGCACTTGGAAGACATAGGAGTTCATTACACTCGAACACTCAGACTTTGGCGCGATTTCCTCCTAAATCAGAAGTAAGACTACTCACAATTTTGGTATTATAATCCATATTCACAGATGTTATTACTCACAGTTTTGGTTTTATAATTATTGAAATGAATGTATATGTACGCGAGTTTTTTTCAGAAAAATCAAGGGTTTGGGATTCGATGAGAGCTTCATACGGACATGGGAATATTATTTTGACTATTGTAACGCTGGATTCAAAACGCGTATTATTGGTAATTATCAGGTATATATCTACTCCTAGGTTATATTTCCTTCTCTTTTCTCTGTACTCGTGAAGAAAAATGTACTAAGATTTCATTTTTTGATCTTATTATTGGCAGATTATATTCAATCGACCTGGAGATGTTGCAGCATTTGGCAACGATCCATATAACGTTGTACCTTGTTATTATTGACAACATTCTTTGCAGAGGAACTGACTTGTTCTTCTGCACTTCGTGGTTATCTTTAATGTCGTTATGTGTCGTTATTTGTTTGTGTTATGTTCTTTATACATAACTAAGCATCTTTGTATATGTCTTTGCACTGAAATAAAAAGGGTCATCTCTGTTATACTTTTCTTGTTGTAAAACCTAGAAAAAATAATTTTTGCAGGAATATCGTAGCTTTTTAACTTATGCATCCTTATATACATAAACAGCTAAGCTTAAGTATAAATACTTTTGTATAAGACCACAATACGTTCAAAATACACGTGACACGCTTATTTTATTTTATTATTGATTTTTCTTTTTATTTGTCTCTAACACCTCATGCCTAAAAATTATAAGTGTAAGAACTCAATCATATCATATATGCTAACTTCTCATATAAAATTAAGTTTGATAAACACTGTCTCAATAATCTTAAAAAATATGGAGATTTAACTATTTCTTCTTTGACTAAATAAGGGTCCAATTGGATGGTCACTTCATGCTCAAGAAAAATTATTCAGAACAAAAAATTCCAAAAAGTTTCAATTGTTTGGTATTTTACAAAAAATTTCTTCAATAAAATATCTCAAAATTTTAGATAATTTTGGAGAAATTTTTGTAAGAAAAGAGAAAAAATTACTCTTACTATTCATGATTTGACAGTTCACACAATCAATTTGTAAGATTTTTCCGACTTTTCAACTCCAAAAATCAAATTAATCACATATTCTAATGTAAAATAATGCAACGTTTAAAATAAGATCAATTGTGGCTATTTTTTGACATCTAAATCGATGATTTTAAGTAAATGATTTATTATAAATTATATTCAAATAATAATCTCAATAATTTTTTTCACAACAAAAAACAAATCACATCAACCATAATCATTACATATTTTTCTCTTAAAAATTTCTTTCTAACACACATCTCACAACATATTTCTTGTTCCTAAACATATTTTTTTCTTACTTTTATCATGAAAAATAATTTTCAGAGATGAACACCCAATAAGGCCCTTAGGGCCCAATTGGATGGAGGCCTAGATTATATGTCCTAGATTTAAAATGCATATTCTATACTCGCGAAGAAAAATATACTAAGATTTTTTTTTTTGTTCTTATTCTTGGCAGATTATATTCAATCGACCTGAGATGTTGCAGCATTTGGCAACGATCCATATAACGTTGTACCTTGTTACTATTGATAACATTGTTGCAGAGGAAGTTATCTTTAATGTCGTTATGTGACATTATTTGTTTGTGCTGTGTTCTTTATACATAAGTAAGCATCTTTGTATACGTCTTTGCATTGAAATAAAAAGTGGCATCTCTGTTATACTTTTTCTTGTTAAACCTAGAAAAATTTCATCTGATCTCCAATTTTTTCTTCTATTTTTATGATTTAGAATTTTTGTCAAAAGTCTTATTTTAATGGATACTTTCATAGGTCCTTTACTTTGAGAAATCAAAAATAAATTACACAATCGTCGAAGATGAAACGGGTAGATACTTTAAACTTTATCGAAATAGGATACAACAATCTTAAAATAATTGACACACAAAACATATCAAGATTTGTTTTCTCAGAAACTCAATACAGATGTACCTATTATAAAAGTATGAGTTGTTTTTTTTTAACATTTTTAATGTACCTAATATATTATGTAGTCCACCTTTTTAATGGCAAAAGGGTCACAGTCTACAAGTTGTATAATAATATTAGGAATTAATAAATTAGCAAAGAAGAAAGAAAAATCAATAGGACTCTAGAATTATTTTTTTAAAATTTTGAATAACTAGAAAAAAGTACGTGTGTTGCATGTGAAACAATGCGGTTTTGAAAATTTTAAAACCTAAAATTCAAAAAAATAAAAATAAAAAATTGTTTTCGACTTGGTAGTTAAACCTATATAAAATAAAAAATAATTAGTTTTTAATTAACAAAATGGAAAAAAATATTGATATTATGTGTCTACAAATTCATCAATATATCTTTGGCGTGTAATGGATAACAATTAAAAGTGTAGACAATGTACACATTAAAAATGTATATATTTGTAAAAACTACTACACATAATATTTAAAATTGGAAGCAATTGAAATATAAACTTTCTTATGTATCTAAAATCATGCATGGACAAGTGTAAATATTTTAAAGATCATCTATATATGCCAAAAAGAAAAGATTATAAATTAATATATGATTGTAGAAATATAAAGATATAGTTTAAATTATTTAGTTATCAAATATCAATATGTTGCATCCTTAGATTGATATATATGCATGTGAAAAATAATAAAATTTTACTCGTGTTTCTTAATTTGCATAGATTTATTTCTCTTTTCATATCACGCTTTCTAATAAAGTAGATAATATATAGTATCTAGTAATGTAATTTTTTATATCTTAGTATAATTCTTAACGTGATACAATAAAGGCGAAATCATTGTCAACATTAGTACTTGGAATAATGACTCTTTTATAAATTTGAATATAGAGTACACTATATGCTATATGCATAATCACACCAAAGTTACTTCTTCATTTTTTAATTTCATGTACACTTCCAAATTTGTAAGTTATTTTAGTAACTTTAAGATACGCTAACTTCTAATATAAGATGAAAAATAATTTTTGCAGTAATTTTGTAGCTTTAACTTATGCATCCTTATATACATAAACTAAAAGAGATTAAGTATAAATACTTTTGTAAAAGACCGCAATATGTTCAAAATACACGTGACACACTTATTTTCTTTTATTATTTATTTTTCTTTCAATTTGTCTCTAACACCTCATGCCTAAAAACTATAAGTGTAAGAACTCAATCATATCATATATGACAACTTCTCATATATAATTAAGTTTGATAAGCACTGTCTAGATGGTGGTTGCCGAATCCAACAAAAATAAATAACCTACTCGAAAAGATTTGTAAATAGTGACAAGTAGGGTCGATCCACAGGGAATGGTGTAGAAATAATTCCTAAGTTACTAATATCAATTAAAAAGGGGTTTTGTATTTTAATTAACTAAAGCAATATAAAAACAATTTAAACGTAAATTAAAACGCAAGCAAAAAGGTAAATTTCGAATTCAATGAGAGATGATATTCTAGTCTTCGGATATTTCGGTATTGATTCTATAATTCGATCATCGATTGCAAATAAAATAGTTCAATGTCCTTAAATAAATTAGCTATAGTCGTCAACAAGCTCTGACGACCTCGTTTTTCCTTACGTCTTCGATAATCAAAACAAGCTCTTTGATTACTGCTCTTATCAATAAGACAACCCTAAACAAGCTCTTAGGATTTAATCTACCGATAGCATTCAAGCACTAGAAAAACACTAATTCCGATCAATAAACACATAAACTTGGATTATTTAAACCGGATCACTAATTCCCATAACGACTAATCGAAAACTTGTCCATAATCAACGTCGCTAACTGCTACGAATATTAGGGTTTACCAAACAATTACGGATTTGGGTCCTAATTAGCTAAATACGATTTCAAAGATTAAATAATTGATCAGGTTATCTAACCTATTGAAACATATTATCAACAAGGCTCGGAGAAAAAGTAAATACTCAAAAAACAATGAAGATAAAAGCACAAGCAATCTCACGAAATTAAAAGAAATCAAACCTTAAAATCCTTTGACTAGAATTATGTGTTTAGCAACACATAATCAAGAATCGTCTATAAAAGTCGAAGAATTCGAAATCCAAAGCTAAAGAAACGTGAATAGTAGAAAAATAAAAGATAAGGTGTCTTTGTGGAATAATATTCCACTTATTTAAACATAGGGGAATCCTAACTAAACAAGGAAATAAATAAAAGATAGGATTTTAAGAATCCTATTCCAACTAGGATTATTCAAAACAAGGAAATAAAATTCCTAACATAAAAGAAAATAAATCCCAACATATTAGGAACTAAAAACGTGCATCCAAAGTCAAATCCAGCTGAAAAGTCGAAATCTTGAATTTTTCTTTGTCCCAGGACAGAAAGCTCGCATGTTTTGGGCGTGACTTCTGGTCACGCTTAATTCTGGTAACCTTTCTGCTTCCATCCATTTGCAAAGTCAATCTTATTCGTTTTCGTCCCTTTTTGTCATCTTTTCAATCAATTCTCATCCAAACACCTAGATATAGCAATAGAAGCATAAAACTATGAGATATGGGCTAAAAGCATATCAATTAACGCAATATATCATAAGAGAAACGTGTACAAAATACACGTTAACACTAGATAATCTTTAAAAATATGGAGATTTAACTATTTTTTCTTTGACTACATAATTTCCTGCTATTAGAATTTTCTTTCCTAGATAAATATTAATTACGCTATATTTTGGATATGTATAAGCAAAATTTTTTGTTTCATTTAAATATAAGTTATCCTTTAGAAAGACTGAATATTTTTCTTGCATGTTCATGAATATGATCATAAATTTAATAATTTATCAGGTAAATTTATCAATTATACATACAAGTAATTTATTTCTTATGCATGTCTATATTTTATTTTAAAAATATTAAATGTAGATAGCAACGTATCCTCACTCAAGTATTCTTTTCATTTTTTTAATTTTCTTATTTATACATTCGTTATTTGTTTCATTTAATAACTTTAAGCACATGTGAACTTCTAGTAATTTACATAATGGTAATTCATTTGAATGCTATAATTTTGACTTATACATTCTTATAAACATTCTAAGCATACCAAAATGACCTTCACATATTCACTGAAAAATATATATTTACAATTTTGAAATGGAAATATGCCTTTAACATCAAATATAATATCGCATTTGTTATATTCTTTTATCCTTCTTTCGTTTATGATTATGTTAGAATAAAGTTTAATTTCTTTAAATAAACTTACTCTTACTTCAAAACTAGTAATTAAAATATTGTTATAACACTAATAACGATACCTAAAATGGAACATGAACTAAATATTTTAATATTTTCAGATTAATCTCGTCTAATACTTATTATTTGGTCAAAGTATTATACTTTTAAAATTGAGATGATAGGGATGTTATCTTAGACAAGGGAGCTTTTGTTTTAATATTTTTCAACATATACCCACCTGATCATTATAGAATTTTGAATAATTTGTTGAAGAATAATATTTTGCTTATATCATTTAATATTTACAATTATTAATTTACTTATTGTTTCTTTTATCACTGATTATTTGTACATTCTAACAATCTTTTCCGACAGTGTAGTGAATTTTATGTTTTTCTCCATATTTCATTATGTAGCAACATAAAGATTTATGTGGAAAGGAAAAAATATTGTATACTTTGTATATATTAACCATGCTTATATGGATATTATAAAATTAATTATACAAAATATACCACATTCTTATTAATATTGTATAATTTTATTTTCAACCACATCTTTTTACTTTTGTTATTCATTGTAATGTATTTGAATATGTATCAATATCTAGATATAAGACTACTTATCCAATTTCATAAGCATGTTCTAATTTTAACCCTTCTCATTTTAAAATCCATAATTAAATCTTAGAAATATTGGTGGGTGTCGAATCCAACAAAAATAAATTACCTGCTCAAAAAGATCTGTAAATAGTGATAAGTATGGTCGATCCTCAGGGATGATGTAGACTTAATTCTAAGATTACCAATATTATTAAAAAGGGGGGGTTCGGATTTAATTAAAATCAAATTGAAAGATGTAAACCACAAATGCAAATAAGTTAAATTCGGATTCAATAAGATTGAGAATTCTAGCCTTCGGATTATCTCGGTATTGATTTTATAATTCGATCATCGATGAAATAATGGCTCAATATTCTTAAGTAAATTGGCTATGGTTATTAAGAAGCTTTAATAACCTAGTATTTCCTTAAGTCTTTGATAACCAAAACTAGCTCCTTGATTATTCATCTTAGCAATTAAATAGCCCTAAACATGCTCGTAGTATTTAGCATATCGATAGCATTCAAGTATTAGAAAGACATCAATTCTAGTTAACAAACATGTAAGCTCGGTTCATTTAAACTAGGTTACTAATTCCCATAATAACTAATCGAAAACATGTCCAAAATCGGCGTCGCTAAATGCTATAAATATTAGAGTTCACCAAATAATTACGATTTTGGGCTCTAATTAGCTTAATATGATTCCAACGACTAATGTGAAATGAGTTAGAAACTATAAATAAGTTACGAAAAAACAACAACAGTAAGATAAATAAATCATAGCAGCCAAAGAAAAAAAATATTCAACATATCTACAGGTCCTCTAGTGTTTTAAATTATAAAAAACATTATCTAGTTTCATAAATTTCATTTAACTATGTACTTTAATTCCGTCCAACATTCGTCACCTTGCGTTAGGATTTTCTTATGACCCTAATTACAGTAAACCCTGATTTTTGGGACAATAATATCCTTCGTTTTTGTAAAGTTATTCAAACTATATGTATGCAAATGAAAGTTTTTCAGAAAACTAGAAAAAAAAGTGTAATAATTGTATTTGATTTACTTACAAATTTTCAAAAAATAAAGTAGTTTAGAAATTATTTATTTTTCAATAATAAATTAATAAGAATAAATAATTCTAAGTAAAATTTATTATCGACACTTATTTAACTCATCATACATCAAATAGTATTTGACATATTTTAGAATTTTCAACCACTTTTTAAAAATATAAAAACAAAATACCACAACATCATATCATTCTCACATGAATCTCCGAAATATGCATTTTTAGGCATAATAATCAAAATTTTAACTTAAAAACATAATGGCTAAAGCTTCCACTCCGAAAGCAACTATGTTTAATTTTGTTTTAGTTTGGTCTTTTGGTGAGAATAACATTGGTGAGAAATATTTTGAGACACATATATGTTTTGTTTTGTTTTTTAAATTTAATTTTTGTGTAAATGTTTTGTAAGATAGTGTTTGGTTTTAGGTTGAAAGGAAGTAAAACTTACTCTTACACTTAAATTATGCAACTTTTGTTTGGTAATATTAGTTTTTGCATGGTTCAAAGTTTCTAAACGTTTCCGCCGAAACTGCCGAAACGTTTCGATTTTACAAGTAATGGAAACAAAATCATTCAACATTTTCGAAATTACTTGGTTTCCTAAAAAACTCGCGGAGTTTCCAGAGTTTCCATGATTTCCATGGAAACCATGGAAACTTAGAGTTTCCTAGAAACTATTACAAACAATCCCAAAAAATCAGGAAAAAAAAAGGAATCAAAAATCTTTTATGTATTGTTAAATCTACGAAATACAATTTGAATCAAAATTGGACTCTTAAATCCTAACTAAAATTAAAACAATATCGCCTCTACAAAGTTCTCTGTTGCAGAAAAATGGAAGCACAAAATTAATTTCTAGGAAGCTAAATTTACTTTATAATATTTTGTAAATTTATTATAGTGATTTCGATACGTTTCCGAAACGTTTCCGAAATGTTTTCAATATTTTACTATCCGAAACTCACCTTCAAAACGAAACTTTGAACCATGAGTTTTTGAATTAATGTTGTAATCTAATATTGGAATTGTGATAGTTTCTATATGCATGCATTTATTTAACAATGTTTAAAATATGAATGTGTATGTATAGTGGTCTTTGATGTATCATATATATGCACGTTACATACGTACATGTACATTTATAATTTATATAAATAAATCAAGTTGACAATTAAGTCTCAAAATTTCTTTTCTGAGCTAGCCCAAAAAGAAAAAGGGAAAAAAATTCAAATTCAACTGAAATAAAAAATGTACAAAATGCGTCACTCGCACAGGAAAGTCAGGAATTCAAGTTCAAATAATTCCAGTCGTCTATAATTTAAACAATGTTCCAAATTTTTCCAAGTTACAATTAATTGCAACAATAATATTATGTATATAATAGAGTCAGCTAGGGAATTGAAGAAAGCCAGTTGATCAATAGAGTCAGAGTTTGTAAGTTGGTTTATTAAATTGACAATTCTTTTATAATCGCAAAACTAGAACATATTGTATAAATATATATAATCTAATTTATCTAAATCGTATCAAATTTTATTTATTGTTTTTAATAAATATATTTATTTTCATCATTTTTTTTTAACATTTAATGAAAATGTAATTTATTTGATTTTCGGTTCCCTTTTCGGGCTGAACTTCCATTCATTGAGTTGTCCCAATTATTGACTTATATATATTCATAGATACTATTTGTTTGAACGTTGAAAACAATATTATGGTATTAACAAAACAGTTCAAATCATTGAAGCACCAAACTCAAATACTAGGTCAAAGAGATCTCAAACAGTTTACATCATTTTCATGACGAAAAAATAATTCTTCTATCTATATATCAAATTAACCAACCAATTTAATTTGTAAAATTTTGCAACTCATCTTGTAAACTAAGCACTGTCTTGAGATTATTTACTGAAATATACAAATTTAATATGTAAATATATTGTAAACATGTATTTTATTTCAAATTATCTTATCTGCATTTTTCATTTTGATGTATATTTCATAATGACTTCTCAGAGTTTTAATGACACGTTTCCAAGTAACGTATAAGGCCCCAATTGGATGGCATATCCATCTCAAAGACTTTTTTTTTGTGATAAAAATGAGAAAATGTAATTTTAAATATAAGAAATGTGATTTGAGAAGTAAGTTTAGATGGATTTTTTAGAGAAAAATGTATAATGATTATGATTGATGTAATGTATTTTTTGTTGTCAGAAATTTGTTTGAGTTAATTTTTAAATATAAGTTTTATTAAATATTTGTAATCAAACTCATCGATTTAGACATTAAGAAATAGACATAATGGATCTTATTTTTTTTAATGTTGTGTTATTTTACATTTTAATGTGATTAATTTAATTTTTAGAGTCGAAATATAACCGAAAAAACCTTTTAAATCGATAATGTTAACTATCAAATCATGATAAGTAAAAATCATTTTTCTCTTTTTTAAAAGATATTTTTTGGGAATTTCCATGAATTTTGAAAGGTTTTTTTTAAAGAAATTTATTGTGAGATACCAACCAAGTGGTTTTATTAGATTTTCTACTCTGAAACAATTTTTATGGAGGTTGATTGGCCAACCAATTGAGACCTATTGTCCATAAACAAAAGGTCAACACATTAAAGCCCATCATAATGTAAAATACACTCACTCTCTCTATATATATAGCTATTTCCCTAAGCTTTCCAGCCTTAGTTCTTTGCAGAAATTAATCTCACTTTTAATTTCTCTAATAAGCTTAGCTATTGGTGGAATTAGTATATAATTTTTAAGTTATCCAACCAAGTAAGATCGCCATCCTACCTCAAGGTACACTCAAGGCCTCCTGGAAAACAGATCAATAGTTATACTTTTACCGTGTATATATATATATATATATATTGCTTTTAGGTCTTTTAATTCAAAGGTAAGAGAATTTCTTTTATACTTATATAAATGCTGCTTTGGAGAAGAATTGATTTCTCGAATTTAGGTTATGTTTGTTTATATCTTTGAATTAAAGTTTTCAAAACAGTTTACTATGATGTGTGAGTTTGATGTGATATATGGTATGTTTGTTTATAGTTGATAATTTTAAAACGTGTACAATTTATAACAATCGGTTGATTTATAATATGTTGAAAAATTAGAGTCGAAAAAAGAACTGAAATGTCCAAAATGAATTAGGGTTATATATCTGGTGACATGATCATATATATGTATATACTTTAACAAATACAGGTTGATAATGTCGAACATGCGAGTGGCGGTGGTGGGTGGCGGCATAAGCGGACTAATTTCGGCGTATATGTTGTCGAAAGAAGGTGTTGAGGTGGTGTTGTATGAGAAGGAAGATTATGTAGGAGGCCATGCAAAAACTGTTACTGTTAATGGTACTGAGTTGGACATTGGATTCATGGTCTTTAACAGAGTAAGTCTATAATCACTCTATAAATCTTTTACTTGATGGACCATAGTTAAATTACAAAGTTAATACTTTTTAAAGTTACTAGAAACAAGAAGTGGTTTGTATATTGGAAAACGTCTAAATAAATAATTATAAATTCATATTCAAAAGATTATGTAATATGTCAAATTGTAGCAAATAAATTTAATTAGTAATTTGTTGACATTTATTTAAGTAATTTGTTGATATTTGTTTAGTTATTAAGTATCAAGACACTGCATCATTATATTGACATATATGAATATATATATATAACAAAAATCTACTCGTATTTTATAATTTGCATACACCTGTTTTTCTTTTCCTATCATTCTTTCTAATAAAGTAGATAATATAAAGTATCTATTTATGCAGTTTTATATATCTTAATTTTTAGCATAGACCTTAATATGACTATAAGGGCAAAATTAATGTCAACATTAGTACTATATAAAATTGAATATAAAGTATATTATATAAAAAAATCACACCCCAATTACTTCTTCGATTTTAATTTTGTGTACACTTTTATATCTGTAAATTATTTTAATACTTCAAGATACACTAACTTCTAATATAAGATGAAAAATGAGTTTGCAAGACTATTGTAACTATATATATAAACTAAAAGAGATTAAGTGTAAGTATTTTAGTATAAGACAACAATATCTTCAAAATACACGTGGCATGTCTATGTATTTAGTATGTAATATTATACTTAACAGATTTCATTGTAATTAGTTATTTCTCTTTCTGCGGGAGGTGCCAAGATAAGATTTCATTT
The DNA here is from genome assembly GCA_963669365.1 of Verbascum thapsus. Classification (NCBI taxonomy): domain Eukaryota; kingdom Viridiplantae; phylum Streptophyta; class Magnoliopsida; order Lamiales; family Scrophulariaceae; genus Verbascum; species Verbascum thapsus. Next base: position 11,876,412 of record OY770110.1, read on the forward strand.
CAGAAAATGAGTCATAAGTAAATCTCAATAAATATGACTAATCACTACAAAATAGTAAACATATTTATAAATCTCAATTAAAACTCAAATTCCATTAAAATTAACTTATAAAATTAGGATGCAATGAGTCAGATGTTATATACGATGGGTAAACTTCTTTTATTATTCATTTTTCTTTCAATTTATCCTTAACATATCATGCCTAAAAAATTTAAGTGTAAGAACTCTATCATGTCGTATATTACAACATCTCATATATAATTAAGTTCAATAAGCACAATCTATTTAAACAATTTTAAAAATATGGAGATTTAAATATTTTTTCTTTGACTAAATAATTTCCTATAATTAGAAGTTTTTCCTCAATAAATTTTAATATGCTAGATTTTGGATATGTATAAGGATAATGTTTTGGTCTATTTAAATATAAATTAACATTTAAAAAGAATCTTAATACTTTTCTAGCATCTTTACATATATGATCATGAAAATAATATATAGTATCACGTAAATTTATCACTTATACATACAAGTAAATTTATTTTTTATGCATGTGTATAACTCCTTTTAAAAATATTAAATGTAGACAACATTGTATCCTCACTGAAGTATTCTTTTATAATTTTCTTCACATTTTTAGATTTGTTATTTATTTCGGTTAAAAACTTTAAGAACATGTAAACTTTTAGTAATACACATAATATAATACATTTGAGTGTCGTAAATTTGACTTAGACATCCTTACAATATTTCGAGCATATCAAAAAAACATTCGCATATTGACTAAAAGGTAATATATTGTATAAATATATTTTTAAAATAAAAGTATATGTCTTTAACATAATATTGCTTTTGTCATATTTTTTATCTTTCTTTCGTTTATGAATATGTTAAAATAAAGTTTTGTTTCTTTAAATGAACATCTTTTTAATTCGAAACTACTCATTAAAATATTGATATAACACTAGTAATGATAACCAAAATAAAACATGAACTAAATATTTATATTTTCATCAAATTAATCTCATCTAATACTTATTATTTGGTCAAAATGTGATAACTTTAAAATTGGGATGATTGTGATGTTATCTTCAACAAGAGAGCTTTTGTTTTAATGTTTTTCAAATTATACCCACTACTTTACAATATCATTTGTTATATTTCTCATACATAGTCAAGTTTTCAAAACCTAATTATTATAGAATTTTAAATAATTTGTTGAAGAATAATATTTTGCTTATGCATTTATTATTTATAATAATTAATTTACAAATTGTTCCTATTTGTCATTGTTGATTTCATCCATCCTAACAATATTTCTGATACTGTTATGAATTATAATGTCTATCTGCATAATTCTTTATGTTAATAACATAAAGATTTATGCACTTTGAGATTGGAAAGAAAAATGTGTATACTTTGTATTAGTTAAACATACTTATATGGAAATTTTCAAATTAATTATACAAAATATACCACATTCTCGCTAAAAAATCATATAATTTTATTTTCAGTGACATGTTTTGATTTGTTATTCACTCTAATATGTGTATGAATTTCTAGATATAAAATTATTTGTCCAATTTCATGAGCATGTTAATTTTAACCTCTATATCATTTTAAAGTCCATAACAAAAATTTAATATATATTTGTACGGGAAAATAATTCATCAGATTTTCATAATATAAGCCTTTTTTAATGTGGAATACAATAATTCATATGTCTCACATTTGTTTTTTTTTTTTTTTTTGGTCTTTTTTTGTTTGGACGTGTCAAAATAAGGTTTAATTTGCCAATTATGCTACATCTCATTTTCTATATTTATATGACTTGTTTATTTTAAACAATCATATTATATACTATTTATAAAGAAAAATTAAATTCAAGATAAAATATTGTCTAGAATTGAGGATTAGGACTGAAAGCCGAATTCGACACTCCATTTAAGATGGTACATTATAAGTTCGTTCGAGGTTAATTCATTAATTTATCAAATTAAACTTAGAACAACTTTTTGCACTAAAATCAATTTTTCTCAAAATACCATAAGAAAAAAGACAGGCTGATTGAATATTATATAATATTCAAACATTGAAAATTAAATCAAATTGGTGGAAAGATTGAAAATTATATATGTCTATATATAGTTGGGTCCATGTGATTAGTCTATTAAAATTTAAATTTGAAATATATAAAACGTGCAACACCGACACAGTGACACACGCAATCTACTGTTCCAATTTCGTCTACTACGTTTTTGCTTATTATATTTAAATTTTACATGTGACAATAAGCAATTCAATTATTCTTTTCAATCATTTAAGTTTATGAATTATAATTATCATTTAATAATTTATCAGCATTTATTTCTTCCTTTTTCTTTTATTGGACGTACTTGATATCTTAATATTTATATTAAAGGTCGAAAATCTATCGGCTTTACTCAAAGAATTAAGAACATAGACTAATAATATTTAATTCTATTTTTGTCCAGAAATATAATTGCTCGTCTTTTTAATTAAAATTATTTGATTATATTTTTTGTCCGAAAAATTTCTATTGTAAACATTTATATTGGTAATACACTAATTATGGTTTTGATATAAATTTTTCGTATTATTGACATTCTTAAATTAATTGCAAAATACATTTTGGATAACTATCATATTAAAATTAATGCAAAATACATTAGTCATTAATACAGTAGTTGACTACTATGTACGGGCTAGCAATTGGTTGACTTACTAGGGTTCTTTTCTTACTTTCAAATTGGAATATATTTTTTTTTTTCAAAAATTAAATTTGTTCAAGATTATAAAAAGTTGTTAAAATATTTATAGTTAATACAAAGGGACTTCGTGTTCATAACTTCATATCACAAGGTCAGTATCTAGATAGTCGACTCAACCAAAGATAATTTTACTAGTCATTTTATACTTCCTATACATGTATTTTTTGTATAGAACTGAAGATCGATCCATAAAATTTATTTTTGAAACTATTTAATTTATTTAAATAAATGCGACCTTATTTAATGAATCACATCATATGGAACACGTGAAAAATATTATGTCACCTAAATAGTTTCGTGGTCGTTTCATAATTACATCATCTATAAAACCAAATATATTTAAGTTTTTGTTATATTTTTCTCTTATTTTATTAAGTTTTTTTTTCTCTTATAAGTTATAACTCTCAAAGTCTCAATTATTTTAATAAAAAAATTCCATCAAATTTTATTTTTTAATTGAGTTTGCGTTACATCCTAGTCTTTATATGCACTTTAGGATTTGACTTTAATAAAGCAACATAGAAAAGTCAATTTTTATCAACTACTATTTATTATAAAGAAAAAGACCACATTTAGTTCTAGAAAAATAAAATGACAAGACAATTACAAGACAAGAATGAAACCCCCATAATTAGAGGTACAAATTAAAATGAAGATTGACTAATAATTATGATAGTGATATTAAATTTTTCTAAGCCAATATATATATATATATATATATATATATATATATATATATATATATATTCTATTTTAGTTTTTTATTTAAAATGATATATGCATGACATCATAGGCAACCATTCTCACAAGTGTGGCTCTTTAACTTTTTGATTTTGCGTTCATATTGATTGCAATGTTTTGAAACCCAACTCGGTCATCGAATCGGAAAATTGACCGGGTTACGGGTTACTGGTTCAACTGTTGAGTTAATACCGGTCGAACCAGTGATGTCAAAATACTAATATTTATTATAAAATTTTAAAACATAAAAAATTTGATATTTCCTATTTTCAAAATCATTTTTAGTTCATATATTTATATCAAAGTCATGAAAAAAATTGAGAGTTTTTTAAATAAATAAGCAAAATTATCTTCAAGTGATATAATTTTCGAATACATGGAACAAAATTCAAATGTACATCACAAATGACATAATTGCTACATCATTGTATAATAAACCAACAATTTTGAAGAAAAAAAACTTAAAAGCTTTAATAATTTACAAACCAATAAAAACTAAAACGAAAAAAACTAGAGTTTTACAAATAATATATTTTGATTTGATTTGATTTGATTCGTTCGAATAAAGATTTTCTTCAGAAATTTTCTTTGAATCATGTTGGATGAGCAAAATAATAGAAGGTTGGTGATTTTTTGCGAAAAAATTAAGTTTTAAGCTTGAATTTTAGTATTTATAAAAACCGAACGGTTCGACTGACCCGGGACCGGTTTTACTGGGTCACCGGTTCGACCGGTGGGTCGAACGGTTTTTGACCAAATTGACCGTTTTGAGCCAAAAATGGTTTTGTGGGTCTGACCGGTTCGTTTTAAAGACCGGTTCCGGGTCAAACTGATTGAACCGGGCGGGCCGGGTTGGGTTTTAAAACATTGATTGATTGTCACTCTAGAAGCGAAAAGTCAAGTCCTTCAAGTCAAGTCATATTACTAAATTGAGCATTTTACAATTAAAAATATATCAATTTTTTAATAAAAAATTGAATTTAACAATTACAAATGTATCTATTTATATATATAATAACAACTAAGTAATTAGATACATTTGATTCAGATGAGCATTTGATTTCTTAAGTTTATTTAGAAATTTGTGATTAAAATTTGAAATGAAATTTGAAAACATATACAAACAACTCCTTAGAAACTTGATTATTTTGTCAACTTTGTCGGCTTAGGATGTGTAGAGTGATTGGCTATAAGTGAAGAAAATTTTGTTTTGTTGTTTTATTTATTTATGGTGAATAATTTTGTGGAAATGTGTTCAAATTAAAGACAAACCTTGTATTAAAATTAAATGATTTTATTATATGATATATATGAACCAAATCTGGTCATATTATATGATTCTATGTCAATTGAATCCAACGAGTCGAGGGTGAATTATATGTCTATTTCTTTTATATATAAATATACGTAAAAATTATATAAAATATATGTATTAATATACGTGAGATAAATATTAAAATAATTGAACTGTACTCTCCTAAATTCTCTCCATATCTCTTCTGTTTATTTTCAATCTTTCAGTTCAATTTTATCTATTCAAGTAAGTTTTCAAATTTGATATTCATTTATCTGCAATTCAATTATCTGTAATTCATTCCGCTGTTTACTATTCACTTTGTTTATTCAATTTTCATGTTAATTTTACATCATGCATATCACTGGGTTGTGTGTGGTATCAGAGCCTTTTTAGGTTCTGCTTAGTCAATAAATTAATTATTCAAGTACTCATTAAGTATTTATTTCATTCTTAAGTCTAAATTGTCAGGTTAGGCATAGCGTTGGTATGCCGTAAGTCCGTTGGTAAGCCTTGAATTGTGTTCCCGGTGGTGTTCCCGCTAATATAGCAAAACAATTCTAACTTATAAATTAAAGAAAATACTCATGGCTACTAGAATAAGAAATTTATTTTCAAAGCAAATCGTTCTGGAATCGTCCAGTCCAATGAACTGCATGTCAGTAATTCAAGTAATAATGTCAATTATTCAAACTGGAATATTCCAGAACAACAAATTGAAACAATGTACCAAATCGGTACGTTTGACTTCAAAACCGCTTTTTCAATTAAAAATCATGAAGAAACTATTTCCTTACAACAAGAATTTCAAAGTATTCAATTATTATCAAATGTTTCTATTAAGAAATACCTTGAAAAGTGTTTTAGATATATTCACTTCGGTTGGATTCAAGTAGCGGTTAAACCTTTAGTTCATATAGGAGTTAATGCTCCAGTTTATATTGCTTTAAGGGATAATCGTCTCAAGAAATATAAATTTTCACTTCTAGCTATGATTCAAACTAATATTTGTAATGGTCATATTTATTTCAATTGTGCACCAAATTATTCTATAGATTTAACTGATCCATTAATTCAAGAATCCTTAATTCTTGATATTCATCTACAAGGAGATGAATTTAAGAATCACTGCAAGAATTTTGCAGTCATTTATCGGATCTATTTCAGAGTAATGTCTTCTCATATTAATCCAAAATTCAAATTAAATCCAACACTAAAAGATGAAACAGTCATGCTTCAGATGGAAGCAGATAGTTCAAACTTTTTTGTACCAAAAAGACTCAAGTGGGATGAAATTACTATCCCTAGAGAATTCATAATAAATAATCCCCAAATTCCAAGAGGTATCGAAAGACGTGAGATCTCCGATATTGAAGAAGATTCTGAAGGAAGAGTCTTGCTAAGATTCAACTCTCTCAGAATCAGTGACGCTCCAAGGATCAGAATTCAAGATATGAATTCTAGGTCATCTTTTTCTGAATGTTCAAGATTGAACAGTCAGAATGTCCAAGTCAATTTCAAATCCCCTGCCCCTCTACGTCTTATCCAGTTGATGATGAATCCTACAATTTAGGATCACCAACGACCTCTCAAATGGAAGGTCATATAAATATGATCTCCTTTGCTAATTTCTCTGTAAACTTTGAATATCTTGAAAAAAAAATTCAATGACCCTGACGAAAAAGTCAGAAGAGAATGGTATCTAAAACTTGACGAAAAATTTCGTGAGAAATTAAAGGTCGAATGGATCAAAGGTCTTCAAAAGTATAAATCAAATATAATGATTTTAAACTGGTTTAACGCATATTGTGAACTTAATGACATCAAAGATGTTTATTCATTTAATCAAATTAATGTTCAAACGAATTTGTACAAAAGTGGAACCTGACCTCAGGTTCCTCTATAACTTCAATACACCCCCCTCTCCAAAATATTAAACTAACTATTGATAAGGGAGAAGTCATTGCCACTCCTTTCAGAAATGGAAGACATGGAGATGGAGCTGTTAATATCAGCGACATCAGAAAAATTCATGAGCAAAACAATTATTCAAATCAAATTCTTCATACTATTGCAGAACAGGTTGATAACCTCTCTGTCAATATTGATTCTAAAATATCTCAAAGTACTATAACAAGATTTCCTAATGATATTTCTAATCCACATTTCTTTCCTAGAAGTCTTCCGGATAAAACCGAGAAGAACCTTCAGCTACCAGCCAGTTCGAAACTCATTGATAGAATCTCAAAAAGACTTATCGGTACATCCTCTTCGGTTTCGAACATAAATTGTTTAAATAAAACTAATAATTCAAATTCAGAAAGTGAATCTGATAAAGAAATTAATAGAATCAAATTTAGACCAGGAACAAAACCCTATTATAACAATAGGTTTACAACCCCTGATCTCGGAGTTGAAGAAAGATCACACTTCAAAAGTGGTGTCAAATTCGATGGACATTCTATCCACGAATGGAACATCGATGGCAAAGCTGAGTACGAAATACTCAATACTTTGCAAGAAATGGGTATGGCTAGATTAGCCTATAAAGTCCAAAATATCAGTGAAGAAAATGCAGCAGCATTGCTAATATCTGGCTTCACTGGTCAATTAAAGAATTGGTGGGACAATTTCCTCACCTTAATTGACAAACAAAATATTCTTCAACATATGGTTACCATCGAAGAAGAAGATGGAACCTTAATCAAAAAAAACGATGCTTGTGAACTTCTTATCATAACTATTTCTATGTACTTCATAGAAAACCCGAAAGAAGAATTTGACTCCACATAAATTGTGTTGTCAAATCTTAGATGTCCTACACTATCTGACTATAGATGGTATAAGGATGTCTTCCTTACTCATATACTTAAAAGAGCTGATTGTAATGCATCCTTCTGGAAAGAACGATTCATTGCTGGGTTACCAAAGCTTTTCGGTGAAAGAATTAACCAAAGGCTCAAAAAGGCTACAGGCCTTACCGAAGTACAATTCGAAACAATTACTTATGGGCAGTTGTTTGCCTTTGTAAAGAAAGGACTTTCTTTATTTTCCGAACTCAAAATTCAGTCCAAATATGGATCTGAAAAGAACCGTTACAAAAAAGAAATAGGAACCTTTTGTGAGGCCTTCGGCCTGCAAAAGATCCATGCCACTTTCTCTCGTTTCAAGAAAGAAAAAAGATTTTCAAAAAATTCTAATTATAAAAAATATTCCAAAAACAAATTTGAAAAAAAAAGAATTATTCTTCAAAACCTAAATTCAACCGAAACACTAAGAAAAGACATTTCAAGAAAAGCTACGATAATTTTCAAATTACCTGCTTCAAATGTCAAAAGAAAGGACATAAGGCTGATACATGTCCTCTCAAAAAAAAGATTAATGAAATCTTCCATGACAATTAAGATCTTAGGAATAAGATCTCGGCTTTCCTTATTTCCGAGGAGAACCCAACCGATAATGAAGATTCAAGTTCCAATTCAGAAGATAATACCCTAGAGCATATCTTCAATGATACTAGTTCTAGTGATGACAGTGATTCCTGTCAGGGATTCTGTCCTCTCAACATCAATGTCATCTCAAATGACAAGAATGAACAATAACTCTTGTTTGACCTTATTGATAAAGTTCCTGATCATAATGACAAACAAAAATACTTAATAAGGTTAAGAGATTTAATTCTTAAAGATGAAACTCCTAAAAAAGATAAATCACCTCTTATTATTTCAAAACTCTTAGATAAAGCACCTTCAAATTCAATTTCCCAAGTCAAAGTAAACTCTAACGATCTTCAAAGAGAAGTCAACATTCTAAAAAATGAAGTCAAAAATCTTCATAGAGACATAAATAGTCTTTATACTAAAGACTTAGAAATTGAAGCCAAATCATCTCTACTTAGAGAAATACCCGAATCATCAAAAGTAATGAGGAACAAAATACTAATGTACCTCTTAACACTAATGATTCTATTCAAGCCATAGAACACATAACTTTTCAAAAATGGTATTCTATCATCACGGTAGGTATTGATAATTTCAAAGCTAATGTCTCATGTCTTATTGACAGTAGGGCTGATCAAAATTGTATTAGAGAAGGTCTTATACCTTCTAAATATAATGAGAAAACTAATGAAAGATTAGTAGCGGCTAACGCTACTCCTCTTCACATTAAGTATAAATTATCCAAAGCATATATTTGTAATGATGGGTATTGCTTTAAGACTCCTTTCATTCTTGTTAAAAATCTTAGTCAAGAGATAATACTAGGAAATCCTTTCCTAACTACAATTTATCCTTTCAAAGTTGATGGTTTAGGGATAACCACTAATATTATGGGTAACCCCATAAGCTTTAAATTCCTTAATCCAATCAAAGAAAGGGAGGTTTCTCTCCTTCAAAAGCATTATATCTCACGGATTAATGCAATTAAGTATAAAGAATCTCATATTAATTCTATAAAAGACGAAATTCCTTACTTAAAAATTGATGAGGAATTAAAGAAAGATTCTATTCAAACTTTGAAAGGTTTGCAAATGATTCTTAGTTTGGGATAGAAGTCCGATAGAATTCTAGATTGAATAATTAATCAAATGTACTTAGATCATTTGTGCACGTGATCCTATTCTAAACAACATAGAATTTTATTCCCTTTTTTAGATATCGTAGTATCCAACTACTAATGGATTCTTATTTTCTCTTATATATTAATTTAATAAATAGTGTCCTACTATTAAAATGCCTCCTTATATCAATAATATTTAATTAAATAGTTTCGGACGGTAAATTGAAGTAAGAGTGTGAAATTTTTTTCACATAGAACGAACTAATTTTATTATTCAAACATTTATATAGGGAATAGATTAGCAAGAGTTGCATGCATTGCAAATAATTATGCATCATTTTATGTTATGTTAGTATCTCAAAGTTTAAGTGATGGATAGAATTTTTTTTATTTATATTTTACACAATTTAATCTTGTTTATCCTTTGCGAGCTAAAGAATTTGATTCTACAAATTCAATACATAGATAGCCGATAGAAGTAAATAAATTTATGTGAACTTAAGTAGATGTAGTTCTTTATATAAAAATCATTATATATACACCTAAATTTGAGATTGCAATACGTACGTGAATATGAATTTTATGATTGACGATTATGATTGATAAAGCGGATTGTTTTCAAAGTGAATCTTATACCTTAAGAATTGTACGCACATAATTTGTGGATGAATACATATTTGCATAACATACTTCTACCTTAAAAAATAAAAACTTTAGACTTTATCTAATACTTGATAAACTATATTAACTCAAAGAAAACAAATATCATAGAGGAGGTTAATATTTGTTATAATACTAGATCATCAGTTTCAAAATTTATGTTTTCAATCATCAACTTCAAAATTTGTCTTTTCATGTGGAGTCGTGCTACAAGCAAAACAAAAAAGATTAAATTTTTTAGAAACTATTAAATGTTCATGTATCCAACTATACTTGGTGAAAGCTCTAAGTCTTAATTTCACATGTTACATGTAAAGGTCTTTTTCTTAATACTTTAATACAAACATAATGAAATAATTTTTCCATGTAATGTGTGACAAAAATAGTAATATACTGAAGTTATATTGGTATATCAACTTATTAAAAACTTAATGAAGCAACCTTATGTAGCAAGAGCTAATTAAATTTATGTGTTTCAACCTTTCTGAGACACTCAAATGTATATTAAGTTGCCAAATTAAAGAATTACTATTCATTGAAACTACATATAATAAGCCCTTCTGTATTATGTTTAAATACAAATAAATAAAATAAAATAAATATTGTAAGTAAATATCAAAATTTGTTCTCAGTATTGGATGATTCAAGTATGATTTTTTTTTTTTTTTTGCATCATTGAAGCTCATAAGTATTTTATTTTATATACAACATATTGGAATGTTGATAGCATTGGTTTGTTGGACAGGTTACTTACCCCAACCTGTTGGAATTGTTTGAGAGTCTTGGAGTTGATATGGAGCTTTCGGATATATCGTTCTCCGTTAGCTTAGAAGACGGTCGAGGGTGTGAATGGGGGACCCGAGGATTTTCGAGTTTGTTTGCACAAAAGAAAAATATACTTAATCCTTATATTTGGAAAATGATAAGAGAAATCACTAAGTTCAATAATGAAGCTCTTATGTAAGTAATATTCAATTAAAATGAATAAAAAATAAGTTTGAAAGTCTATATATATTTATATTCATGTACTATTTACAATTGCAGTTATGTTAAAGATCTTGAAGACAATCCAGACATTGATCGCAATGAAACACTAGGCCACTTTGTTCAGTCGCATGGTTACTCCGAGTTATTCCAAAAGGCTTTTCTTGTAAGATTGTTGAAATATATTATAATGCAATCAACTATCAATATATGTATGTTTTAAGAGATAAAAATATACTAACAATTTTGGTTCCAGATTCCAACTTGTGCTTCGATTTGGTCATGCCCTAACGAAATCATGATCTTGTCTGCTTATTCTGTACTTTCGTTTTTGTACAATCACCACGCTCTGCAGCTCTTTAATCGCCCTCAATGGCTAACTCCAAAAGGGCGATCTCATACTTACGTTAGTAAGGTAATTTCATACTTCTGGGAAAACAGCGCAATCACGATTCTAGTTTTAGTCTCACGTTTTATGAAAATTTGAAAACAATCCCAATAGTCTGATAAGGTTGCAATGTTAGGCCTTTTTTTAATCAATGTTAGTACTATACTTTATTTTTATCATTTAAAATTACATTTTGTCCTTTAAACTATATAAAAATGTATCAGAAACGCCCTTAAACAAATATTATTACCACTTACCCCCGCAAAAATTAGAAGAAACTAAAAAATGGTTGAGGAAAATGATGATTGATCCATGTTATGAACGTCCTGGCTAAACATATATGTTCTACTTTTTAATTTTTTTATTATTTTTCAGGGGGATTAAGAGACAAATAATTTTTGTTTAAAGGTATATATTATTTAATTAAAGGAGAAAATACAATTTAAAATAGCAAAAATAAAATACGGGACTAACATTATTAAAAACAAATGACTAATATTGCAACTAGTATGAAATATTGAGATGTCTTCTAAAATCCCGTAAAATGTAGGACAAAAAAACACTAAAATCACGATATTTCGTGGGACTAAAATTAAGATTTTCCCTCCTACTTCTTATTGTTTCATTATTTACATCTAATTGCACGTTTACATGAAATTCGAAAACCAGATGAAGAAAGAGCTGGAAAATAGAGGTTGTCAAATAAGAACAAACTCTCAAGTATATTCAGTTTCGACAAATAATAATGGTTAGCATATATGTATAACTTTTGAGTTAAATTTGCTCTCTCTTGACCTATTAAAGTTAAGATAAAATTACTAATCTGTGTTGAAATTAATACAACAAAACATATACAGGTTGTATTATAACTTGCAAGAATGGCTCAGAAGAAGTATATGATGGGTGCATTATCGGTGCACATGCCCCTGATGCGCTAACAATGTTAGGGAAACAGGCGACATATGATGAATTAAGAATACTCGGTGCATTTAAATATGCCGACAGGTACTCATTCTACAAAACTATAATTTGATATTAATTTTGATCACTAATTCATATTTGTTCGTTTTTTTTTTTCATGGCAGTGATATTTACCTTCATCACGACAAAAATCTAATGCCAAAAAATCCAGCAGCATGGAGCTCAATGAATTTTCTCGGAACTGAAGATAATAAAGTTTACATAACATATTGGCTCAATGCAGTCCAGGTCAGTAAATCGATTTTTAAATTTGTTAACTGTTAAAGTTAGTATATATTGTCATATATATTAAATGAACAAATATTGACATGTTTTCTTGTAATATTGTTATTTTATCGATTTTTCAGAAAATTAGCAAGACGGGTCCTCAATATTTCTTGACTATAAATCCACCCCACAAACCCGAAGATACATTGCTTAAGTGGTCTACTAGCCATTGCATCCCATCCGTTGCTGCATTAAAAGCTTCAACTGAGCTCAATCTCATTCAAGGAAAGAGAGGAATATGGTTTTGTGGAGCATATCAAGGTGAATTCTTCTAATTACTAGCATTTTTACTAATCCAATATGTGACCACCTATACAATATACTAGTAAAATATCAGAACAATGAAATTAACTTTAAAAACAAATTAACTTTAGCTCAAATATAAATAGATGCAGATTCAAAAAGTGTTAAAGAATATATAAAAACACGAGGATTATTTAGAGCACTATTCCTTTTATTATATTATAAACTAAAAAGAGATAAAGAAAATGATTTAATTTCATAATTTTGAGATGTGACTCTTCGTATGATAGATGATGAATGTTTATTTTCCTTAAGTAGTTATGATATTGATCATAATCAGTTACAATGTTGTAACAGTAAAATACATAAAATTTAGGATATTATATAACAATGAAATTGTAATAAAGTGGTTCAAGTAAGGGCGACAACGTCATTTCACAATGGGAAGAAACACCTTATAATCCATACTTTTATAGTAGTATAGATATAGATAGATATAGATACAGATATAGATTTATTTAACATTTTGTGTTAATTTGATTTGAATCAGGCTATTGCTTCCATGAGGATGGAGTAAAGGTACTTATCAACTTTATGGTTCTATTAAAATTTCATTTTCAACTCTATCCTCTCTACATTGTATAAATAAGGCATTCACCCGTTTTTCTTTAATCCTGGTACGGTTTGATTAACATGATTTGTCAAAAATTAAACAATTTTGTTGAACTTAAAGCCAAAAATTATACTTTTTGACAAACGCTACATTTACGGATGTTTAACGAGTTATAAACTTGTATTAACAAGCTAAAACTTATCTTTACAGGCAGGTATTAGTGCTGCCAATGGTTTCCTTAAAAAAACTTATACTATTCGGACAAATCCCAGACAAATGATATTGTCCTGGACGGAAACTGGGGCCCGCCTTCTCGTAACTAGATTTTTCGATCGATTTATTTCTACTGGCCGCCTAATGTGAGTATCTATTTAGATTCTATATATTTTGTGCAACGTCTTATCGAATTAGGACTAACGAAAATTGTGGTGAAACAGCCTATTGGAGGAAGGAGGAAAAATGTTTACATTTGAAAATACTCGAAAAAAGAGCGATTTAAAAGTTTCGTTGAGAATACATACTCCTCAGTTTTATTGGAAGGTAAATATTCAAAAATATTATGGTGCGTAATAAATGAAAAATATTATCGTTAATAAACTTTCTCGCAGGTTGCAACAGAAGCTGATTTAGGCCTTGCCGATGCCTACATTAATGGGGATTTTTCTTTCGTCGATAAGAATGAAGGCCTTTACAATCTTTTCAAGGTAAATAATACATCTAAATTTTGTATTAATCTATATCTATATCTATATCTATACTAATATATAAGTATGGATAATGTTTCTTCCCATTCTGAAAAGACACTTTTGTCCATGCTCCAATTATGTCTTCTTATTGGTTAAAACTAAATTAATGTAATCAATACAGTAACTCCTTATTAATTTTCATGATAAATCATGAACATTCTAATTAAAAACAATTCAAGGTTGTTAAATAATTTTGGTTACTCCAAAAGTTCATATGATGGTTATAAATTATGCTTTGTATTCATGCAACAAAACCATATATATATATATATATATATATGTATATATATATATATATGTATATATATATTTATATAATTAAATACGGAATTATGAATACACAGATTATGATTATTCACATTAAACATAAATAATAAGAATCTTAACTATGAAAATAATATATGTATAATTGTATATATTGTTATGTGAGTGTATATATATATATTTCACAGCCGATATATATATTATAACATTATCTGTTATTTTTAGTTTAGAGACGTTGGACGATTACGTCCATTAAATTATTAGCCATAAATTTTAGATTTTTGTGGAATTGAAGTTAGTTAAATGTGATTTTCATATTTAAAAATATCACTATTCAATTTTTAAATATTAAAGATAATGTTATGGGATTTTAATAATTTTATTATATATATATATATGTATCGGTTGTTAAATCGTATATATACACATTCACATAACAATATACACATATATTATTTTCATAGTTAAGATTCTTATTATTTATGCTTAATGTGAATAATCATAATATATGTATTCATTCCACAAAAATCTTACATTTATGGTTAATAACTTATTGGACATAATCGTCCCCCATCTCTAAATTAAAAACTAAGCAGATGTGATTTTGTATGAAAAATCATCTAATTAAAATTTTTTCTAGATAATTGATATTAATTGTGTCTTCAATTTTATGTTTCAAAATATTTAATCTTCTTAAAAATTATAAAGAATTAAGTCATGTTTTTCAAATAGTTTTCATATAAAAATTCAAAAAATATATTATATAAACTATCTAAATGTAATATTAAAACATAAATCCTGATTACGTGATTTATCAATTTGAAAATTTTAAAACTGAAATTTTGAAATTAAAATCATTTTTCATGGATTTATGTATATAACAAGCTATTTATAGAGAGTTTGAGTTTTCAGTATTTTTTTCCCTATAATACAGTGCAAGTAATTTAATTCGCATATACATGTGAAGTTTTCACTTATTAACAAAATTATGTGTATGTATAAATATATATATATATATATATCGATATTTAATAATATACAACATCTTTTAATTTACTCTGTTAAGAAAAGTTCACAAAAAAGTCAATCATAAACTATGTTTTCCGGATTTTCAAATGAACCACAAGTATGAGGTATGAGCACTTCGATCTTTGGAACTTACAAATAACATGATGTTTTATGAACTGCATATTTTAAATGAATCTGAAAACTATTATCTGATATCAATCATATTTTTTGTCTAGCAATTACATTTTAAAAATAACTTAGTTAATTAGATTATTATATGGCATGAAATTTATAATAAAATATATAAAAGAAATTCTCAAACTTTGATGAAAATATGAAACTACATAATGTGACCTTATTTATTAAAAAAAACCTTCAAATTATTGAAAAATCTAAAGAAAATGATAGTGTTAAACTCATAGATGATACTAGCCATTAAAATTTAAATGAACATATGACAACCATATAGTGCAAGAAAAATAAAAAGAATGAGAAAGCAAATAAAAATTGGATAATAACTTGTAACTATTCATCAAACATAGAAAACAATGCCTTAAAAAAAATGATTAGATATTTAATAGTATTTACCATTAGAGATGTCGAAAAATATAAAAGGACAAGTAAATTGACTACCAAAATTAGTGCCAGAAAGATTTTCTTTAAACATGGAACAAATTTGCGTCTTTTGTACTTCAAAGATCACAATAATGAAAAATCATAATATTGAGAAACTTTATATGTTCATTAAGTTTCATTATGTTGTAAATCATTAAGTACAATAACTTCTTATAATATCTAAATTTATTCTCTAATCAATTGCAATCCACTATACAATTTACTAATGTTTTTATGCTATAATTTTCCTCCAATATATACTTTTTCAATGATAAATTTTTTTTTTTATTATAATTGAGTGCTCACGTGCAACGTAGGTACGTTATGCTAGTATATATATCCAATGTATGTTAAATGGTTATTAACCATTTTAAAATTTCAATATTGTTTGTTACCTATTTACATGTCCTTGATATTTTATGTATAAGGATTTTCCTTTCATAATAATAATGTTCCGTAATTTTATTTCTCAGATGTTTATAACGAGTTAAGTACCTACGATCCAAAGATAAACAAGAAAAGGTAACAACTTTCAAGATTTTTTTTACATTAACATCGTTTAATCATCTTCAAAATCATTTTTTGTGAAAATACATTTTTTATCATTAGGGGATCGTGGACGCCATTGTTCGTCACTTCTGCAGTTGCATCTGCAAAATATTTCTTAAAGCATGCGTTAAGGCGAAATACGCTAACTCAAGCACGAAAAAACATCTCACAACATTATGACTTGGTAAGATTTTTGCTTTATTGGACTAAAGCTTTTTGTATATGTTTTCTATGTGTCAATTCATTGACGTATTCTTTGGTCCTACAAAGTAATTTTAAAACTTGTTTTCTTCGGGTTTTTTTTTTTTTTTTCAGAGCAATGAACTATTTTCTCTATTTCTGGATGAAACAATGTCCTACTCTTGTGCAGTATTTAAGGTTAGAATATATTCTTTTTGAAACAAAATTGATAAATTAATATTATCTATTTAGTTATATATCTATGTTTTTCGTTCTCTTGAAAGACGTTGGATGAAGACTTGAAGAGTGCACAACTTAGGAAAATTCATCTTTTGATTGAAAAGGTAAATTTTTCAATGAAACGTCAACTAGATGTCTAAATGATTTATCGTGGATGCTAATTTTTTCATCCGTAACAGGCAAGGATTAACAAAGAACACCATGTTTTAGAGATTGGATGTGGTTGGGGTACTTTAGCAATGGAAGTTGTAAAATCGACTGGATGCAAATATACGGGCATCACATTGTCGGAAAAGCAACTTGAATATGCAAAATTGAAAGTCGAAGAAGCTGGCTTGCAGGTATACTATAATATGTAAAAAACAATTTCATTTCAATTATAATTGAAATTATCATATTCTAAACTTGAAATACATCATTTATATTCTAACATATTTCATTATATCATTAATGAAATTTTTGTGATGAATTTTTGTGATTCAGGATCAAATCACTTTTCTATTATGTGACTATCGCCAATTGCCTAAATCCGAGAAATATGACAGGATAATATCATGGTGAGTATTTTCAAATCAACATTAAGCAATGTTCGATTATCGTATGAATATTTAATTATTTAAACCAAATGCTTGATTTTTCAGTGAGATGTTAGAAGCCGTAGGCCATGAATATATGGAAGAATTTTTTAGGTGCTGTGAATCTGCATTAGCGAAAAATGGTCTTTTTGTTCTGCAGGTAAGCAAGTAACAATTTAGTTTTATCCTCAACACGTTCTATCGATATTAATAAAAATTGGTCGATTTTTTCATTAGTTCACATCAATAGCGGATGAGAAATATGATGAATATAGGCTAAGCCCGGGTTTCATTAAAGAATATATATTCCCCGGTGGATGTTTGCCTTCGCTTAACCGAGTAACATCAGCAATGGCTAATGCGTCAAGACTTAGGTAAAATTTAATTTTCATAATATATATATATATATGTTTTACGACATTTAATTCACACAACATATAACTAAGCAAATTATGTTTTTGAACAGTGTGGTGCACTTGGAAGATATAGGAGTTCATTACACTCGAACACTCAGACTTTGGCGCGAAAATTTCCTCCTAAATCAGAAGTAAGAATACATGATTAATTATAAACTTTCACTTATCTTTTATAATCCATATGTCACACATGCTATTACTAAATTAATGGCTTCTACATGCTTGTTTCACAATTTTGGTTTTATAATTCTTGAAATTAATGTATATGTACGCGAGTTTTTTCAGAAAAATCAAGGGTTTGGGATTCGATGAGAGCTTCATACGGACCTGGGAATATTATTTTGACTATTGTAACGCTGGATTCAAAACGCGTATTCTTGGTAATTATCAGGTATGTCCTAGCTTATATTTCCTTCTCTTTTTCACATGTTTGAATCGAAAGAAAAATGTACTAAGATTTCATTTTTTGTTCTTATTATTGGCAGATTATATTCAATCGACCTGGAGATGTTGCAGTATTTGGCAACGATCCATATAACGTTGTACCTTGTTACTATTGACAACATTATTTGCAAAGGAACTGACTAGTTCTTCTGCACTCGTGGTTATTTTTAATGTCGTTATGTGACGTTATTTGTTTGTGCTATGTTCTTTATACATAACTAAGCATCTTTGTGTACGTCTTTGCATTGAAATAAAAAGTGGCATCTCTAGTTATACTTTTTCTTGTTGTAAAACCTAGAAAAAATAATTTGTGCATGAATATTGTAACTTTAACTTATGCATCCTTATATACATTATCTAAAAGAGCTTAAGTATAAATATTTTTTATAAGACTACAATGTGTTCAAATTATACGTGGCACGCTTATTTTATTTTATTATTGATTTTTCTTTCAATTTGTCTCTAACACCTCATGCCTAAAAATTATAAGTGGAAGAACTTAATCATATCATATATAACAACTTCTCATATAAAATTAAGTTTGATAAGCAATGTCTCAATAATCTTAAAAAATATGGAGATTTAACAATTTTTTCTTTGACTAAATAATTTCCTACTATTAGAATTTTTTTTCCCTCAATAAATACTAATTGCTATATTTTGGATATGTATGAGCACAAGTTTTTTTATTTAAATATAAGTTATCCTTTAAAAGAACCTGAATATTTTTCTTGCATGCTCAATTGCTCATGTATATGATATAAATCTAATATATTTATTAGGTAAATTTATCACTTATACATACAAGTAATTTATTTCTTACGCATGTCTATAATTTGTTTTAAAAATATTAAATGTAGATAGCATTGTATCCTCACTCGAGTATTCTTTTTTTTCATATTTTTACATTCGTTATCTATTTCATTAATAACTTTAAGCACATGTGAACTTCTAGTAATTTACATAATGGTAATTCATTTGAATGCTATAACTTTGACTTATACATCCTTATAAACATTCTAAGCTTACCAAAATGACATTCACATATTCACTAAAAAATATATATTAACAATTTTGAAATAGAAATATATGCCTTTAACATGAAATATATCGCATTTGTCATATTTTTTCCCCTTTCTTTCATTTATGAATATGTTAGAATAAAGTTTAATTTCTTTTAATTAACTTCTTCTTACTTCAAAACTAGTTAGTAAAATATTGATATAACACTAATAACGATACCTAAAATGGAACACGAACTAAATATTTTTATATTTTCAGATTAATCTCATCTAATACTTAGTATTTGGTCAAAGTATTCTTTTAAAATTGGGATGATAGGGATGTTATATTAGACAAGGGAGCTTTTGTTTTAATATTTTTCAACTATACCCACCACTTTTAAAATATTGATTGTTATATTTCTCATATGTAGTTAAATTTTCAAAAACCTGATCATTATAGAATTTTGAATAATTTATTGAACAATAATATTTTGCTTATATCATTTAATATTTATAATTATTAATTTACGTATCGTTCCTTTTATCACTGATTATTTTGTTCATTATAACAATCTTTCCGATAGTGTTATAAATTATAACATATGTCTCTATATTTCTTTATAATAAAGATTTATGTGAAAAGAAAAAAAAAATTGTATACTTTGTATCTATTAATCATGCTTATATGGATATTATAAAATTAATTATACAAAACACACCACATTCTCACTAAAGTTGTATAATTTTATTTTCAACCACATCTTTTTTGCTTTTTGTTATTCATTGTAATATATTTGAATGTGTATCAATATCTAGATATAAGACTATTTATCCAATTTCATAAGCATGTTCTAATTTTAACCTTTATCATTTAAAATCCATAACAAAAGATCTTAGGAATATATTTGTGGAAGAAAATAATTCATCACATTTTCATAATATAATCTATTCTTTAATGAGTGATGCTATATACCACCGGTTATAGTTCACTCTTTTTTCACTTCTTCAAAATATGGTAAATATTACATTTAATGAATGCATTTAACATGATCTCCATAATTTATGTTTACTATAATAAAAAGATATCCTACCATATCAAGTGTCGTGAACAATCGTTGGAAAAAAACGATGGTATATAGCATTTCTCTTCTTTAATATAGAATACAATAATTCGGATATCTCACAAATATTTTTTTTTTGTTGTTGTTGGTACATGTCTAAATAAGGTTTAATTTTTGTAGAATAGTTTTCTTAGTCAAAGTTGTTCGCTCAAATTAATAATCTGATACTAATAATAGTATCCTACTATGAAATGCTAAAGATTTTAGACCATTTAATGTTATCAAAGATTTTTGTAAAATAATACGGCACTACTTCAGATTTTGTCAGAAAAACTATCAACACTCATTTATGCAATAGGTTTTTGAACCAAGAGCTAATAGGATGTATACATTAGATCTAAATTAATTTTGTGAGTTTTTAGGATATAAAACTGTATTTTAAAGAGTTCGTAGTAACTATCTAATAAAAAATAGTCAATTGAAAGTAGATAAATCCGAAAGAGCTCTATTAATCGAGATAAATTGCGCCAACTCTTTTGGTGGAGTTATCTAAAAGGTAACATACATCTTTTCAAAAATAAAAGGTAATGTGTTTTTAAATAAATAATTAATTAAATGTACTTAGATCATTTGTGTACGTGATCATATTCCTAAGCAAAATAGAATTTATCATGTAATTAGATTTAATATTAATGGGTTCCTATTTTCTCATATATATATATATATATATATATTTGTTAATAAATAGTATCCTATTATTAATGTCTTTTTTATTAAAAATATTAGATTAAATGATTTCTAGCTATTAAGAGGACATTATATTTAAATAAGGGTGTGGAAGTTTTTTCACATATAATGAAACGATTTCGTATTCATACATTTATATATATAGAAAATATATATATATAAAATAAAATAAAATGTAGAAGATGTAGATGTATGGGTGCTACATCTCCCCTATATTAAGTAAAACAAGTATTTCACAATATCTTAACCAAAGTAGAGGCATTTCATTATGCAATGTCATATAATTTTCATACTAAATCAATTTCCTTGAGCTCCTAACTCAACTTGATTCCTAGACTTCAACCCCTCCAATTCTTCCTTAAGCACTTCCATCGAGTCGGACACTTCGGCCTTATAACGATACATCTTAACGACAACCAAAAACGCGATACAGTTCAAAAAACTCAGCACCGCGAGAAACGCAAAGTACAAATCAAGACGCGAGGCGTTAAGGTTGTTTCGTATCCACCCTTTACGTCCATTCTCCTTAGTGACACGAGCAACGGTCGATAGTATAAAACTACTTAGGAAATTCCCGATTCCCATACTAGTCGAATAGTACGAAGTCCCGAGACTTTTCATGCTCTCGGGCGCTTGATCATAGAAAAACTCGAGCTTAGCGACCTCGGAACATGCATCGGCCACCCCCATTAGTATGAATTGTGGGAGCAAAATAAATATCGATAAGGGCACTTGCCCTCCGCCCTCGACTAGACCGTTTTTTCGGGCTACGTTTAGCCTATATCTTTCGGTGATAGAGGCTATGATCATAATCACTATATGCAACACGAACCCGATTCCTAGTCTTTGGAGGAGAGTGATACCTCTTGGATTTTTAGTCCATTTTTTGATGATTTTGACAAAAACTCGATCGTATAGCACGATGCAAGCAAGCATTGTTACGGTCACAAAAGCGCCTAAACTTGCCGGAGGGAGTTTGATATGGCCCATAGTTTTGTCAAGAGTTGAGCCTTGCTTGATGAAGAGAGTGTTGCTTTGAGCCACCATGACACTTGGGATGAATGTGGAGATCAAGATTGGTACCATTTTTAGGATTTGTTTGGTTTCCTCAACCTCAGTGACTGAGCATAGCATCCATGGACTCTTTGAATTTGTTTTCACACAAGCTTTGTTCAAAAACCTGCATCAAAATTGATAGGGATCATTGTTTCATGTCCACTAGCCAAAGGTTTACGCCTAAGTCGGTAAGCAAGATTCACGTTACGCTGATATGGCATGATCATGATTAAATACGTGTAGATAAATTTTCGAGCTCAGGCTGAAACTCGAGAGCTCGAGTCCAAACTCGAGCGAACACCGCTTATAAATCTAAAATCTAAGCGGGAAATTTTAAAATTTGAATTTTTTTATTTTTTAAATAATTATTTGATATATATTTATTAATTTAAAAATAACAATGTACGGGCTTTTTCAGATAGAAACGGGCTCGAGCTCGTAAAGCTCGGCTTGATTAAAAGTTCGTGCTCGTGAATTTCAGTTCGAGCTCGAGCCGAACCGACCCAGCTTACACCCCTAGTATGGGCTTTAACAGTGGGACCCATATTACAATTGCATGGCACTATTTTCATCTATACGGCTATACGCGACATAGTGAATAAGATATGGAAATTCACGACGTTTGTGAATAAGTTATTGTCTGATAATGAGCAAGGAATACCCATCTTTCTGCTAAACAAGATGTATTGAACTCATAATTCAATAGATACTTTTTATGAATGTCAACCGACTACTTTGCATGATATGTTTTGAGCGTATTTATGCAATTTCTAATTATATATGTTGCTTACACGTATAACTATTACGACACCACGACAAAAAATACTAGGCAAATACAAGAAAGAGAGATGCAAACCTCAAGTTGTTTGTCGATTCCAGCTTGAATTTTCCTTTGGTGTTGTACAATTCTCCATGGAACTCATGCAATTCCTTAGTGTCTTGAGGTACATCTACTCTCCATTTCCTCAATGCAGCCACTATAACCCTACCCATTTTTGTAAATGGGCTTCCATTGGGCTTTTTGTGTCTATAAAACGGCGTCCCGACCAAAAAAACCGTAATCGCCAATGCAAGCCCAATAGTCGGAATACCGTACCCTAAGGCCCAGCCCACATTGTCTTGAATGTATACAAGAACAGTGTTCCCAAATAGAATTCCAATGAAAATACTAAACATCCACCAATTGAAGAATGAGAGCTTTTGGGCCTTCTCTTTTGGGTCGAAATCGTCGAATTGATCGGCCCCGATTGTCGAGATATTGGGCTTTGTACCGCCAGTCCCAATGGCTAAAATATAGAGGGCAATGTAGAAAACTGCCAGTTCTGAAGGTGTGGCTTTTGGACAATCAAGGGTATTTATGTCATTGCAGGGTGGCGGTCTTAGTCCGGGTACTGAAACTGCTAGTGTTAATAGGCACATGCCCTAAAAAGTTAAGAACAAAAAAAATGTTGTTATTAATGGAGAAATCGAGACGATTTATCGCTGATATATGGTCAAGCGTAATCTTGTTCTTTATATTTTAAGATATTTTTTTAAAAATTTTGTTATCTAGCTCGCTTAAATCATTAGTATATCGTTGATTTTTCTCGAGATTTGAATAGTTAACAACAAAAATGTATTGAAATTGGGAGGGTTATCTTTCAAGTATACCACATTAGAATGGAAGTGGATGTTCTGTTTCACAATGATGTACAAGGTATTAAAAGACAAAGCGTGAGGCGAGGCATTCGATATCCCCTGTGGCGGGGCATAAGCCCCACGCATTTTCTATTTTTAATCTTAAAGAAAATTAAAATATTATTAAAAATAATTATAAATAGTGCAAAATATAAACAAAAGATCAAAAAAATGAAATTAATAAATTTCTATAGATAAACTCCCTAAAACGTAAGATATTTGACTATATAAGCGAAAAGTTCAAGTTCAACACTTGGCAAAAAACAATAGTAAATAATAGGCAAATAATCGTTTTCAAGTTTAGCACTACGTAAAATTAAGATCTAAAATGTAGTTCATGTCAACTATGTATGGAGTTGAATGTGGACAGATTAAAAATATAAGAAATCTGATTTTTGTAGGTTTATATGTATTTGACTTGAGGATGAAAGTTTTTTTTTTAATTATTTGATTTCAACTAAAAGGTTGTGAGCCTAAATATTAAATATGTTGCAACGGGTCCAAAAAAACCCATTTTAATTTTTTATGAACTTACGCATCCCATGATAGGGGGGTGAAATTTCTACGAGGCGTACGCATGAAATTGACCATTCGATGTACCACAATAGTATCACATTATTATGGAATTGACAAATATCTATTTAAAAATAAAATAATAATAATAATTTAAATAAATAGATACTTGTCAATTTCACAATGATGTAAATATTCCATTTTGAGGTAGAAGATCCATTCCGCATTGAAATTATGTAGAAACTTATGTCATTTTGAACTATGTTCTTTAAATAGGAATAGAATAGTTAAGAAATAAATACCATAATTATGGCAAAATTTGAGGAGAAAACCTTTAGCTAACTTTGATTAAGTCGAAATGTGCTTACAAATATGTCATTAAGAAACTCTTTTATTTATAATTTAATTAATTGAATGTGGTCAAATTCGATATGAAATAAAATCATCTCTAATCATTATTTTGTGATAGGTATATGCTAATCGCTAAGGTATATTTGTATTAAATAAAGAAATAAACAATTCAAAACTTTCATTTGGAGTTCAATCATAGAAATGATCCCTTGCTAAAAAAAATTCAAATTTACCAAAGTAATAATTATAATAAAGTTATGTGTAAATGAACCAAATAAAACATGTAATTGAAAATAACAGGTCCAAGTCCAATAAATAAAGTGGACTTGACCCATTATGATTGGGACCATGAATTATGGACCATATGGAATGCAAGTGGTGTGCCCACAAAACTTTACTAGTTGTTTTCAATTTGCCAACCATTACCATAATACGAAAAAACGTATCGATGAAAAATGAAACAAACTACTTGATTTCACAGTTCGAAGTTAATTTCAAAAAATATATTCGAGAGTATGTAAATATATTTGAAACTCGAATCAATATATTTTATGTAAAAGAAATCAAAATATTGGGATTGATTTGTGCTTAATTCAATTACAGTTCGTTTGAGTTTGTAGTAATTAACAAGTAAATGAAATTAAAAGATAAATTTTGAAACTTGATTGTAATTCAAATAAGTTTAAACAATATCTTGTTAATCTCATTACAACCCTATGCATACTCACTATCATATGTTATCTCCATAAGGAAAAACTCAACCAAAATTGGTTTTGTCGAAGCAAAGTCTAATTGATACAAAATTATACTATGTGATTGATCATTTTACTTGTGAATTGTACTTAGATTCAATCATAAAAAAAATCACGATCGATTTAAATATTTGATCACACGACTCTAATTATATACACAAAGGGCTTTGTAAAAAATCAACATGTGGGTTAAATTGACTAACATATAATTTTAAAAAATAATTATATATAAACTTCTTAGATTCGCCACAGCAATATGCGTAATTTTTATGCTAGGCTGATTTCAATAGAGTCGACTTAGTTTTCATCATTGGATGATCCAACATGGATATTTTACCAATAATAACTCATAATACAATGATATAAACTAGGCTGACCCCATTAAAAATAATCTAAATATAAATAAAAAATAGATCATTTATTGATTAAATCATTATAAGAATATTGAATAAATAATAGTAAAAAAAATGACATACCAAGAAATAAATAGCACAAGCAATGAGAAAGGTCCAATAACGGCCAAGATGAGCATCAGCAACATAAGCACCAAAAATAGGTGTCATCCAAATTGCACCCATCCAATATGTCACATTATTTGAGGCTGTCACAGTTCCTTGATGAAGCTTCTTTGTTAGGTACAATACCAAATTTGATGATATTCCACAATAAGCCATTCTCTCAAATATTTCATATACTGCGCGCAATCAAATAATCCAACAATTTTATTAATAATTATAATTCAAATATTTAGATTCTAAGTTTTTAAATATATTGGTGTTCATTTATTATAAATATGGAAAAAAAATAGACTATAAATGGTGAATTCGCCACTATCGTCAGTGTCGCTCAATAATTCTCTTACAGAAATTATTATATGAAGAAATAACAATAACAAGATTATTAAAATAAGTATTATAACATTTATCTTTCTATTGGCAATAAGCATCACCAAACTCAGTTCAAGTTCATATAATAATATTTATTGATATTTATGCTGAATTTAAAAGTTGATATTTTTATTTTAATATATGATTAGAATCTTAATAAAAAAAATATAAATCGTAAAGATGAGAAAGAGTAAAATAATAAGTACCTACGACGAAAGAACAAGCCTTTAATCCACCTCGATCAGATCGAAGAATAGAATTGCCTTTAAGATCCACAGTACCATCCTCTGTGTATTCATTTTTTTTCACCCCATTTTCTTCTACTCCCATTTTTCTATTTTTCAAATTCTTTAAAATAAAGAATGAATTATTAGCTCATCTATTGATTGAGTGATATGAGGTAGAAATCCTCCTTATATAGTTGCCACTTTTTTCTTTATGTGATACACATATAAGATCTGCAGTATAATTTTATATTATATTGGGTCCAATAAATTTAGTGTGATACTATATATTTTGAAGCGGGCGAATGATTTTCACCGTCCCACAAATATATAATTGATAATATATTAAATCTGTTAAATTCAGTATGTTATGGATTTTTTCAGGATACGTGGGCTCGTTGAATATGTGAGTATGTGGATGATATTATGGGCACCCCTCCTCCTATACACACCCACCCTAAGTGTACTTTGTTTATTCATGTGTAATTTATATAATTTATGTGACTTCCAATATTGATTTGATTTCTTTGTCAATATCGGCGTGAAAATTATATTAAAAGGTAATTTTTTTTAATTTAAAATAAATGCTCATATTATGATAAGTGAAAGTGATTGAAGTCAATCCAACCTTAACTTTTTATGAACTCCACATTTTTTTAATTTTATTTTTCTTTAATTTTAAATAGAGAGACAACGAATAAAATAGTAGAATATATATATATATATATATATATATATATTCAAATACCCGCTAAATAAATGGATCGACAAAAATACCCTTGGTTTAAATAATAAAATCACTTAGAGCCCATCTAGTAAAATATATCTAGTGTACTATGCCTCCTCTATGATTAAAATTTAATTAATTTGTTCCCAAATTTTTTTTTAATGATTTTACTAAATATACCTTGAATTGATTATAAATTAAATAAAAAGATATGATTTCTATAATATGGAAAAACATGGTAATAAGTTTTAAATAATTTTAAAAAAAATTATAGCTAATTTGTTATATGTTTTGTATGTTATATACAAAATTATTCAATATTCAACTTCACAAATGGGACCAATATCTCAAAATTCCAAGATTTCAATTTCAGTTGTTATTACTTTTTTAATATTTATAATGCAAATAATACAATACTTTTTCTTTTTCTTTGTCTTTATCCTTTTCTTTTTATAAAGAGAGCTAGTGGATATTGTCATTTTCTAAATTTCAACTCCCAAAAAAAACCCCACTTTTTGCTTATAAAATTACAATTTTTTTGACTTCTTTTGGGCCAAAAAGGAAAGGGCATTTCAATTATTAGAAAAGGCCAATGTCATAAAATAAAGTAAACAATTATTGAAAAAGATTCAGTTCAGACTGCAGTCCACATGATCTCAATGGGTTCTATTATTCAATAAACCATATGAAAAAAAAAATACTATACAAGCATATAAAGTAAAGGTTTTTTTAAAAAGTTGGTGAAAAAAATTGATTTATTTATCTATTTAACGAGCTTAAAACGAGTTGAACAACAAGAATCCGCCAACGGAAAGGAGGGGTTCCCATGGCTAAATTACGGTTTTATTTGGTTTTTCAATTTGGAGTGTAATCGAATAAAATATAATCGTCACCAATTTAAACAAATTAAAAAAAAATTGCAAATAATATTTTATTAACTTGAATGAAATTTGGATATAATCTCTAATTATTTTCTCTAATTCTTCACTCCAACAACTTAATCTTCGAGATCTGAATACTAGATGCTGGAGTTTTGTATTTTGATCTTCTCAAAAGTTGACTTAAATTCGAATAACGTTGATTTGTGCTTTAGCAGTTTTATCACAAAATCAAACATTATAACTTGCTGAATTTGGTTGGTGGATTGGATGCTCTGATTTCCTCTAAATTTGGTTTGAATTTTAATAACGTTAATTCATGAATTTAGCACTATAAGTCTATAATCACGAATTAAATAATATTGTTCTATGAGTTTTGCCAATAACGCTTTTAGATGTCACTTTAATTGCCGCCAAACCTGCCTTGGTTGCCACCAAATTAAATTTGAGTTGAGACAATTACCAAATACTTCTTGCAATAACTCTTACTCAAATGTTTGGTATATTGAATTTTTATATTTGAACCCCTCGTTCTACTTTGCCATACTATATAACGAGGTGGCGCGATTTGATTGGTCCTGACAGTTTATTTACTTCAATTTGAAATACAATGTAATATGACTGATTTACAATATATGAAAGATTGAAATCATGACTAAAATAATCGCTTAACCATGATCTAACGCCAAAAAGTGAATCGGTTCGTTGCACCCAATTCACCATGCTCCTTCGAAAAAGGGTTAACTATTACAATCCATAATTTAATGGGGCTAATTAGCAAATATAATTAGTTTGAGGGCCAAATTGATATAACTCTCTTTATCTTCTCTAAACCCTTACTTTATCATCCTAATCAAAAAACAACATCCACACAACACAAATTAAGTTTAACAATGGAAGGCTCAAGCAGCAGCAATCTTAAAGCCAGGACCACGGCGGAGCTCCAAGCCGTCAAGCGGCTTTCCGGCAAGACTTACGGGCAGATAGCGGAGGAGACCGGCTTGACCAACGTCTACGTGGCTCAGCTCCTCCGGCGCCAAGCCCAGCTCAAGCCGGGTACTGCCCCTTTGCTCCGGGCTGCCCTGCCCGGCCTGACCGATGAACTCGTAGATGAGATGATGCAGCCGCCTTTACGTTCGTATGATCCTAATTTAATTCAAGACCCCACTGTTTACAGGTTTAATCTCATTTTTTGTTGTTTTTTCCATGAATTTATTTTTATTCTTTTATTCTGAGTATTTTATTGGCATGTTTATTTCTTGTGTTTTTTTAAAAAAAAAATAATTGATTGTTGAGAGAATTATGAGCAAAAATAATTATGTATACATGTTACTTTGAAAATACGAACCAAATTACTCGATATCAATATGGGGTTAAATTTCTCTTTTCGGATTAAATAGGGGATATGCCTAAGAGAAATGCTGTTGATCTTCAATGATATACATTATTTTCCCTTTTGAGAGCATAATTAGCCAGGTATAGAGTTTGTTAATGTAAATGGACTAAATTTTCAGCCTTATTTCCTCTGAATTGTGTCACCATAATGGTAGAATAAAGGAAAATGTAATCAAATAAATCTCTAAGGAAAACAATGAGAAAGAAAGAGGTTATATTAGTATTTAAGATATTTTTACGCCTTTTTTACGAGGAAAATGAGTTTTTCTATATATGCATTTCCATATATGCCGCTTGTTAATCTTGAGAGCTTCGAGTTTAGCACTAGGCTTTAGGCCACAAACTAAAAATCCAAACTTTGCATCTTGTATAGCAGTCTAGTTTCTGGTTCTTGTATATGTGTATGTCTGTTATTGTATAGGGTGAATTACAGATATACCCTTTGAGGCGTGTCGTAATTGCAAAACCGCCCCACCCCGATATTTTTTTCCAAGGTTGAGATTTAACTTTTTTACAGATTAAATGAAGCTGTTATGCATTTTGGGGAGAGCATTAAGGAAATCATAAACGAGGAGTTTGGCGATGGCATGTGAGTCGTTCTTCCTAATTTTTCCAATGTTAAGATCCTAGATTGAACTGGAATATTTGCAAATCGTGTATGTATATATATATATATATATATTGAGATGACGTTTTTCGGAAGCTTTATGTTATGATATTTCTGGAGAAAAAAACGCTTCAGTTCTCTCGAAACAGAACCCTTCCCCAGTGAGTTTCAATGACATGCGGTAAACATATAAATAGAGAACTCACTTAAGGTGTGTTTGGATTGAAGTATTTGAAATCTATGGATTTCAAATTCGTCAACAAATTCATTAAGGGTGTGTTTGGATTGAGTGATTTGATTTGGAGGGAATTCAAGCGACCCTAAAAATGGAGTCATTTGAAATCCACCATGGTTGTGGAGAAAATAGCTGCGAAGGGATTTGAAATCCGTTACAACTTGAATTCATCCAAACAAATTTTAACTTCAATCCAAACACACTCTAAGTTTGTTTGTATATATCCAAGTTATAAGGGATTTCAAATTTTCTCCATAACTATGGTGGATGTGAAATGGCTACATTTCAGTGTGATTTCAAATTCTTCCTCCAAATCCCCTTCTTAAATCTAAATCACTTGATCCAAACATATCCTTAGGATTCTGATGAACCATACTTGATATAGAAAAGACCATTTTAGTCGACCGTATAATTTGTACTACTCAATTTGATTAACCTAACTTTTTTTGTTCCTTTTGTCACCTTAACGGTTAGCATGTCCGCAATTGACTTCTATTGCTCGGTTGACAAAGTCAAAGGCGTAGATGGAAAGGATCGTGTTGTTCTTACATTAGACGGGAAGTATCTTCCACACACTGAGCAGGTTATTACAAATGATTGTTTTTACGTTTTCGCAATTATTTCGTATATTATGTAAATCGAGTTTAGTTTAACTAAACAAGAAATCGAAAGTTATTTTGGCCTTGTTTGTTTATGTTTTCAAAGTCCATTTTCAAGTATTTAAATCACAAAATTCAAAATAAACTTAACACACCAATTTTTCATCCCGATAGAATTTCAAAATTTTATTTCGAAAACATAAACAAACAGAGCCTTTGTATTTCATGTTGATGTATCTATTTTTTTTCTGGGCAGATTACGGAGAATATGGTATCGAGATTGAGGAAAGAAGAGAAGCAAGATCATTGATCGAAGGGGGACGATGTTGTAATAAAACGAATAACCGAGCATAATGGTTTTTGTAATGAAAGAACATGTAAACATGTTATGTTACAGATATGATGATAAACTTGATTTGTTATATGCTATTGCATAAATTTATTTTTTTGCTTATTTGTCGTGATTTGGTTCACTCGTGTGTGTGGGACCCACACCGATCCCGATTTGCTTTTATATTGTGTGTGTTTTTCACACACTTGTGTGAAAAAGATAGACATAGATTACACTTGGGCATGCAAAAATTGACTTGCGGGCCTGCTTGACAATGGGCCTATTGGGCCGGCCTGCTAAAGCTAGCCCATTAGGATTAGAGAGCCCTAAGGAGCTGGCCTCTTAAGGTTGGTGGGCCAAATTGGTCAGGCCGATTTTGGCTCGTGGGTTGATTTGGCCCACTATAATTATTTTGGTTTTTTTAATTATATTATATATATTATTGTTTTTAATTTTAAAATAAAATGTAGCACAGTTGGAAAAATATAGGCTGTTTGTTTATGTTTTTGAAATTCAATTTCAAGATTTCAAATCACAAAATCCTAAATCTACTTAACACACCAAATTTTCATCTCAATTTTCTTTTTTCAACTCTACTTTTTCAATCTCCAATACTAACTACCTATCAATCAACACATCAATCATTTTACACATTCATCAATTACAATTAATATATACATTATTTTACACACTCATATATATATTTATTTATTTAAATAATCATTACAAAAACAACTAATTCAATCATTAAACATCAACCAATCATCATTGATTTGACACATTACAATTTTCAACCTAATTCTAAAAACATAAACAAACACCTACCATTTTCACATGAATTTCGATGGTACGCCATTCCCGAGAAATTTTCAAAATTCTAACTTAAAAACATAAACAAACATAGCAACTTTGAGGTCAAGGGTCCAAATCCCATACTCACTATTTAAAAAAATTTCTATAAATTAAAATATAACTAAATCAAATTAAAACAAATACAAAAAAATAAATAAAAGGCCGGCTTGTTATACTAGCTTGGCCCCTAAATGCAAGAAGCTTAAATCAAGTTATACACATATAGATTGTGATTTTTAAGAGGGCGAAAAAGATTTAGATCCTGATATAATCATAATTATTATTATATGATGTGTTCCACTTGGATCTCGAGACAATTATATGTTAATTCAACCAAAATTTATCAAAAAATGATTAAAATAATGAAAGTGAAATAAAAACTAAATTTGAAGGATGGTGGTCTAATACTTTCAAATAATAAAAAAGATACACTACTAAAATTTAATTCATCCAAAATTCAACGAAAATTGATTAAATAATGAAAGTGAAATTGAAACTAAACTTTAAGGATAGTAGCTAAAAATCTAATACTTTAACTAACAAAAATATACAATACTAAAATTTAATACTTTAACTAACAATATACAATACTGAAATTTAATAGTTTAACTAACAAAAAGATACAATACTAAATTAGTATTTAATACTTTAATGAACAAAAAGATACAATATTATAATTTTATAAACTATTAGTATCGTTAATTTGAGGGAAAAAAAGAAGAATCTTGATTGGAGGATAGAATCGTCATTTCAGTCAGCAGCAAAAAATTACTTATTTCTAGGTCTTATATTTCTCATTAACACTCCACATTTTCATTTCTTCTTCCAAAGATTCTCCGGCGACGCTATCTCTCTCCGGCCACATCTCCGGCGACCTCGCGTAATCTAATACCCGTACGTATCTATTATCTTTTTAATTCTGACATATTTTCCACCGATCAGAGCACACAGTCGCACTCATAATGATGTATATTTATGCAACTTTGCCTTTAATTTTCAATTAAGTTAGCATGAATATCAGTTTTAGTATCAATTACTTTTCTTTGGATCCAAGAAGTTGAATTGGAGTTTTTCTTGAGACCTGCAAAAATTAAAATTTGTGAATGTTGTAAAGTAAATTTCAGAAGTACGAAGATTTTACCTTTATAATGAAAGGCCTTTTAAAAAAAATCAATTGCTGCTGAGAAAGAAAATTTGTGTTTTTTGCAGTTTATCATTTCTTTATCGCATCCTCTTGATGTGATTAGTATTGCATCTGCTTATCTTCGTTTAAGGGGATTCAATATAACCATGAGTAATTTGGATGTATCGATTTATGTTGTGTTGACACGACTAAATCGTCATCATCAGAATGTTGTTTATGCATTTGTTTCCACATAAATTTTGCTCTAAAAGTTGTATTATTTGGAGCTACAAATTGAGTATTTGCGTGTGTATTGATATTTTTGACAGCAAGAGATTTTTCCCAATGTGCATAAAATGAATATAGGAATACTAATAAGATTATGAAAAAACTGTTTCTCAAGCTCTTGTGTATTTGTTGTAATTCTTTTTCTTGGAAGATCAGTAGTAGAGGTTACTGAATCTAATTCCTACTTTGCAATTTTCTATCTGAATGTGTTGCAACTTGACCAGACTGGAAATCTAGAACCTAGGAAAAGTAACTTCTCGGGCCATGACTAAATCCCCTCGACGCAAAGAGAAACATGGAAGTAATAATGAAGTATCCCAGAATGATTTCTTGGAGGGCACTTCAGCAAGAACAAGGCCATTCAGTTTTGATGACATCATGCTTAAAAGGAAAAGCAGGGGAGACACAGCTTCGCAAGTTGCGAAAGGACCTGGTGAGGCTGATAGTTCATTAGCACAACACAACATTGAGATGGCTTTGAATTCTCCAGAACGCCATATGCAAATGAATGAGGATTCTGGGTCTGTGGATATCCGATATCCTTTAAAGGATCCTCAGAAGATAAGTTCTCGGAGAAAAGGGGATCCAAAGAAGAGAAAATTACTCCACGATAAAGATAAAGGTCGAGATCATGATCTCAAATTGAAAAGTGTAGTGACCAAGAATGTGAACAGCGATACAGTCGCAGAAGGAAAAACCGAGAGACATCGACACAGCATTACAAAAAGAGATGTTATTTTAAGTGTTGATAATGGATCTGATAAGAGACAAGCCAGAGATTCAAGTAAAAAGGAAAGAGTTTCTGAAGGAAGCAGAGGCAAATTGGGGCAAGATAGAAATCAACATTATGATGACGACAGACATGCTTACAGAAAGAGGAGAACTGATGGGAGGATGAGCAATGATTCTGAGAATGAGTATAAGAAAAGAAATGCAAGAGATGTAGTGCAAACGGATAAGGTGAGTGATAGGGGCAGAAGCAAACCCGAAAAAGAAAACCAATATAAACGTCATAATGAAGAAGATAAAACTAGAGGCAGGAGTACTAGTACAAAACACGATTCAGAAAAAAAAGGCTCGGAACTTCCACGAGCCTATCATGAAGAATCCAGGGCAAAAAGGAAACGATCACAGAGCAGAGATCATGATAAAGAGAGAGGTAGAAGGTCTCCTTCACATTCACCAAAGGCACATAAGCACACATCTAAAGATAAAAGGGAGCATGGAGAACTATCATCACATTCTACAAAAGACAAATCTGGAAGAGAACATTCTGAAGTTGACAAGAAGTGGATACCAAGTAATGGCTCTAGTAGTCACTACAAGCAGAACACTGGCTCTTCGAGTCGTCTTGGCGGTTATTCACCTAGAAAGAGGAAAAATGATGCCGCTGCTAAAACTCCTTCACCTCCTCGTCGTTCTCCAGACAGGAGAACTGCTGGATGGGATTTAGAACCTGTTGAAAAAGAGAGTGCCGTTTCTGGTTCAACTCTTTCCAGTTTGCATACTACAGGCCAAAACTTATCATTGAACATAAAGGAGTTCCCCAGTATCACTTCAGTGACTCCTATGGTGAAGCCCATTGGAAGTTCTCATCATAGCTTATCTTCACAGATGCATGCCATTGAGTCTGTTCAGCTAACTCAATCTACACGACCTATGAGGAGGCTGTATGTAGAAAATTTGCCTGCATCAGCCTCTGAGAAAGACTTAGTAGAATGTATTAATACATTTTTGATGTCTTCTGGTGTTAACTATATTCAAGGAACCCAACTCTGCATCAGTTGTATAGTATGTCCTCGCCTCTTGCTTATACTATCTTGTCTATTCTACTTGTGTCTGTTTTGGCAAAGAATTCAGGTTGCTCTTTCCATTTTTCCAATTTCAGATACACAAGGAGAAGGGCCAAGCTCTTTTGGAATTTTTGACTCCTGAGTGTGCTTCTGCTGCTCTTTCGTTGAATGGAATATCCTTTTCTGGGTCCAACCTTAAACTCAGGCGCCCTAAAGACTACACTAATATAACTGTAAGAATTATTATCGTGCTTTCCTTTGATATGTAGTCCATGCTTTATTGCACCTAGACACAATGGGTTGCCAACTTTTTGTGGAGCAGTGATGTGTGAAATTGAATAACAAACTTGATGTTATAATTTGACTTTTTTGTAAAATTATTACTGGCGTTTCTATGTGATTTGCTTCCTTGACCTTGCAATTGTGTGCCCTTATTGGCATAATTTGTTATTTGACTCCTTTCTCCTTCGTCATGAATACCTTAATTAAGAGAGTACCCTGTCTACTTTTAAAGGACGCCTTATTGTTGGAGAGTGTTTACTATTTTGCTGGTTCACACAGTAAAAGAAATTTGGAGAGAACTTCCACTTATGGATTTTCGAAATAATAGTTCAATGTGTGATGAAAAGGAATGGTATCAACGATACAGTGCATTCTTATCTCAAGGTCAACACATCTATTGAATGTCTTCATTCTCCAATTATTTCTTATTCTAATTATGATCTATCTACGTGCTTGACTACGTATTGTATGTGATATAAGAGGGAAAAGATTCTTGAGATTTAATTCATTTCATAG
This sequence comes from Verbascum thapsus, assembly GCA_963669365.1. Taxonomy (NCBI): domain Eukaryota; kingdom Viridiplantae; phylum Streptophyta; class Magnoliopsida; order Lamiales; family Scrophulariaceae; genus Verbascum; species Verbascum thapsus. The sequence continues at coordinate 11,912,870 of OY770110.1, forward strand.
GGCAGTGAGCAGGTGGAGCTGTTGTTTTTGAGATGATATAGTCATAACTTCGGCGTTTAGGATGCATCAGAGCACATTGAATTTGTATTATGCTTCAACTCTTGTTTTCGTGTTTTTGGATAGAATTATGCCAGCATTTTGCTCTGTATAAATTCTTTGGTTTGTATGTTATGAGAAGTTCGAGTAGTGATATGAGATCGGCACGATGATTTTATGAAAATAGTTAGCATAATTCGGGTATAGAGTGTTTCTAAAATGGTATTTGTTGTTGTCTCATAGCATGCTCAAAGTTTTTTCTCCAATTTTGTAGTTAGTATTTTCTTTCTATGGTGTCATGATGTGCACAGTATGCATTTGGTGTTAAATTGGATGAATAACTGTAACGTTATGGTCTTTTCAAACTTGTTGCAAATGTTAATGCTAGCCTCGGTCGAAATAGAACTTGGTTCTGATGCAAGTCATTGCTTGCCATATAACTTTTAGTAAGAGAAAGTAAAAAAAATAAAATCACAGAAATGTGGAAGATTGTACTGTCAGCCGTATGCTGTGAAAAAATAGAATATAGGCATGTAAAGTAAATTACTGTGGTGTCTTGCCTGCCCTTTGACTCAGAAACCAAAAGGTTTTATGGCTAAAATTCATGCTCAGATTAGTTTTGTCTGGACTAATAGTGAGTAAATTAATGGTGCTTTTGTTATTTTAGTGCCGATGAGTGATAAATAACTAAAAGAAGTGTATCAAATGCTAGCAGTTAAAGGAAAACTTGAGCACATCTGATCTTGAGAGAGCCTTTTTTTCTCACTCGATCATGTTCCATGTAAAGATGATTGCATAACAAGGAGGAATAAGGTTATTAAAGATGACATTTATCTTAAAAATTATGCAAACTGTAGGCGTTTTATGAGCTAACACTCGTTATTGTCAAACAACAAGGACAAAGTAAAACTGAAGCTCCTACAGTATTTTGTGGAGTGTTGAAATCCTGGTCGGATATGATAGGTTTGTTCATTTTCTAGTGTTTTCACTTTTACATGGACGAACGATGAGTGTGTTCCCTATGCAATCAGTCTTTAGCATCTTCTTTTGTCCCAGCATATCAGTTTTTTGTTGCTGAAATCGTATAGAAATATGAACTCAACATAGTGAACAAATCAGCACCTAACTCTTTAATATTTCAACTTCCGTGCTTCTTTCTTTCATACGCGTAGCTTTCTAGGATGGTATCGTACTCAGCCAACTATTTTCCATTGAACAGTATTTTATTTGTACAATATGCAGTTTCTGAGGTATATTGTGGTTATTAATCATGTAGCAGGTTTTCAGACAGTTGCTATTTTCATGCAGACTGGTATTCCTGACAAATCAGCGGTTGCGGTTGATTCGACTAGTGGCATTGTAGAGGATTCGCCCCACAAGGTGTGTATCTGAAACATCAGACCTTAAGATTTTATTTGGGAAATGTATTATCGTCTATGATACTCATCTTCATAATGTTAACAATTCATATCTATTGATCACTGTAAGAGCCCTCGGAATAAAAACTTCTAACCTCAATAGTCTCGCTCTGCTACTGAAGAAAAGAAAATCCAGAAAATTAAATAGCCATGTTAGCAAACTTGTTAATTCGGTTTCTGTCACTAGTTGATATTAACTTTGGTTTGCCCATTCACTCTCTGACAAGCTTTGGCTTGAGTTTTTCAGATCTTCATTGGTGGACTTTCAAAACTTATTTCTTCTGACATGGTAAAGTTAACATGGAACTTCGTGTTTACTTTGAATTCCTTCTTCTCCTATGGTAACTGTATTTCACTGAGAATTTGTTTGCTTACCCTTCAGCTTTTGGAGATTGCTAGAGCCTTTGGACCTGTGAAGGCATACCACTATGAATTTACTGCTAATACGAATGAACCATGTGCATTTCTTGAGGTACATATTGTAATGTGGAATATTATTCCTGAAATAGACTGGCCAAGCATTATTTTTGGTTGTTTTTATGTCTTGAGAATATAAATCCTGATTTTTTGCATCTTAAGCATGATTCATTTTCATTTGTCTCTGTGTTATCTTCATAAATGTAAATAGACGTGTTTTGAACCCACTATTTGTCATAGACTAATTATTTATTACTTCAGTATGTTGATCATTCAGTTACTTCAAAGGGATGTGCTGGTCTTAATGGTATGAGATTGGGTGGACAAGTTGTAACTGCAGTACGTGCTACTCCTAACGCTGTTTTGGTGGGTATACATTATCCCTTAGTTGTTTTCTCATTGAACTGCTGGTTTTATGCTTGCTATAAGTTTTTTCGAAATGCTGGCTGACCAAAATGTTCGTTTAGGAAAATATTCCCAAACCTCCATTTTATGGGATTCCTGAGCATGCGAAGCCACTTTTAGAGAAGCCCACAACTGTTTTAAAGTTGAAAAATGTGGTATTGCTCTTACTCATGCTTTAAATTTTTTTTTTTTTGATAACACATCCACACTCCCTCACTTATTGGATAATTACCAAGAGCCCCTGAATTTGTGGAAGTTACAAAGACACCCCTATCAGATCTTGATAACTCGGAAAACAGGGTGAATTGTTAACATGTAATCTTCTTTTACTAAATAAGGGTGAAATTGTAATTTCCCCTTACTGGCATGAAATTTATGGTAATTTTTCAAATACTAGTTTTTTTTTGGTTATTAGAGTGCCATGCAGGGAGTGTTTTACATAAATTAATCTTCTTACCCCCCTTATCGAATGTCATGTTCTGGTTTTTTTGTTGAAGTAACATCAAATATTAGACCACTAATTTATCCTTGTAATTTCAGTTGGATCCTGAAGGGCTCTTGTCATTATCCGAGTCAGAATTGGAAGAAATATTGGAAGATATAAGGCTAGAATGCTCCAGGTTGACTTAAATATATTCGATATACCGATTTTAACTTCCTTGCCTTTTTGTTGCTCAAAATCTAGTCTTATCTTCTTTCTCGTAATGCTGTAGGTTTGGCACAGTGAAATCTGTTGACATTGTCAAGCCAAAGAACTCGTTTGGCGCCAATGAAGCACTTGAAGTAAAGAACACAAACGCTTCTACTTACAATATGGCCTATATGACAGACCAATTAGGTGAAAATATCAATGAATTTGTAGAACCTAAGATGGAGAGTAATAGTCAAACCGAGAAAAATAACAACGATTATGACAATAATATGGCTGACAATCTTATGAACGATGCGATATGTGAACCACCGATAGTTAATGAGAATCTTTCTACCAAAGATTCTTCCTGTGATGAAAACAATTTACATGAAAATAATGCGACAAATGTTGAAATGGGCCCCGAGGAAAAAAAAGAGCCGAATGGTATTGAAAAAGGCGATAAAAATGATGTTTCTGTTAATGTTGGTGATATGTTTGAGGCTGGTTCGGTTTTTGTCGAATATAGACGAGTTGAAGCTGCTTGTGTAGCGGCACATAGTTTACACGGACGATTATTTGATGGTCGGGTTGTGAGTGTGGGATATGTTGATTATGATATTTACTGCACTAGGTTTAAGTAATTTTATTGATTTTAACACTTTAGTATGACTATTTTTAGAGGTAATTTTCGTTGTTACTAAACTTGGGCGAACTGAAGTTTTTGCTGGAATAGGTTATTTGTCGGGTATTAAGCGTTGAGCTTTGTTGTAGAGAATATATATGGTAACACTTTTACGTGTAACAAAAGTATGATGGGTCCGTTTGATCGACGTTTCGATGGTTTGGTTTTGGGTTCATATGCAGGTCTCAGTTGTGCTTTGTAATTTACTGTTTCCTAACTCTTTTATGTGTAATTTATTAATACATTTATTTTGCAAAATTATGCTTAGTGAACAACTATTATGAGGGTTTTGGTGTTCAATCACCAACTCCAACCTTTGTACAATTTTAAATCAAAATAAGTGATTTCCCCTTTAGATTTCCAAAATTGAATTAACTTTGGACTGTTTTAACAATTGTTTCAAACTAGCCTAAAGTTCACACAAGGGTATTGATTCAAATGGTATTCATCTTCTATTTTGCGGACTTTTATTAATAATTGATGACGTGGTTAGGAGTTCATATAATATTGATTAGAAAAATTATATATTTTTTTAAAATGATTATGAAAAAAAAAAAGACAATAACTAACTCCGTTAAAATTGATTAAACTCTTTGTAAAGTTAAAAGTGTTATTGCAACATTTATTTTTAAAAATAGGTTGAAAATTGTGAAACGTGTCAAATTAATAGTAATAGGTTGGTGGATGATGTCTAGAATAATTGTGTTAGTTGTGTATATAATGATTATGTAAATAAAAAACTATATATATATATATATATATATAAAAAAAATTGTAAAGTGCGAAAGAAAAAGTGAAATAATGATCGATTTGATTGGTAAATATGCGAAATATTGTATATATCATTGATATATAGGAGACTGATAAAATAGATTTGGCAAAAGAAAATTTTGAATGAGAATTTAGTGTATTAAGTTTATTTTGAGTTTTGTGATTTAAAAACTTGAAAATAGTTTTTGAAAATATAAACAAACAAGGCCTGGAGCCTTTGAGGTGCTATTTTCTTATATTGATAAATTCAGTGACTTAACTGTTATAAAGTACAAACCAATGGGGCAAAAATATAAATAAAAAAAAAAAACATTACTAAAAGCAAATTAAGCTTCATTCATTATCCACACCATTTTCCTTCACCCATATATACCTTCTTCTCTTCGAACATTTTCTCTGCAAAACCCAACAATGGCAACGGTCACAGCTACAGTAGGACCAGTAATGGCGGGTCTGGCAATAGCAAAATCTCAAAATCTGAACAGGGTTTCATTGAGTAGTTCAAAATCAACAAGCTCAGAGATTGGTTTTGTTGCGTCACAGATGAGTGGGATGAAGATATCAATAACCCATCTTCCTATTTCCTCTCCTTCAAGCCCTAATCTTCAGCCTATTGTTGCAAGTAATTTTGCTTACCCTTTTTTTAATCTCTAATTGTTTGTGTTTTTTTTATATCAATCTATAATTGCTGTTTGTTATGAGTTTAGGGCAGTAAATGAGTTGAATCGAATGAACAAATTGTTCTTGGTCAAGGTTGTTGTGTGGATAATTATTGAGCTATAAATGTTGTGTTTTAGCTTGATTTGATTGTTAATTAAGTCGATTTGAACAAATTTTTGGGTTGTAAACGAGTCTAATCGGGATTAATAAGCTGTTGATGAAGCTTGTTTGAATAAAAATTGAGTTGGATTTCGATTGTTAATTATGTCCAGCTGTAATCGAGTCGAGTTGGCCAAACAAAATTATTATCGAGTTTAAAAAGTTGTGTTTGAGCTTGGTTTAATTAAATTATTAGCCACAATCGAAATCGAATGAGCTTTTATTCGTGTGAAAACGAGTTTTGAGCTTGAGTAACTTGATTTTTTTGACAAATATTTTATCATTTGTTACTATTTAAGTCCAGTTTCAAAACTTGCCGAACACATAATGTTGTTCAAGCTTAATTTGAGTTGTTGAAACCAGGATCTCGTTTGAACATTCAAAATCTCTTACTATAATTGTTTTCTATATGTATATCTTATCAAAATGTGAGTTTTTATGTACTAATCATTGTTCTATGACATAATCAACCAAAATCATTTGCTATGTTTGGTTTGATATTTTGGTAAGAATTTATATACTAATCATTGTTCTATGACATAATCAACCCAAATGTGGTTTATGTTGATTGATAGTTTTTGGGTGAAATTTTTTGGTGAGTTAGTGTTTGTTTTTATTTTCAAATGGAATATAAATTACTGTAGCAGTCAAATCACGTAAGTTTTTGTCTTTTAGTAATTAATTAGTGATTGAAAATTATAATATAATATTAAAATTGTAATTATTGGTTTATATATGTGTAATAGAAGGTGATAAAAATATAAAGAAAAGTGGGCCACGAAAGTGTGATAAATTTCGAAATAGGAATACATAATTTGGAAAAATTAGGATTTTTTATTTATGAAAATTGTGAAGACCAAATACAATTTGATCAAAATTTTGGCCAAAAACTGGCTCAAAATTAGGATTATTGTTTTCTGCCAAGCAATTTGCATTAAATTTCCATTGAATTATGTTAAAATTGTTCTCCTTTTTTTATTACATTTCAGGTAGAGTATGTCCTTTCACTGGTAAGAAATCAAACAAAGTAAACAGAGTTTCTCATTCGAACCACAAGACAATTCGACGCCAATTTGTGAATCTTCAATACAAGAAGATTTGGTGGGAAGCCGGTAAACGCTTCGTTAAGTTGAGATTATCGACAAAAGCGATAAAAACTATCGAGAAAAATGGACTTGATGCAGTGGCTAAAAAGGCTGGAATTGATCTTAGTAAAATGTAATCTTTTCTTTGATTAGAGGATGAAAATTACATTTTTGTATCACTATTCATTCATGTTTTTGTAGTTTATTTAGGTTGAAATACGATTGAATCGATGTATTTTTTTTCGTCCTTTCGTTTTGTTTATATCTATTTCGATTACTGAATTAGCATCAGGACACTAAAAGATTGATTAGCTGTGATGCACGGACACTGCAAAAAATCACAATGTGTCGTGTCGGACACCTGATCGAACACGACGCTCGACTGACATTCTCCGACACCGTGTTCAATATGAAAATATATTTATCTGCTTAAATAAAATGAAAAAAATAATATGAACATCGTAATGGTCGCAGTTAGAGGGTATATCTACTATGTATGCATTATTTGTGACACTTGAAGTTATTTCACTTATTTTTTGTGATTTTGAAACTGAAGTATTTATTTTTCTTTCAAACATATATAACTTTACAAATCAAATACAAATATATAATGTAAAATAGTCATTTTTATAGTTTATTTCTCTAACCAATCATATTTAATTAGAATGACAAAACTAATTTATATATTTTAACGTAAATTAATAAATATATATGTATATAGTATATATACAATTACACACATTTTATTTGTTATATCGGGGCCGTGTCGTGTCCTAATATTTTTAAAATGCCTTATTTCGTATCTATGTCGTGTCATGCGCTGTGTCAGAACAGTCTAATTACATGTTATGGTTAATTCCAACTTTATAACCTTAAATTATTCACAAAGAAAACATAAACCCAAAAACCTACTAATAAATCCCTCAAGTTTCATAAGCCAGTATTTAAACAAGAAAAGAGAATGTGATCTTCCATTTTTTGACATAGAATTTGAAAAAAAAAAAAATTGCCCTACACTAAAAGTCTAAAACATCATCTCCAATGAACTCATCGACCCGAAAAAAATAAAACGTGTATCTAAACGCCAAACAAATTTCACGATTTTACAAAAAAAAAAAACGCGCCAAAAAAAACCCGAAATCGCATCATCTAAAGGGCTCGACTGGCTCAGATTCGTGAAGCAAAGCTGCAGCCTCGAAACACTCAGCTGCTTGTTCACTATTCTCAGCCTTGTAAACCAGCCCCAGATTATACCATGCAATAGCATTAGTTCTATCTAATCGCAATGCGTCAGTTAGAAAGCTTTTTACGACTGGACGTGATTGGTCATTGAGTCGTTTGAGGATAATAGCGGTAGACATTAAGCTCGGGACGTGATTTGGTTCGATATCTAGTGCCTTATTGAACAACTTTAGAGCTTCATTTTTTTGGCCTTTAGCTTCATAGAGTAAACCTGCAACAAGAAGTTTTAAGAACGGTTAACGATTCGTGGGTTCTAATTTTTTCGATTTTTTGAATTATTTGGTGTCGTATTTGAGATGAATATTACGTATAGTGATGCAAAGAAAAAAGGGTTTTGATGGAAAAGTACGGAAAATTCTAAATTAACGAGAAATTTTGGAACGTTTTACGTCTCCGAAAATTTATTTTCATGATAAAAGTGAGGAAAAAGTAGTTTTAGAGATTGTGAAATGTATGTTTGGATGAGTTTTTTAAGAGAAAAATTAGTAATAATTATGTTTAATGTGATATGTTTTTTCCTGTGACAAATTTGTTTGAATTGATATTAATTTACAGTAAATTTTTTTAGTCAAACTCATCGATTTAGACATCAAAAAGTAGTTATAATGGATCTTATTTTAAACATTGCGTTATTTTATATTGGAATATGTGATTAATTAGATTTTTTTTTTTTTGAGTTGAAAGATAGTCGGAAAAACCTTTTTAAATCAATATAGTGAACTGTCAAATCATGAATAATCAGAATTATATTTCTCTTTTTTTTTTCAAGAATTTCTTAGAAATTATCAAAAATTTTGAGAAACTTCTTTTAAAGAATTTTTTTAAAAACATACCAAATAATTGATATTATTTGTCCTCTGAGACTCGAGCCAATCTTCTCATTGTTTTCCATACTATTCATCGAGTAATTTGACAATAGAAAAAAGGCAGAATGATCGATGCTTTATTTACCTGTGGAATGTAATCTCGAGGCTGAGTGAGGATTCATAGCTTCCGATTTCGAAAGACAAATCTCGGCATCTCTCCAATGAGATAAGCTCGTGTAAACATTCGCAAGGTCATGCCATGTTTCCATTTCTAAATTTGTACCGGTTTTCGTCTCGTCCTGTAGATTAAATTCAAAATAATGAAGATAAATGCAAAAACAAAATATAAGGAGCAAACTATACAAAAAATAAAATTTGGATGAATTTTCATTTCATTTTCAACAATTATTTTCCAATATGCATGGGGAAATTGTTTATTTTATAAACTTGTGAGTATTTCATTTGGAAATTAAAATGCCCAAGTGAAAACACAAGCAAACATAATCTTCACTTTTCATGTGAAAACACAACCAAACAAGTATATAATTCGGAACGAAAAAAACAAGTGTCCTAAATCTTCAAATCGAATGAGGTTGCATTTGGATAAAGGATTTAATTTAAGTATATGGACGTTCAAGCTAACGATTTCAAATTACATACTCAAATTCTTCCTTCCAAACGCAACCTAAGGGTATGTTTGGATCGGTGTATTTGGATTTGATGAGCAGATTTGGAGGAATAATTTCAAATGACTGCACAAATACAGTCATTTAAAATCCACCATGGAGAAAATAGCTGAAAATGAATGACAAAGGATTTGACATCCATTATAACTTGAATTCATCCAAACAAACTTAGGTGCGTTTGGATTGAAGCAACAAATCCATGAAGTTCGTTTGGATGTATCCAAGTTATAATGGATTTCAAATCACTCGACATTCGTTTGGATGTATTCGTCAACACATCCATGAAGTTCTCCATAACTACGGTGGATTTCAAATTACTCCATTTTAGATGTCATTTCAAATCCTTCCTCTAAATCCCCTCCTCAAATCCAAACACACCCTTAATAAATTTGTTGATGAATTTGAAATCCACAGCTTTCAAATCCTTCGTTCCAAAACACACCATAAAACATAAACTAGCAAAAGCTTCAAAATAGATATTCAAATGTATACCGCATACTTTTAATACCATTTTCCGGGGCCCGAAACTCTTTCTCCGGACTTGAAGAACAGCAAGAAGTTTCGTATACGTTTCAATAGCATCCCTCAAATTCCCCTGCACGATCTGCAATTTACCCTTTGTACGCAACAATTCACCTTGATCCCACTTTCCCGATTCGTCCAAAGCCGCATTTATCACATTTTCCGCGTCTAAATACCGTTTTTGAGCTGACAAAATACGCGCTAGTAAAATCCACGACTTTACGTTACACCCCGCGTCGACTTTCAATAGCTCATTCGCATAATATAGAGCACAATCTAATTTCCTTTGTTCAGCATTTTCGAGACTAAGTGCAAACAAAATGCTACCATTTTTCCCCTTAGCCATTTTTCGAGCCGTTTCGAGCGCCTCAAGGGCCCCACATTGCCTCGATATTCTCTGTGTATCAGAATTAACGCGTCTAGATTGAGCCGAAAGAGATATACCGAGTAAGTAATTTACAAAACTAATCCTCTCGTCACATTTCGGTAAACGAGCAAAAAGTTTGTCGATATATCCTATCCCTTCTTCGAGGGAATTCGAAATATCATCCATACAAATCTTCGAAGCTAATAACAGTTCAAATTCAACGTTATGCGTCTCTCTATTACTCAAAAAATTTCGCAACAAATTTAAACCAATTATATTATCACCCTCTGCATGGTAACAAAGGGCTAAATATGTGTACTTATCTTTTCTTACAATAGCCACCGGGGGTATCTCTTCGATTTGATTGGCTAATGAGCGGGTCCCGCCAGCTATGGACAGTGCAAAACCGAGGTGATCCAATATCGACGGGTCCCACCAAACCCGTTTAAGGATAAACTTTTTGAGAATGAGAAGTAATAGTAGAATAGCTTCTTCGATGTTGTTTGTGGGTACGAACGAGTCCTCGGTTTGCGAACGAAGGTTCGGTGGGGCCGCGTCGTTACCACTGTAAAGAAGAAAAATAGCGAAAGATTTTTCGATTCTTGTTCGGGTTTCGATATCGAGAATCCATTGATAAAGTAGCGCTCTTCGATAGGCTAAAATGGCTTCTTGAGGCATATAAGCGAGTTTCCAAAGCTCGGGAAGTAATTCGACAGCTTTGTTTAACGTCTCGAGTAATTTACAGTCGGAAGCAAAGTCTTGAGGCAAACCGTCGGGTTTTGAGGATTCGAATGTATCTAATATTACTTTACATGATTGAGCAGCATCTACGAAATCATAGGAAAGAGAACATATGCGTAATAGTGAGTATATGCATAGAAATTCAAAGAAAAAAAACATAATTCTACCGATAAAACCGAAAAAAAAACTAGAATATATTATGTTTTATGTCTATGAAATATGAAGAGAGATAGGAGTTGTGATGCACGGACGCTTCAAAAAATCACAACGTGTCGTGTCGAACACCTGATCGGACATGACAATCTCTGACACCGTGTCCAATATGAAAATAAATTTGTCTGCTTAAATAAAATGAAAAAAAAACTAAAATATGAACATCGTATTGGACGCAGTTAGAGGGTATGTCTACTATGTATGCACTATTTGTGACACTTGATGTTATTTCACTTATTTTTTGTGATTTTGAAAACTGAAGTATTTATTTTTCTTTCAAACATATATAACTTTACAAATCAAATACAAATTTATAATGTACAATAGTCATTCTTATAATTTATTTCTCTAACCAGTCATATTTAAATTAGAATAAAAGACTAATTTATATATTTTAACATAAATTAATGAACATATATATGTATATGATATATATACACACATTTTATTAGCAGTTTCGAGGCCGTGTCGTATCCTAATATTTTTAAAATGCAGTATTCTGTGTCCTTGTCGTGTCGTGCACCGTGTCCCGTGTCCGTGCATCATCTAAATGTCCAAGGGATTATTCTCTCTCGTTGATCACATTACACTAACTAACTAATTATACGCGTAAATAAACATGTAAATAAACTCTATAAATACTTAAATCTTATCACAATATAAAAGAAATATACCTGTATACCTTCCAAGAGCTTGTAGTGATTTTGCTTTGAGAAAAATAGCTTCGACAAGCAAACTTACGGCATGTATAGACATTGGAGGAGCATTATCGCTTTGAGAATGACGTCTAAAAAGCTCACATCTTCTAACTAAAGTGATTTTTATTCTCGGTGTAACTGCAGAAATATCAATGCCTTCAAAAACGCGAAGAGCAGCTTCAACGTTCCCCTTTTGATACTCGAGACGTCCCAATAAAGCTCTTGCTTCCTAACAAGTTCGATAATAGTCGTTTAATCAAATCATGCGTCAATATTCTTGTTTCGATCTTTAAATGTGTGTTACATATATATACATTTTATTATAAACTTCAATAAATTCCAATAACTATGGTGGCGTGTTTGGATTGAAGGATTTGAAATCTATGGATTTCAAATCAGTCAACAAATCCATTAAGTCTGTTTGGATGTATCTGAATTATAATGGATTTCAAATCCACTGACATTCACTTTGAGCTATTTTCAAAGTAACTACGGTGGATTTCAAATGACTCCATTTTAGTGTAATTTCAAATCTTTCCTCCAAATCCTATCCCCAAATCCAAATCACTTGATCCAAACACACCCTAAGAGAATTTCAGTAAAAGGATCTATGTTGTTATCACTTATCACTCCTATGAACTTTAAATTTTAAATAGTTAAAATTCACAAACAAGTAATTATTTCAAGAGAATTTTCATGCACATTGCTACAAGAAATTATCGATAAATAATTTAGAATGCAGTAAGGGTGTGTTTGGATTGAAGGATATGAAATCTATGGATTTCAAATCCGTCAACAAATCCATGAAGTTCATTTGGATGTATCCAAGTTATAATGAATTTCAAATCACTCGACATTCACTTTGAGCTATTTTCTTCATAACCACGGTGTATTTCAAATGACTCCATTTTAGGTGTCATTTCAAATCCTTCCTCCAAATCCCCTCCGCAGATCCAAATCACTCAATTCAAACACATCCTAAAGTTTCAATCTTGGAAGTAAAAACATGTCTATAACAAAACCATAATCTCTAAAATCCAAAAAGAACAAAAAATGAATCTCAAACACTAAACTCGATTCTTGATATAATTTAGCAAGAACAAAATTTAAAATATAAAATCATTTAAAACCCGAACCTCATAATTTAAAAAGCCACTCTCTCGAAGTGATGATTCGGCCTCTTCTATATTGCTTGTGTCGGCTTTAGTATCAATGTCCCCTGCTCGAGACGAATAACCGCTGGCTGAATAGTCTCGTGTGGCAAGCGATTCCGATGAAGGGATTATTTCATCGCCTCTTAAGTGCTCACCGGAGCAAATACATTTCATCATCTTGCTCAATTTTGAACTGAATTTGGATTTTTGTTTCGATAGCCAATACTTAATGCTCATCCCGTCTCATCACAATTCTTGCGATTCTAATCATCAACAAATAAACGAATAAATTAAACATATTTGAATCTCAAGCACTACTTATGCGATTCAAATCCTCTCAGGGTGTGTTTGGAACTTCATGGATTTGTTGACAGACTTTGAAATTCATAGATTTCAAATCCTTCAATCCAAACACACCCTCAAAGTTTATGAAAAAACACATTCTTTACATTGATAAAGAAAGAAGATGGAATGATAAAAACACTTCTTGAACATGGCATTGTAAAAATTTCAACTTTTTCACTCAAGAATCGCTATAATTTCATTTCAACCACTATCAAAAGTTTAAAAACCCTTCATTTTTTCAATTAGTTTTGCATTCTTTCTACATGTAAGAATAACCAATTGAAAGGTATCACAAAACTATCTCAAAAACTAAGCAATTATGAACACCAAATTCCCAATTTTTTACTGCAGCAAAGTGAGAGTCTTTAACACATAATTCAAATCAAACACTTTAACATTACCTCTTTAAACAAAATTCCCCAATAACAAGAAAAGCATCAAAGCTACAAATAAAGAAGAACTTCAAAGCACAAAGCACAGCTGAAAGCAATATTACAGTAGGAAAAAAATACCAAACATTAAGGTAGATTTATCACCAAAAAGTAAAGTCAAAAAACCCCAACTTTTGACAGATAAAAGGTGAAGAAAAACAACAAAGAAACCCCATCATATCATCATGGCCAAAAATCAACAAGCAGCTAAAAAAATAAACATATAATAGCAAAGATAGAAAAAATAAAATAAATAAATAATCAAGCAATCATTATAAAGGGAAATATACCTTTTTAGCAAGAGCCCACAAAATAATAAATCCATGGCAACCTAATTTTTCAAATACCCTGTAATAATAAAGACTTTAACTTGATTTTACAAGGTGAAGTTGAAATAAGGATCCAAAGCTAAAATATGTATGTATATATATACATACATATATATATATATGGGCTACTGTTTACTGTTTAGTGGTGTGAAATTTGATGAGAAGAATCAAAAAAGTCAAGAAGAAGAATGAAATTTAGGTGGGGTTTTGTTTGAGAGTGCATTAAATTTGATATCTAATTCTAACAGCAGCTATATATGAATCTTCCCTTTCACAGCAGAAGAGCGGCAAATGCAAAATCTATTGATTTCTTTATTGTTTTTAACTGTACTGAATTATATATATATATATATATATAATTTTCCCACATTATTATAGGGAAAATCTATGTGTGAGATGTTTATATTAATGAAATTTACACATTGACCCCTCACTTATTGCGTATTGTCAATGACTCCTTTTTCATAAATTATAGGTATAACTAGCGGTGTTCACGAGTCTAGCCGGCTCACGAGCTCGGCGAGCCGGCTCAAAAATAGCTCGAGTCGAGCCTATCGAGCCGAGCTTTTCAATCGAGCCAAGCTCGAGCCTAAAAATGTCTGTTCGCCAGCTCGCGAGTGGAAATAAAAAAAAAATATTTTTAATTAATATATATAAAAAAATAAACATTTTTTCACATATATATGTATAAATAATAATATTTTTGACATTTATTATAACTATATTTAATTAATATATAAATAAATATAAAATTAATAATATATTTTAAAATATATATATTTTATAAAAAAAACTTATTATTTTATTAAAAACAAAAAAAAATTGAGCTTGAGCTCACTTTCCTATAGCTCATCGAGCTCGAGGTCGAATTTTTGGCCCAACTCAGCTCGAGCTCGACTCGTGAACACCCCTAGGTATAACCTCACAGAGCGTCCATTTTTTTGGTTTAAATTGGCAACTAAGTAATACGAATCTGCAAAAGTATATGGGTGTATTTACAAGGAATACTTTAATATTATGGGGACTTTATGTAATTTGTAAAACGTTTGAGGATTTTTTATAATTACAAAAAAAAGGGGGTGTAATTTGTGTTTGGTTTGAAAAGAAAATGGAATATATATATATATATACAGTAAAACATGTGACATCCATTGGAAAACATATTACTGTATTGGGTTATTCTTTAATAGAGATTTATATACTAAAATTATAATTTAAAAAGAATAGTGATATACATTATACGACATTTAAAAATTTATCCCAAATTTAAAAGATATAAAAGGTTCATGAATTCAAAAAATAAATGTAAGTACATGATACATATATATTATGTATATATTAGATTTAGAAGATTCTATTCAATTATGTATGTATTTAGGAAATGTATGGATGTATGATGTGCTTAAACCGCAAGCGCACGGTTTCGGTGCAGTACAAAAGATATCGTTCCCACGAATATCGAATAATCAAGTACTAATCTATCACTTATCAGTAATCTAAGCCTAATCAAAAGCACGAGATAAACTGTAAAGAAAACTAAACAGAATGCAAGAGAATTGATTTAAATTATATATGATTGGAAATTCCGGACTCAGGGTTCACCACGATAAACATTATCGACTCAATTATATTACCAATGAAATTACTATCGCTACTTATGAAGGGCACTATCCAATTGTACTCACTATCTTCTGTCGAAGTATAATAAATTACCCAAGATAATTAATCAACTACTTTCGTGATGATTAAACTAAACTCAGATTTATTAATCTGTATCGATTCCTCAAAAGACCTAAAACTACTTTCGTGATTTAGGATCCTAGGTTTGAATTCTAGGGTTCTGATATAGATGTCACCTTTCAGAATTTTCACCTAATATCTATGAACATGCAAATAAGTGGCCAGCAAATTCACAAGCATTAATAATCAAGAATTCGAATCAAAAGCATATGCGATGTAATATCAATGGTTCTAAAATCTATATCGATAACATATTATCGGGCTATTCCCGATTCTAGAATAATATGAATTACTCCATAGATACGAAAGCACAATAAACAAGTAATAATGTAGACATAATAAAACGACAAGAACTAAAAGAGATTAAAGAAAATAATTTCGATTAAACCCGTTGTCGAATAAAATTGTCTACAAAAATCTTGAATCTCGTCTCTCGATCTCCAATCTTTACCACTCAATTCAAGAAAATAAAAGTCGAACCCTAAAATAATGTTTGGAGGGGGTATTTATACCTAATCTAGAACATAAACCCGAAGTTGGGCCGAATATGGGCTTTTTCAGCGTTTAGACTCAACCTAACGCGCGTCTGTACGCCGAGTAAAGCGGCGTACGTACGCAGTACAAATCGGCGTACGTACGCCGTACAAATTGGCGTACGTACGCGAGATAGCCCCAAACTTTCTGCCTTCGTTGTCTGAACGCCAATTAACACGGCGTACATACGCCGTTGTTCCAGTCCGAATTTGGCTTTGGGGTCTTCTACAAAGTTGTAGCGCTATGTCTTAGCTTCAAAACCCCACTGATTTGGATCCAATCCAAGTTGTAGAACTCGAGTTATGATCGTTTTACCAGGACTGCGCCATTTGGTTCGGAACAAAGCGTATTTATAACTTTTGAGTCTTCAAACGTTTGAACCGGATCTTGTCCTCTTCATAAGACTTTTAGGTAATTGTCTTAGCTTTCTAATCATATAAGGCTCATTAATATTGGAGGTTTGTAGCCCAAGATACGATTGTATTTCCAAGTATCGCCAATTTACCTCCTTTCGTACGTTTTTCGCCCTTTTCTCGAAATTAATGATTTTTTCCTACGAACATGTAACAAACCTATTAAACGCATATGGGGTATAAATCATGATATAAAATGATATATAAACGACTAATCTTAGGCTAAAAAACACGTATAATTGAGGTTTATCAACCCCCCAAACTTACTTTTGTTCGTCCTCGAACAAACGGTAAAGCAAAGAAAACAAAAACATAAACTAAAGATAAACTCATTTTCGTAGAGTACACGATTGCACTTAGCATGTGCAACAAGCCTTTAAACATTTTTGTTACCCAAATAGGACGAGTTATAGTCTCGTGAGGGTTTGCAGATGATGTACCCACAAAATCGATGAAATTTGAGCTATGTCCAGATAATACAACTTATAAAAATTAACAAAAGACTAATGGCATAACATCATTAACAATTAAGCTCAAAAGTATGTACATATCTCTCAATTTTGCCACACATTAACACTAAGAGTCGAATTAACTTCCAAAGTGGTGCATGCAATCATAGGCATTATAGTCGAGTGGCATCCTTACCAAATTTTGGATATAATCCCCATTTTTATCAACTTTCAATTATTCAAAAGGCACTAAGTTTTATAGGCAGAAGTACACACTTCAAAATCAAAGCTTTTAAGAATTTTTTTGACTTTCTACACATTTTTGTGTGGATTTCTGTTTAGCTCATTAGACCATGTGCAATGCTTGTTCCCTTAGGCTTTCTATGGCACCCATGTAACGAGTTTTGGGTCAACGACTCCGAATCTAGATAGCTTTAGGGCGTTGAGTGTTGAGACACTCCTTTTGGACTTAATCACTCGAGTGTCAAAGGCCACGAAACAAGCTAGGTCTTTATTTGAGTTAGCTTCACATTGTCATAATAATCCAACACATCAATATTTTCAAATTTTAAGCATTCATTATGAAGTGTGACTATGTAACTCTATACCTTGTAAAAATTTTAGTTAATATCTTTGGGAATTACTCCTTACGTGTCTCAAGATGCAACATTCACTCAACTCTTCTCCCATAGATTGTGTGTAAATATCTAAATAAGCAAAAATTGAGATATGCTTGTTCCATTAGTCCAGATTATATATTGAAGTCATGCCATCTATCTTAAGTTAATTATAGCAAATTGTACAATTTGACAAGCTAAAACTCACAACAGAAAAAAAAATAAATAAATAAAGCATGCCCTATGAATAACTCAAACTCCCCCAAACTTAAGCGAAACAAACTCATATGATATATAAATATGCTAAGTCGAATTCCACCCCCAAATTTAAATTATACATTGTCCTCAATGTTATCACACATAAGTAGTGGGAAAGGAAAACTTAACCTAACGGGATGTTGAAAAACATGCCCAAATACCAAAAGAGAATTTGCGTTCCAAGTAAAGGTGTTGCATCATCTTTATCATCCAATGTAAGCTACTCATGTACCTTGTATGACAAAACAAAAACAAAGCATGCAAAGATTTTTTTTTTTTTTTTGTGTTAAAGAAAAAAAAAACATAAAGAAAAAGAACAAAAACAAAAACAAAAAAAAAGAAAACACTTGGGTTGCCTCCCAAGAAGCGCTTGTTTATAGTCATTAGCTTGACTTTACCATGTTAACTCAATTTTTGCAGCTCCCGAATTGGACTCGACGACTTAGCAACTCTCCAATCGACTTTAGAATCTTGATTTCTAAGTAAAGAAACCTCATGTGCTTGTCGAATAGAAGACTTAAATATCCCCTTTTTGAGTTTTCGTCGAGGAATCTTTTTATCGTGCAAAACTTTAATACCTTCTTTGTTGATCCTTGCACTCTCATGCACATCAAACTTTAACTTATCTGGTTCACGACGTCGAAACTTTCTTTCCTCTTTAGTGATGTTTGATGTCAACGATGGATTTTCCTCAAACAATCGAGCAATATCAGCGACAACTTCATCTTCCTGCTTAATTGAGCCATCACTCACCAGTCGTGCCTCTAATGGATCCTTATAATACTTCCTAGCAAGCTTGTCTTTGGTTATAGCCTCGTCAATCCTGTAACAAGAGTTCTCGATAGAGCAGTTAGCAACAGATTTATACAGACTAAATTCGACTCTCTCATCCCCAATATTCAAGGAAAGCCTTCCATTTTTAACATCAATAATAGCTCCTGCTGTAGCTAGGAATGGCCTACCAAGAATAATGGGGATTTGAAAATCCTCATCCATATCGAGAACAACGAAGTCTGTAGGAATAAAGAACTTACCAACCTTGATAGGTACATCCTCTAATACACCTACCGGATACTTAACAG
The DNA here is from genome assembly GCA_963669365.1 of Verbascum thapsus. NCBI lineage: Eukaryota > Viridiplantae > Streptophyta > Magnoliopsida > Lamiales > Scrophulariaceae > Verbascum > Verbascum thapsus. Next base: position 11,931,761 of record OY770110.1, read on the forward strand.
AATGATCAGCTAATTGCAAAATTATGGTTGTAGGCTTTAAATCATTCATCTCTAGATTCTTCGCCATAGACAATGGCATGAGACTAACACTAGCTCCAAGATCACATAAAGCATTGTTAAAACTCATATTACCAATTACACAAGGAATTGAGAAACTACCAGGATCTTTAAGTTTTGGAGGTAATTTATTTTGAATTACAATGCTACACTCCTCAGTTAAAGCGATAGTTTCATATTCCTTTAGTTTTCGTTTGTTAGAAAGAATTTCTTTTAAGAACTTAGCATACGAAGGCATCTGAGACAATGCATCAGTAAAGGGAATATTAATATATAGCTTTTTAAGAACCTCTAAAAATTTCCCAAATTGCTTATCCATTTTTGCTTTAGCTAATCTTTGAGGGAAAGGTACTGGTGGCTCATACGGTGGTGGAGGTACATAGACTGGTTCTTTTTCGCTTTTATCAGTTGTTTTGTCAATAGAGTTGTCGGGATGAGACGATTTTTCTTTTTCGACTTTCTCAGTTGACTCAGTTTCACTAATCCTAGTAGGCATTTTTGGACCCTGATAATTGGTTCCATTCCTTAAAGTAATTGCATTACAATGTTCCTTTGGATTTGTCTCAGGTTGTCCGGGAAAGGAACCGGAATTCCTACTTGAGTTACTAGCTTGTTGTGCAATTTGAGTTTCTAGCATCTTATTGTGAGTTGCTAAAGAGTCGACCTTAGTTGCTAGTTGCTTAATTGCATCATTCACTATCTCGTTTTGTTTAGTCTGGGCTACTACGAAACTCTCAAGAAGGGATTCTAAGTTCGATTTCTATGGTGGAACAGGATTGTAAGGCTTCTGTTGGAATCCAGGCGGTGACCTAAAGTTAGGATGTGGAGCTGCGTTTTGGCTTGGGTTATACGAAAAATTTGGGTGATTCCTCCAACCAGGATTAAAAATGTTTGAAAATGGGTCATTCTTTTGGTTGAAGTTATTCACAAAGTTGGCTTGTTCCATAGAGGGATCTTTAGGTACACTCGCAAATTGACACTCTAAGGCAATATGACCAACTGCACCACATATTTCACACATAGGGGGTGAGGTAGTGACAGAGTTAACATGCATATTCATGGAATCTAACTTCTTAGACATAGCCTCAACTTGTGCAGAAAGTAAAGTAATGGCATCAATATCATACTTACCTGGTGTCTTCTGTGGAATCGATCTTTCGCTAGACCATTGGTAGTGGTTCAGTGCCATATCCTCGATTAAGTCATATGCTTCATCGATACCCTTATTCATTAAAGCGCCTCCAGCTGCTGCATCGACTGACATCCTCGTGGTGTAAATCAGCCCGTTATAAAATGTATGAACTATGAGCCATTTCTCCAGCCCGTGATGTGGGCACAGTCGGAGAAGATCCTTGAATCGTTCCCAAGCTTCATATAACGATTCACCATCTCTCTGAGCAAAAGTCGTAATTTGATTCCTCAGTTGTGCAGTCTTGCTCGGAGGAAAATATCTCGCTAGAAAGCATTGCATGAGCTGATCCCATGTTCTGATTGAACCCGATGGTAAAGAGTGTAGCCAAGCTCTCGCCTTGTCTCTTAGTGAGAACGGGAGTAACCTAAGCCTGATAGCATCCTGGGAAACCCCGTTCATCTTTAGAGTGTCACAGTACTCTAAGAACATTGACAAGTGGAGATTCGGCTCTTCAGTAGGTGCACCCCCAAACTGATTCTGCTGAACCATTTGCAGAAGGGATGGCTTGAGCTCGAAATTGTTGGCCTCTACAGTAGGCCTGGCGATGCTGGAGTGAAGTGTCTGCGCATTCGGCGCTACAAAATCCTTAAGACATCTCGCATTTGCGTTCGCATTCGCATTTGCAGCCGGGTTTGCATTCGCGTTAGCGTTTGCGTTGACGTTTACATTCACATTCTCTTCAGCCATCGTTATTTGTTTCAGGTGAGCTTGTTTCAGTTTTTGTTGTCTTCTCCTAGCACGAAAGGTTTTCTCGATTTCTGGATCAAGTTCGAAATCAAGCTTACTTCGCATACAAGGAAAAATCGAAAACCTGAAATTAAAGACAAAAATAAAAATTAAAAACTAAAATAAAATAAAATAGCTTAGTCTCACTAAATTCTGATAAAAACTAATATTGACTATTCAAGTCCCCGGCAACGGCGCCAAAAACTTGATGTGCTTAAACCGCAAGCGCACGGCTTCGGTGCAGTACAAAAGATATCGTTCCCACGAAGACCGAATAATCAAGTACTAATCTATCACTTATCAGTAATCTAAGCCTAATCAAAAGCACGAGATAAACTGTAAAGAAAACTAAACAGAATGCAAGAGAATTGATTTAAGTTATATATGATTGGAAATTCCGGACTCAGGGTTCACCACGATAAACATTATCGACTCAATTATATTACCAATGAAATTACTATCGCTACTTATGAAGGACACTATCCAATTGTACTCACTATCTTCTGTCGAAGTATAATAAATTACCCAAGATAATTAATCAACTACTTTCGTGATGATTAAACTAAACTCAGATTTATTAATCTGTATCGATTCCTCAAAAGACCTAAAACTACTTTCGTGATTTAGGATCCTAGGTTTGAATTCTAGGGTTCTGATATAGATGTCACCTTTCAGAATTTTCACCTAATATCTATGAACATGCAAATAAGTGGCCAGCAAATTCACAAGCATTAATAATCAAGAATTCGAATCAAAAGCATATGCGATGTAATATCAATGGTTCTAAAATCTATATCGATAACATATTATCGGGCTATTCCCGATTCTAGAATAATATGAATTACTCCATAGATACGAAAGCACAATAAACAAGTAATAATGTAGACATAATAAAACGACAAGAACTAAAAGAGATTAAAGAAAATAATTTCGATTAAACCCGTTGTCGAATAAAATTGTCTACAAAAATCTTGAATCTCGTCTCTCGATCTCCAATCTTTACCACTCAATTCAAGAAAATAAAAGTCGAACCCTAAAATAATGTTTGGAGGGGGTATTTATACCTAATCTAGAACATAAACCCGAAGTTGGGCCGAATATGGGCTTTTTCAGCGTTTAGACTCAACCTAACGCGCGTCTGTACGCCGAGTAAAGCGGCGTACGTACGCAGTACAAATCGGCGTACGTACGCCGTACAAATTGGCGTACGTACGCGAGATAGCCCCAAACTTTCTGCCTTCGTTGTCTGAACGCCAATTAACACGGCGTACATACGCCGTTATTCCAGTCCGAATTTGGCTTTGGGGTCTTCTACAAAGTTGTAGCGCTATGTCTTAGCTTCAAAACCCCACTGATTTGGATCCAATCCAAGTTGTAGAACTCGAGTTATGATCGTTTTACCAGGACTGCGCCATTTGGTTCGGAACAAAGCGTATTTATAACTTTTGAGTCTTCAAACGTTTGAACCGGATCTTGTCCTCTTCATAAGACTTTTAGGTAATTGTCTTAGCTTTATAATCATATAAGGCTCATTAATATTGGAGGTTTGTAGCCCAAGATACGATTGTATTTCCAAGCATCGCCAATTTACCTCCTTTCGTACGTTTTTCGCCCTTTTCTCGAAATTAATGATTTTTTCCTACGAACATGTAACAAACCTATTAAACGCATATGGGGTATAAATCATGATATAAAATGATATATAAACGACTAATCTTAGGCTAAAAAACACGTATAATTGAGGTTTATCAATGTAAATCTTATATAATTTTAGATATTATAGTTATATAGATATATTTAAAATTTAATATCATTTTATTACTAAATATCGATAAATTTCTTAAAATTATCCTAGAAAGATATGAAATTATAATATAATTTATTCTTGTTTATAATTGATCCCGAGTTTGATTTCATAATTTTTATCACTGTAAGGAGGTTATATTATAAAGAGTATTTTTGTATCGTGATTTTATTGTATAAAGAATTTGATAAATAATGATGGGACCAAAATGTTTGATTATTATAATTAATATTAAGAATTAAATTAATTCTCCAAAGACGAGGGTTGATCTGTAATTTAGTATGTCGTTAAGTGATAGGTAAAATTTACAATTGAAAAAATACATCTATTAATAGTTTCTAAAGATATATCAATTATTCAACTATGAACTAATACAAAATATATATTTTTCATAACACAAACAATATATCTTATAAAATATTATAAAAGGTCGTATTATTATTCTCGAATAATTTATTTTTATTTTACTCATACACGTACAAATCCATTTTTTTTTTCATTTTTTTCAACCGAATTTTTCATTATGAGTTTCAGCAAAAATCAATATTATATCCATATGAATTAAATCTTTGTTGTCACGTATTTAAGTAACAAAAATTTAAACATGGATTTATTTAATAATTTTGTGGATTGGATTATAGAAAATAAATAAATATATAAATATTATATATATTATATAGAGGGACCGTTAAACGAGGAAAAAAGGAAGACAAAAGAAAGCATTCTAAAGTACTATTGGAATTTGTATCAAGAAAAGCCGTTGAATTAGCATCTTTAAATATGATCCACTAAGTAATTAAAAATGGGGGAAAGTACAATATGGAATTATTTACAAAATCATATTTTTTTACATGGTTTATTGAAGTTACATATGCACAATTAGTCAAATCTAACTTGGTAAATTTAAAATTATATGAAGGAAATTTTGAAGTTTGAATTTTTTTTAATTTTTTTATTAATTATTTATATATATATAATATATATTTATATATTAAAGTTCGAGTTCGAGCAGTTTGGGTTACATCCTTAGTTAAATAGCAGTGATTTGTGATGCACGGACACTTTAAAAAATCAAAACGTGTCGTGTCGGGCACCTGATCGGACACGACATTGGACCGAGAATTTGACACCGTGTCCACTGTCCAATATGAAAATAAATTTGTCTTCTTAAATAAAATAAAAAAAATAAAATATGAATATTGTAATGGACACAGTTAAAGGGTATATCTACTATGTATGCATTATTTGTGACACTTGATGTTATTTCACTTATTTTTTGTGATTTTAAAAACTGAAGTATTTATTTTTCTTTCAAACATATATAATTTTACAATCAAATACAAATTTATAATGTACAATAGTCATTTTTATAGTTTATTTCTCTAATCAATTATATTTACATTAAAATAAAAAGATTCATTTATATATTTTAACGTAAATTAATGAACATATACGTATATGATATATATACACATTTTATTGGCAGCATCGAGGCTGTGTCGTGTTCTAATATTTTTAAAATGCCGTATTTCGTGTCCGTGTCGTGTCGTGCGCCGTGTTCCGTGTCCGTACATCATAGGCGGTAATACTCACGCTCGATCTTAATTTAAATTTAAGTTTTATCATTTAATTTAAATTCGACTAGTATGAGGCTCGATTATCTAACCAAACTTATGGCTAAAGTTCTACTTGGAAAGTAGTAATTTTTGTTATATTCCAAGTAATAAATTAAATAATATATATATATATATAATAAAGTATATTAGTAATAATCAAACCGAGTTCGGGTTTGGGACTGGACTGGGATGGGATATTTGTCGAACTCGAGCCCGAACCTGAACCCAATTGAGCCTCTTATTTTTTTGGACTCATTCCAATTCCATCAGCTCAGTTTGGGTGAATTCTACTTTTCCCAATCATATTACCATCCCTACCCAAAATGGACAAAGCAACAATTTTGTCCATATTAAAAAGAATTGGTTACTTGTTAGTAGTGACAGTCAAATTCTCTTAACCCAAAGCTTAAAACATCATAATTTTGAATCACTTGACCTAAATTTGATTGGCCAAGACAAATTAAATTAAGTAAATTGTTAGGCTAAGTTCAATGATGGAATTAGACTTATAGGGACCATTTTTAACCTCTGAGATACGTTTATAAAAATAATTCTATAATAAATCGAATTCAATAAAATCAGTCTATAATAACTCATTAAATATAATAATATGAGTTGTTTTGACGAAACACCTCTTTATCCGACTATCTAAACAAATCAATTCAAATAAACCCAATTTGTTAAAAAAAATTTGAATAGTTGGTGAGAAAATATTAATTTCTATAGGATATTAAACTTGCAATTATGTGTGGCCCATAAGGTGTCCTTTTCAAATAAAAGCAGTAAAATAATCTTATTTCAGCTTTAAAATATTTAAAACGTTGGCCTAGAGAAATGTACTTTGTAATTAATTATAGGCCTTCAATAGATCATGAAAAAGATATGTCTTAATTAATGTACCATAATCTGTACAGCAAATAAGAAAATTAGGAGTAATTGCAATTTTCCTTAGCAAACTGCATTTATTTATTCCAGCTTTTATATTTTGATATTTTCACAGATATGCATTATTTATTTCATCCATTAATTAATAATATTGCCAGTCCATAAATTACAAGTCATTAAATAAATAATACGTGTAATTATTAATTTCTTTTATCAAATATGTATTATATATACAATGACTTGTAATATGAATTGCAACTGTTTTTGAAAAAACAAAATATTAACAAAAAGAAGAAATTTTTGTTCCTTAGTTGGTCTTATGAAGATTTTCATATTCTTGCATATAAACATGTATTTTATGCTTTTAATGATTACAAAAATATCATTTTATAATAGTGGTTATATTTATAAATATATCAATTTGACAGGATTATATAGATGAAGTAAAAATGATATTTTTGAACCATATCAAACATAAGAATATCTATACTTTATAAATGGTGGAATAAAAAATGATTACAAAGATTGGCTTTTATTTATGAATAGTTATTCTTATCATTTAATTATCTAAGAAAAATAATATAAATGGAGTGTCAATAATAATTTTTGAAGCTCCAATATTAATACCCTATTTTGATTTTTATTCCATATAGTAATAATATGTTTAAGAAATAATGAAGCAGCAAAATTAATTAATTCATCATTGGAATATTAATACACTAACAAAATAATTTAGACAAATCATGCAACCAAATGGACAAACATATATAATAGGTGATTTTGATTTTGGCATGCTTATAATGTCTTGAATCCATGCAAAGTAGATCAATGATGCCCAATTCCACCACCACCTCCTCCTCCTATCCCGCCGCCTGCTCCGCCACCAAACCCACCGCCAAAACCACCACCAATGCCGCCACCCTTGCCAAAACCGCCCCCAATACCACCACCTTTCCCAAAGCCTCCACCGGCACCTCCGCCAATACCACCACCTTTGCCAATACCGCCACCAATGCCGCCACCAAAACCACCACCTTTACCAATTCCACCACCAATGCCACCTCCCTTACCAAAGCCTCCACCGGCACCGCCGCCAATACCACCACCTTTGCCAATACCGCCACCAAACCCACCGCCTTTTCCAATGCCGCCACCAAGACCACCACCCTTACCAATACCTCCTCCCACGCCTCCACCAATTCCACCGCCTTTGCCAATACCGCCACCAAAACCACCACCTTTTCCAATGCCGCCACCAAGACCACCACCCTTACCAATACCTCCTCCCACGCCTCCACCAATTCCACCGCCTTTGCCAATACCGCCACCAAAACCACCGCCTTTTCCAATGCCGCCACCAAGACCACCACCCTTACCAATACCTCCTCCTACAATTCCACCACCTTTGCCAATACCGCCACCAAAGCCGCCACCAAGACCACCACCATTACCAATACCTCCTCCTATGACTCCACCAATACCACCACCTTTTCCAATACCGCCCCCAATACCACCACCTTTGCCAATGCCTCCACCAACTCCACCACCCAAACCACCACCTTTGCCAATACCACCACCAAAACCACCGCCTTTGCCAACACCGCCACCTTTGCCAATGCCACCACCAAAACCACCGCCCACACCACCTCCAACACCACCACCTTTGCCATATCCTCCACCTATTCCACCACCTTTGCCAATACCACCACTACCACCTTTGCCAATACCACCTCCAATGCCACCACCTTTACCGCTTCCTCCACCAGCACCACCACCAATGCCATGGCCACCGCCTAGCCCACCACCTCCGCCACCCACACCACCACCAATGCCATGCCCACCGCCTAGGCCACCACCTCCACCACCAATGCCACCACCTCCACCGGCTCCGCCACCCACACCACCACCAATGCCATGTCCACCACCTAGCCCACCACCTCCACCGGCTCCACCACCCACACCACCACCAATGCCATGCCCACCACCTAGACCACCACCTCCGCCTGCTCCACCACCAACACCACCACCTAGGCCACCACCTCCACCAGCTCCGCCACCAAAACCTCCCCCACCGCCACCACCACCACCTCCACCGAACCCACCACCAAACCCACCACCCTTTCCAATCAGAAACTTCTCATCATCATCAGAGCTTCTAGCAACAACCACACTCAACACAATAACATAAAAACAAAGCAATGACAAAATCCCAACTCCCCTTGCACCAATCCCCATCTTTAAACACTCAAAATTCACTCAGAATAGTGAGAAATGCGTGCACTGAAATCTACCTAAATGAGGGCTTTATATACTAATGAAAACATCTTTTTGATTTCTGTCACTTGAATTTGCATTAAATGAATTCAACAACCAACCATATAGCTAGCTATATTATGAACAGAACGTGTTTGGTGAGAAATCACTTAATTAATAGCACGCAGTCTATACATATATATATATATGTAATTATCTCTACACTTAATGAACAAATCTCAACGCGTCGTTTTGCATGCATGAACTGCGGCATTCACATGGCTTATTATGTTTTGGATAGAAATGAAATTAATGTAAGAAGGAGAAATTTATTGATTATTAATTATACATAATTACCCATCTTCTGCAGTAATGACAATTTTCAACAGCTCAGTGTATAAAAAGCACAGCTAATATAATGCATATTGAATTATATTAAAATTAATTATTTTTTGCCATCTGTCGGAAAATACGATTATATTATTAATGACAATTTGACATATTTATTAAAATAAAGTAATTTTCGTATACGAGTGGCTGGTGGTGAAAATCACGTATGTCACACTGTGTCATAAATTTTCCTACTATCGACCGAAAAAAATGTTGTTTTCTAGTGGACGATTTACGTAATATGTAATTGAAAGTTTGATCAATTAAGATTTAGAAGATTTTCAAATAGTGTAAATCTCAACAATTTTATATTAATAACATAAATTCCAATATTTAATTTTAAATTGTATTTTCATTAGATATTTTTTGGGCAATAAGTTTGAGTTTCAATTAGTTTAGGGCAATACTAGTAGTAATTTCGTCCTTTCAAAACGTACATTCTCCTAATAAATAATAATTATTATTATTATTATGAAATGGTTAATTTAATCATTTTAGATAATTACACTTAAAGCTAACTACATCTTCTCTACAATCTCATTAACACAACTAGGCATCAAAATACGAGTCAACCGGCTCGTTAATTTATTGATATCAACTTTCACTCTCAAGTGTAACGATTTTGGATTAAATATGTTGCCGCAAGTTATTATTATTGTCGTATTCCAAAATCTGTATGAATTATAATTAAAAAACTAATGACTCAGGTCAAGGTCAAGTTCATTTAATAATAAAGCATATCATGTATTTAAAATACATACAACTTTATTTTATGTTTACATTATTGATGTTGTAATTTTTTTTAAAAAAATATTATATATGTAGTGTTGATAAAGATACTAAACCCAATGTTTAATTCATTGATAGGTATTGATAGGTATGTATATAAAGGATTGACAATGTAAACTTGAAACAAAGAAAAATTAAATGAGATTAACTTGGATTATGATCTTAAATTTTCTATGATATTTTGAAATTACGACCCAAATTTTTAGTTTTATGGAAATGAAATCTCACTTTCAATTCAAATTTATTAATTATCTCTCAATTTTTCTCAAACTTTTGTGGGAATTAGAAATTTCCCAAAACATAAAAATAACTCTCTCAAAATTTCTTAAAATCTTGATTGACACCTAAAATTTCAAAAAATTGAAATAATATTTAATTATATTATTTCTAAATATTTGGTCTTGAAACATAAGTTTAAAATGGGCCAATATGCAATATGAAAATTATCTTAGATAGCTATGAGTTTAAAATGATTATTGTGGATTAACTATTTCGATCCCCATAAAAGCTTCATGTGGTATTAAACAATGATTTATATTATAATGTGGCATTTTAATCTACTAGATTTAGTTATTATTTCATTTAAATAATATTTGTTTAATATTTCATTTATAATTTTTCTAAAATTCATCAAAAATCTTAAAAATTGAATTAAAAAACAAAAAAATTAAACAATCACGACCTAACGCTCCACACCTGAGCGGGGAAAACTTGATTACAAATTACTTTCAAACACAAACACACCTCTTGAGAAAACCCCCAATTTCACGAACCCTAGGGTTTTTCAAATCTTTTCGAGACAGTGATATTGTTGTAGTAGAGTAACTGAAGCCATGAATCGAAGCGCCTAACAATGAATAGCCAATCCGAAAACGTCGAATCTTCCTCCGGAAGATTTCTCCAATCAGTGCAGCCTCTCAGGGATCTTGAATCGAATTGGACCGTCGATTTGGCGAAGAATTTGGAGGAGTATTTACTCAAGATTTGCTCCGGTGAGATCTCCGAGGATTCCCTAATTTCGGTCAATTTCGCTGAAGGTAAAGTTATTTGAGGCTTAATAAAGATTTTGTTTTTTTATGAAGGTTTTATGTTCTTGAGTTCTTTGAATGTATATGTGAATGGTTTTGTCTGGAATTTGTTAGCTGCATTGCTTCTTCAGGGATCGGTGCAGGTGTATAGTCGGAAGGTGGAGTATTTGTATTCGTTAGTTCTGCATGCCTTGGAGTTCATTTCACAGAAAAGGTTTGATTTTAATAGCATTTTTCGGATTTTGTATTGGAATTCTCAATCGTTTGTTTGATAAGGAGAAGTTTTTATTTTCACAGCATGGAAAATTTTGCTTTGTCTTTTTGTTGGTTTGTGTAGTTAAGCTTGTGGTTAGGATGAAATATCATTGCAAAAATGTAATTGGGATTAGTCAATTGCGTTTGAAAAGAGGAACTTTTAATGTATATGTTATTCGTTCAACATGGATTTAGGTTTTAAGGTTAGCAAACCTTTACATGTTGTGGAGTGTTTATTGGTGATTGTATGCTACTCTTGGTCCAACATGACTGGTGTTCCAAACACCATTGGACGCGCATGGACAAAACAGTAAAAAAAACGTATAAATCACCTGTCAGTGTTTGGAGCACCGGCCGTGTTGTACTCGGTCTATTGTAGAAATTTCCCATGTTTACTTGGAAATGTCAAAGATGATTTGCATTAGAACCGGGAAGCTTGTGAAACTGATTTTAGATATTTATCATCTAGCATCTGGATATTGGATATCCTTTGGATTCAAAATGAGCTGTGATACAAATTAGTTGCTTAAGTGCTTTTAGAGTGCATATCTAATTGTTGTAAATGGTGAAGCACAAACTACTTGTATCTTCCGTCTCTTTTTAGTGAGCCGATTGGACTAAGAGTGACTCTTTGATGGATATACTCAGAAAATGAGATTTGAATTACCCCTAAAAGAAATGTTTCTTCAGGGAGAAGGAAAATTTGTTACAATACTAGTAAAGAAATTCCTCCCTTATTCTATGATTTGAGGAAGCATGGAAAATTAATTGACCATTATACACTATTTTAAATAAATCACTCTTTCTGATACAAGATTTATGCATCTTGTTAGTTCTCTGCAATCTGTAAGATCACTTCATTGTGGTCCTAAACGAATTTTTCTTATTATTTATCCACCGGCATAATGAACATACTCTCACTAAATCATGTTATCTCTACTTGAGAGCAGCTACTTGCTTTTGAGGTAAAGTAGTTAAGCTATGCACATAGATTTATTGGAAATATGTTGGCGAAGTGTATGTTTCATATTTAATGTGGATATATACAAATGAAATTGTACCATGGTCCCTCTTGATTTTTGATATGCTTTATTATATTAGTCAAGAAGATCAAGAAGCAAGTACATCTGCTAAAAAAGAAGCAACTGGTGCCCATACTGCAAAAGATGAAGATGATTCCTTTTGGGATTTAGATAATATCCCTGGTAGGTTGTTTCCTTTTTTGTACTTTGTAATTATGTTAGAGTCACAAGAAAACTTGAATCCATTTGATTAATTCCTTTTCAGTGGAAAAGAAGACTTTATTGGATACCACAACATGCAATGATGCGCTACACAATCATTTTGTGAGGCCCCCTGCAAATTTAGTTGTACTTGAAGGTGAATGCTTAGATTCTAGTGGGGAAGCTGGAGAGCTGGAGTCCTATCTGGTATTATAACATTTGTTACAGCATTATATGGAAATTGTATTTATACGCCTTGTTCTGAAAAAACTTCATATATTCTTGCAGTTAGGAACGAATGATCTGTACAGGAATTTCATTCTGCTGGATTCTTGTGATGCTGTTGCAGTTGATGGTTTTCTTGATTGTAAAGCTGGCCAAGGGCCAAGTAATTTTTATAAGGGCAGTTCCGTATTTTCTAAAGGCCCCAAGAGTTTCCAGTCACCAACAAGGCGATCTGCGGGAACTGCCCATAAGTTGTCAGTCGGAAAGAAAGACGCTAATTTGCCAAAATCACCTATTGATAATTTGTTTGAATCTAAAGACTGCAATATGCAGTCCTCTCCTCCCTTTGGTTGTTCTATGGATGACCTTAGATATGAAGCTGGAGATGGCAACTCGGAACATGGAGATTTGGATGATTCTGATAATGATGATGATGATCCATGGAAGCCTCTGAATCCTCATGAACCAGGGAATTTGAAAGTTAAACCTTATAAAAGAGGTTGCTCAATCTTTCAGCTGTTTATATTGTTTACTGATACTATAGGTTTTACAATGTATAGCTTTTGATCTTGTTCTAATTTTTGGTGCAGTGAAAGCTCATGGAAGAGTAGGAGTTGGTACTAAGAAACATCTTTCAGTATCTGCAGAATTTCCTCTTGCAAAACTTCGTGGTCCGATTAGTGGAGAACTAACGGAAATATGGGAAGCAAAGTTCGGACTGTCGGATAGACATGACGAATCACAACCTCGCCCACTTTATGAAAAGGTTGGCTTTGTTTGTTTATATGAATGAGTAAATATTTTGAAAATTTTCTGGGGAATTTGTGCTATGGGTATCTGTGTAAAAATGTATTTTGTATTTCTTTATGTTTTCTTAAGGTGGTTAGGAATAGGAAATATTTTAAATAATTGATTTAGTTATTTTGGTAATGATTATGTAATTTTAAAATGAATAAAGAAAGAACAGTTGGAGAAGATATTTATTGACATGAGATAGTGTGAAATGGTGAATTTATTGACTGAAAATAGTTATATAGGGGAATAGGAAAATGAAGTTGAAAAATGTGTTTTTGGTTGGCAATATGTGCATAGTGGTGATTTTGAGGAAATGATTATCCAAAAAACAGAAAACGGTATATGAAAATGCAAACAAACAAGCGATTGCTGTTCAGGTGACTATGATTGTATTTTTTAAGTTTTTTTCTTCCTGTAATCTAAATTACTATTTGCAGTTACGTCAATCGCTCATTGATGGGGAGCAAAAGACAAATAGTGCTTTCTACAATCAAGATGATAATGCTGAAGATAATGGGTATGACAGTGGGGATCCAGATACTGTGTCACCAGGGTTTGACAAACCAGAGAATACATTTGGTAATGAAGATGTACCTCCAAACCAAGAAAAGGTTAGTTTCGTATATTTAACTCTGTATCTCAAAGCTAAGATACAGTCCACTAATACATTTTCATTTATGCAGCATGATGATGGTGGTAGCCATTTTCACGATAATGGCACGTTTTATGGTTCAGATGATCATGCAAACCTTGAAGATCTTTGCAGATCTCACTTGGTAAATTTCTTTTTCGAATGTTAATGCATTGTTAAATTGATAATTTTCATCTTTCGTCCATGACAATTTTGAAAATATGTTCACTAAGTGGAGATATGAAATGTGGAATGAGTATTCTATACAACAATTACGCCATGACCTTAATGATAATAAACATTGATAGAGAGATATTGATAATATCGACTTCTTTGATTGCTGATGTGAAATATTCTTGTCTTGGTAGGATGCTTTTCTTGATACACTTGCTGAAACCGACAAGCAAAACGAATTGGCGTCTCGGGTTTCAACATGGAAACAAAGAATCGAACGGGACTTGGAAGAACAAGTGTGTAAACTAACTTTTTCCATCTATTGACAGTGCTTTTTCATTTTTTGTGATTAATCATAGTTGTATATGGCAGGATACACGCCCACCGTTTGATATTCACAAATATGGTGAACGAGTTCTGGATAAGATTTATGTAGAAGGAGATGACAAAAAAGCCTTGCCTTTTGGGGATGTTGTCAGGGGTCAAGAGAAGCATGATGTTGCTAGAACTTTTTCTGCTATGTTGCAACTGGTAATCCTCTTAAGATTTCTAGCTATTTCATAGAAGATAAATTTTGAAACAATTAAAAAATGAATGAACCTCATATGCCTTATTATAGTGGAAAGAGTGTTAGACACTAGTGAATAGGGGTGGCAATTGGGTTGAATGGATTGGGTTTGAGTCAGGTCCATTTGGGCTTAAAGTGGGTTGGGTCCAATGTAAAAAAATATGCATTATAGTTGGACCAACACTGACCCAATAAGGACCCAAAATGGACCTAATAAGAAGCCATTATGAATCAAAGTGGTGTAAGAGGTTGTTATAGAGTGTAAAATGTAGATTATTGACTCAAAGTGGAGAATAAGTTGGACCCAATTTAGACCCAAATTGGGCCCAATTTAAGATCCAATTGGACCCAAATATTATTAAAAGCCAACCCAGCTGGAACTAAAATGCTAAACTCATAGGACCCAACCCACTGAAAACTTAGTTTGGTTTGGGTCCAAATATATGTATCGACCCAAATTGCCACTCCTACTAGTAAACATCTATATTTTTTTGGTTAAATTACGTAGACACTGCCTCATTACTCTAGTTATTATAATGTTAGAGGGCGTCTTTGTAATTTGTAAAACCTCATTGGCTCGCTACTTGTGGAAATTATGCATGTAATTATCCTTATGTTTTATGGGAAATTAGTAGTCAATAGATGTAATTTCAATATTGCTAGTATATCTTTATATCAGTTATTTAGCTTTTACCGGGGTATATTTCATTTATTAGTTTATATCTATAGGTAAACAATGGAGATATCGATCTGGTGAGAAGCAGCACAAACAGTACATCAACTTGCCACTCAGATGTGAACCCATTCTACATTCGGCTACTTAAGAACGAGAGGACAAAAGGCGTAACACTAAACTCATCTAAAAAGCGAGTTAAATCTCCTATATTCAAAGGATCTACTGAAGCTAAAAGCAGCAAAGGTAAGGAAAATTGTCCCACGGTAAATTCATCACCTTCTCAATCTTCATTGGGTTTTAAATTTTTCGAAAAGGCGGGAAAAGCAAGTGGAGTTAGATGCACTCCTGAAGGTAAGAAAAGGCGAAAATCCCGTTTAATCGCCCCTCTAAACATGCATTTTGCAGAATAACTTACAGTCTAGTACAAAATAACAGGGCCGTATTGAGGGTCTTTCTGCAATTTTGACATAGTTGAGATGTAATTATCCTTCTAACGAGCTATACCGTATGTTTTGAATTGTTAGGGGTTAGAAGAGGTTTATTCAATTCCATTGCAGTGTTTGTTGTAGGTTTTAACCACTGACATAACCAGGTGATAGCTGATATGTGTAACATTTGGTTCTGTTTTAACTTATTAGTCAGATTTAGTAACTGATCTGTAGTTAAGGTCTGAGTTTATTTTTTTGTAAAGAGTTGGAACAATTTATTGAGGCATATTTTCTGGTTTCTAATGTTGTGTGTTTGATTTGGTTTTTCTTATTCGCGACATTCATGAAAATTGATGAAATATTTTTTAAGGCTCGTGTTCGAGATTGTAAGAAGAAAACGAAGAGAAGGGCTTGGTTTGAATTTACAAATACAAAATTGATTGAGCTATTTGAATTTGGCTCGATTTATAATGAGTTGAATTAGATAAGAATAAGAAAATCATCGAATGAATGACATAAGAATAAGAAAATAAATAATGAAGTATTCACAAATAAAAGTTCTAAAAATGAATTCGTTTTTAAATGAATTAGATTCGGTTTGATTTTTAATATATAACCAAGTTTAAATAAAAAAGAAATTAGAATCAATCCAAAAGACAATCAAACTCAATTGAATTTTTAACCCAACCACATTCATATTGTTCATCATAATTTGAATTTTGACAAATTTCTAATTATCATGAAACAAAATTAATTTGGGCCAAATTTTAAACCAAATTACAATCAAATCAAATTAATCAGAAACCAGTTAACCAAACTTAATTAAAAATTGATTAATTTAATTAAAACCATAATTTTGGAAATAATACTGTCCGAACCAGATGTTGGATTTGTCATTTTCAAGTGTTGCCGGTGGTGGGCTAAAGTTAGATCGTTATGGGAAATAAAGATTTAAAATTTAAATTTTTCAATTTTTTCTTCAAAATTTCATGTGCATTGTACATGTTGGCTATATATTATAATGTTTAGTATTTGTTGCATTCTAGGAAACTTCCTATATTACAATTTAGTATTCGCAACTTGCAAGCAAAAAGGTCTGATATAATATTATTTAAATACCCATGATCTACTAAAAGTATTTATATCTAACAAATACCTCCAAGTTAGTTTTTTATCACTTTTTTTGTCAATGGATTTTGTAATTATTTTACCATAAATGAAACTTTATTTTACTATATCCAAATTGTTAATAAATCATAAAAAATAAATATATTGAAAGATTTGTGATTGTTGATGGATGAAAAAGAATTGGACAAATAAGTAATTGAGAAGAAGGATCCACATGTACAAATTAAAAAAAAAAAAAAAAAAAAGGACATGAAAGTAATTTTTTTAAATTTTCTTTTGAGAATTGAAAAAAATATCGTTGAAAAAAAGGTAATTATTGCGTTCATAAGATAAAGAGGTTATTAAATAACATTTGTAAATTATTGTGTTCATACGAAATAAATTTCATATGAATCTCATCATATAAATAATAATAATAATAATAATAATAATAATAATAATAAGTATACTTTATTTACTTTATAAAATATATTTATATTCGAACAAGTCAAATTTGAACTGAAATTTTCTCAAAAATTGGGAATAGAAATCTTCATATGGAATTGGTCTTTCACTTTCATCCTACCCACAATATACAAATAGATAAATTGTCTTTGTCCTTTTATCATTTCCTTGTATTTTCCTTAACAAATAGGAGAACCCACCAATAATTTTATTTTGCTTCTTGAATTTTTTGGATTTTCCCTTTCCAAGATAAAAAAAAAAATTGATGTCCCTTCACAATAATGAAGTGGGTAAGCTTCGTAAATTAGAAAAAAAAAAATGATATTATATACTATTTTTTATACGATTTTTTACCTCCTACAAGAAATCAATGATATTAAAAAGTGGTGTATACTATTTCTAAAACAAATACAAAAATAAAAATTCTATGCTTGTTTAAATTTAGTAGACTTTCAAATGATGTTTTCCATTTCATACTCGTCATTGCATTGGAGAAGAACTTTTGTCACGTAATTTATTTAACATTTTGCTTTAAGGTGTGGGTTTGAAAATGCATAAAATTTTCAAAGAAATGTATACTTTTGGGTCATATTTAAAGCCTATGAATTTCACTAATCCCACAATAAAATTGATTTTATATTTTCTTTTAATGTTTTTTAACTTGCATAAATTCAAATATTTCCACCAATATAGTAAATATTTTTTATTTACTCTTCCTAAATTCACTAAATAGTGATATTTGATGACTTGGATATACTTGATATTCATTGTCTACAATTATTTGTTCTAGTCTAAAGTTGTACCAATAATTATGCATTAACCTCCTTTATCAATAATTTATTGTAAAATTCATATTAATTGTAATTAACCAAACCACTTAAAAGAATCACTTTCAATGTTTTAAGCTACCAAAAAATCTTATGCGAATTCGACAAATGAAACTTAACGAATCACGTAATAAATATAATTATACTTGATCGATCACTCTCCTTAACAAGTATACTAATTACATAATAAGTGTAATTCTTTTATCGCGTATATAATCAGCTTTAATTACATAAGAAAGATATTCAATCATGTCATAAACAAATCAAGACCCCAATTTCCAACCAATATTTTCAAACAAAAGTATAATTAATTCTTATCTTGCTCTATTATCCATTAAATTAAATCTTATCACCAACATTTGTATAAGAATTTTTTAATAAAAGAACAAACATAACTATCTAATATTGAATTTTCTTTCCCATTTGGAAGAAACTCATCCATGTATCTATCTATTTGTACATAAAAAAAAAACTATTACTCATCCTTGGCTCTCCCAAATTAACTCAAATCGAACTTTGAAATCGACTCCACTCTCGAGACATCTCAACCGTCCCATTCTCCAAGTCTGATTCGCTGGCCCCATTGGCCCCACGACTCGTCCCGACCCCACACGATATCGTTGCAACACCACCACCAATCGGTGATTTTCGACCCATACTAAGTATTCTCTTCAGAGCCAACAACCGGCTCGTTGGCGAACACTGAGACAACTCATTGTCTGATTCGATTCTTCTTGATGGTACCTCTATTCTCACTTCCAAACCCTTTCTATCTCCCAATGACGTCATATTTTTATTACTATTACTGTTATGATTATCATTTCGATTTGACTCCTCGTGATGACACGTGGCACAAATACCAGATCCAGAACTCGTACCAGGTTCGATCCGATTTAAACCCTCCGCCGGTTCGGTCCGATTCAATCCCTCCGCCGGTCGAACCGGCTTAACCACCGGTCCGAACCGCTCCGGCACCTCTTCAACGGTCGACCGACAAAGCGGACACGTGGAGTGAGATCTAAACCACATATCTATACAATTCAAATGAAAATTGTGGTTACATTTAGGCAGTAGGCGCACGATATCACCTTTCTCAAATTCAGATAAACACACGGCGCACTCTAGCCGCGGCTGCTGCTCAGCTTTAGACGAGTACATAAAGTAAGGCAGCGAATTAATAACCGCCAGCGCCAACCCTCCATCCGCGGCGGAGCTAGAATTCCGGCCGTCGGCGTAGATCACGACGTTGGTCCGGCCGCCGCGCCGCTGGCGGCGCCGCTCGATTTGACGGCGGCGGAGCCGCACTAGGTACCACCTTGTGTAGATGTGGAGGCTCACCATGAAAATAATTACGCTAAAGAGTACGATTATTGCGCTCAGCATTATTTTGCCGCTTAATGCATACCCTTTTGAGGGCTCGATTTCGACTTGAACTTGATTATCATTAGAATCCATTTCTCGATTATAAAAAATAAGTAAAATCGATTTAAAAAACGAGAAAATTATTATTGTGAATTGAGAAAAATGAAGGGATTATGGAATTATATATGAGAAAAAAGGCAAAAAAGAGAAATTTCTTGATGGTTTCCTATAGAGAGTGATGATATGAATTTTGGTCTTAATTGAAACTGATAAAAAGAAGCAATTTTTTATGGGGTTTTGTGAAATGACGAAAAGGGTGTTGGTGGGGTAGGTGGTGAAGTGGGGTGGGTGGGGATATGGTAGGGGTAAATTTGGAAAATGGTGAAATGTTGAAAATCTGATTTAATATTACTTTATAGAAGTCAAGGAGGTTTGAAATAAAGGTCTATGCAATTACTATTTTGACTTTCAAATTTTATTTTTCTTGTATTTATGAGTTTTAATAAATGATTGAATGATTTTTTGGTCTAAAGTTCTTATCTCAATATCTCCTCTTTAATGGGAAAATTGAATTCTTTTAGCTGTTTTATTTTATGTATTTATGATAATGTGAGGTCATTTTTGAATGGTCAAGATCATTCGGTTTAGAAAAGGTATGTATAAGTCAACAATTGTATGTAGATGTTATATTTATTATAAGCATATTTGAGCAAGTATTTTGTAATGCATATTTTTTATTATATATTTTTTTTACGTAGATTACTATTATTAGATTGTAATTATTTTAAAAGTTTTCATATCTATATTTTCTTTTTATGGGAAAATGTAAATTCTCTTAGCTGTTTATTGACCAAATGTTTTGAAAATTATAACGATCTATCTTTTTATGAAAATATATAAATCACCTTAACTTTTTATTGTCCAAAAGGTTGAATCCCCAACCCCAAGGGCCCCCCATGCCCCGGCCCGATAGAGTTATGGGAGGAATAAATCATGGTAACTCAGCCAATCACAGGGGCTAGACCAGTGCCCACTGCGCACAAGGAGCCCCTCTCACTTGAGAGGTTGCTCCCACACTGCCGCTGGTGGGACTCGATCCTTGGTCATTGTCCAAACTTCACCCTTCTGTGACCAACTAGGCTGCCCATGCGGGCCACCTTAACTTTTTATTGCCATTATTTAAAGATTATATAGGTTTTTCGTGTGAGGTTGATTGGCGAATGATCAAGATCTTTCAATTAATTTTGAATGTTTTCAGATATTTGTTTAACATATAATTAAATAAGTTTAAATAAATTTATATAACGCCTATTTTGTTATTTTATTTTATGATATTATTAAATTTTGATTACTTAAATTTAGGGTCAAACAATCAACTAGAATTTCTTGGGATTGCTTCACATAATTCAGGGAATTATGTTCTTTTAAGAACAATAATATGTTAAGATTTATGAGTTGCTAAAATATAAATATTTATATTTTATAATATTCCACAACTTAGAGAATAACATGGCTAACTTGTCCATAGTACTCAACACTCAATTAAAAACCTTATTATAGATTCAAATCATTATGAAATGTAGTTGTCTAAATTGCATATATTTTATAAGAAAATTTTGTATCATATCGAGTTTAATAAATACGATGTGACATACATCACACATTTAAACCGACGTGAATAGTTTTTAAAACCCGCATACCACAAATTTGTGATATATGACATATCAGATCTGTCGGACACAGTGTGTCATAAATTTATATATATTTTGTGCCTACATAATTGTGCTTCTATGTATATGTGTGTCTTTTGGGTATATAATATACTTGAAAGAGAAAGAGGATAATGAGAAAATGCGATTTTTTTTAAATAGTAAAATTCTTTTGCATCGTTCTATTATATACACCCTTTTAAATATGGGTAATTCTATCATAGCCCCGTTACATTCGTCTCAATACTTTTAACACTAGACATTTGTATTAGGATTTTAAAGTGACAAATAAAATGAGAATAGTGTGAGAAATGTAAAGTAAAAATGAAAATTTGTTAATTTGTATATTTTCATTTTATACTAATAAAAAAAATATTTGTTTTCATAGGAACAACCTAAAGTTCTTAGCCCATAGACTCTGTGGATTTTCGGATTCTTAGTGAAGATGGGCTTGGGCCTTGGCCCAACTAAATTTTGGATATCCAATTGGATAATGTGGTCTATTGTCTAGCTGATCAATCCACTTTGCAGCGATTTCTTGAGATTGGTCGGCAAAATTGAGTCGAGCTGAATAAATTGTTGTTTAATCTTGGATGACGGGGGAAACCCGCAGCCGCTACCCTTTCGGGTGCGCACTGGGTAAACGTTGTTTAATCTTTATTTGAATTATTATCTAGTTTTACGATTTTGAAGTTAGTTTACTAAATGATTTGTGCTTGATTAATTTTCTTACACATATTTTGTAATTTTAAAATGTCTTACATTTAGTCTCAATCGAAATTCTTATCTCAAATTTCACATAACTTTGCTAGTCAACATTTTGATTGGATTTTTAGGAAAAAAATTGTGTAAAATTAATATTAGATATTGAGTAGAAATATTTTGATATTAAACATAATCGGAGTTTGAATGTCTTTTGTGTTTAAAAAAAGTTTAGTGATAAAACACATATTATTGAAGGGGTTTAGTGCAATTAACCCTTTCTTTTATGACGAAATTAGGAATCTAGCATTCTATTATACTATTATGAAAAATTGTACTTTTTATTCGGCAGCACGAGTTAATTTTTGATTTCATTCATTATAAATTTTCATCATTGTTCTATAACTTTCAAATGTTTCATATTTAGTCTCATCATTTAAAATTGAACGATCAACTTCATTAGTCAACATATACACCAAACTTTATGGGGAAATTTCTTGTGTAAAAGACATATGATATTGAGTTAAAATATTGTTTATCAAATATAATCTATGTGTATTTAAGCATGCATTCTTAAAAAAATCAATCAAAATATTGATTAACATAGTTACCATCAGATTTTGGACGGTGTGATTAAGTTCGAAACGTTTTGAAAGTTATGAAACTAAATTTGATAAATCTATAATGGATGAAACTAAAATTAAACTCGAACAAAGTTATAGAATGAAAAATGCAATTTTCTTCTGCTATTTTCTAAGAAATTTTTTATAACAAATCGGGTCCAATAAAACCATTCTATCACCACATAATTGAATGAAAATTTCTATTCCATTAAATTCGACTTATTAATAAATTGACATCAAATATAGTCACATTAGATGTATTTTGAAACTAATTACATTGCCCGTGCCTTACTTTCTTGGATCTTTCCATTGTCCTATGCACTTTAAAGCATTTTAAATAACTTCTAAATTTTTTTAATGGTTCAATATTTTCCATTAAACGATGAAGATGATGCTTTTGGATTTGCTTATTCAATTTGAGACAAAGCATGCTAATTTCTCTGTGATCACACAATTATTTATTGTATTTTGTCACATAAATTTATAATATACCTTTTGCAAGTACTACTAAGTCATAAATAGAACCTCACTTATTCACGTGATATGTTGTTATCTAATTTCTAGTGCTTCAACTATTCAATGCTCTATTTTTTAATTTTTGTAAATTAGCTTGTCTAAATATTATGTTATATATTATGTTTCATCTCGTATTATAATTATTATATACATGTTATGTTTATAATTAATAAATTATTTATTAATCAATTCAATTAAATCGAACCCATTTTAAAATACAGAATAATACTTGAGGGCTCTCAAAAATCACTCCAAATTTATGGCCTCTTTGTAACTATAGACATATTGTATATTACATTTTTGTGATGTTTATAAATGCTAAAATCTAAAGGTTGTACTACCAATAAATAATGTGATTGCATTTACTAGGGTTCCCAATCTCCAACGGCCAATTCTCCATTTTCATTCTAGCCCCCAAACTTTTCATATTTACATATCCACCCCTCTTCTCAACTATAACTATACACACTTCTTACAATTCAAACCATTTTTATCAAATGTCAAATAAAATCCCCATTTTCTCTATACCCCAACCTCAACACTTCACTGACTATGGATTTGAGCCTCATATTGACTACTTTCAGGTAATTTATGTACTCATTTTAAATTTTTGAAAAAATATTTATGTTTTTGTTAAGGGTATTTTTGGATTGAAGGATTTGAAATTTATGGATTTCAATTCGCCAACAAATCCATTAAGTTTGTTTGGATGTATCCAAGTTATAAGGGATTTCAAATTCATTGGCATTCACTTTGAACTATTTTCTCCATAGCCATGATGGATTTGAAATGACTCCATTTTAGTGTCATTTCAAATCTTTCGTCCAAATCCCCTCCCGATATCCAAATCACTTGATCCAAACACACCCTAAGACCCTTTGTACTTATCAGCACGTCCAATTAGTAATAAACGAGTCATTGCATGTCGAAAATGTTAAAAATCGAGGGTTCAATTTGCTTTAGTAATGCACGAATACAATAGTATTATGTGAATGATCTGTAAATACTTCTATAAACGATCTTTAAGTCTCGAGCTTTTATAACCCGAAAAAATAGAAAATACCCTTTATATTCAAAATCTAATTAATTTAAAAAAAATGTTTTTTTTTTTTTTTGTGTTTAAAGGTTTTGGAAGAAGCTAGGAAGCATAAGAGGGAATCTACATCAAGATCCATAGACCTGCACTTCAGGCTACAAAAACCCATCTCAAAAGACGACTCTTCCAAAAAAATAAAGAAAAACAAAAAACGCTGGTGGAAAAACGCGCTTCTATTCTTTAAATCCGACAAAAGGGCATCTCCGTGCGGCGGCCGCGGCGGCTCCGCCGCGGAGATGGGTGGCCGGCACCACCGCATTGGGTCGGTATCCGGTCCGGTTTATATTACAGAGAGTAGAAGCGGTTCAAGCACTCCGTACAGGACCGCGACCCGGCCCGGTTCAGGCCAGCTCGTGAAGGGTGAGGTGGAGATCCCCTACATTAGCCTCAGGGAGCTTAATATGGACCAGCACCATAGGATTTCTTCTTCACCTATTTATTTGGTCACGTGATGGACGGCCCGGATCGGACCCAAAATTTTTTATGTAAGATCGGGTTTTTATTAAAGTCGATTCAATTAATATCGATCACTGCACTAATTTATAATCAAAATTTTAAGTATAGTCGAGTTTTTTTAAGTAAGATCGAGTCTATTAAAATCGATTCAACTAATATCGATTGGTGCAGTAATTTATATTCAAAATTTGAAGTAAGATCGGGTTTCTTAAAGTCTATTTATCTAATATTGATCCACGCAGTACCTTATATTCAAAATTATAAGTAAAATCGAGTTTATTAAAGTCGATTCATCTAATATTTATTGATGCAGTACTTTATATTCAAAATTTTAAGTAAAATTTGGTTTATTAAAGTCAATTAATCTAACATGGATAGGTGCAGTAATTTATATTCAATAGTATTTGATGCATGAAATTTCTCATAACCATCTTTAGCTTTTCTTTTTTATTTTATAGAGTATGACCTTTTTTAGTGCAAAGGTGAGATTTATAGAATTTCATTTCAATTTTTTATATTAAAAATGGTAGTTTGGGTGTTTTAAAGAAACTTTGCAATGTGGTCTTTTATCTTTTATCTTTTTTCCCCTTTTTTTTTTTAAAAAAATGTGTGACTTTTTATAGAGCAAAAGTAACAAATTTTGTGGTCATAAATCGAGCTCAGCTTGATTAATAAAAAAATTAATTTAAATTATTTGAGTTGAATTCGCATTCGGCTTTGATTATAGTAGTTTATCTGAACTCGATTCAAATTAATAATTAAACAAGTTTGAGATTTGAATAATTTTAAAATTCAATTGTAATTTCAACAAATATAAATAATAATTTATTTTACTCAATTCAATTTATTTTATTTACCCATTTAGAAGTAATATGCATGTGTATGGATTTATTGGTTAAATGTTGTGAACGCTCCCCAACCGTTGAGTTCTAATTAAACCTTCTTGTTTGTCCCATTTCCCAATTGGTCAACATTTTTCCTATGAATTTGCACAAAGTAATTAATAACGTTTCTTTGGGTCCACATTTTGAATTAATATCAATAATGCAATATTTATTGGCTCATATATGTTGGTCTTGCATAAAAGAAAATATAGGCTCCAATTTCTAAAAATCTCATTTCTTTAGGTCTTAAAAATTTCTTTAAAAAATTGTCAAAATTCTAAATAATTTTTCAAAAAAATTGCAAATAAAAGAAAGAATGGTTCTTACTATTCGTAATTTGACAGTTAATACCATCGTTTAAAAAAAGGGTTTATCCTTCAAAATCTAAATTCAAATTAATCACATATTATAATGCAAAATAACATAACGTTTTAAATAAGATTTATTCTGACTATTTTTTTGTCCAGATTGATGAGTTTGACTAATAATATTTATAGAAATTATACCTAAATAAATTCAAATAAATTTATCACAACAAAAAAATATAGAACATCAATCATAATCATTATATTTTTTTTCTCTAAAAAAATCAATCCAGTCACACACAAAAACTATTTTTCCTCACTTTTATTATAATTTTTTCCTGAAACGATGGATATGTAATCCAATTGGGCATATATATAATTTAGAAAAAAAATTGAGAAAATTAAATAAATTTATTCTGAGATAAGTTTTTCATGTATTGTCCCATTATTCACATGGCCATTGGATATAAATTTAATTTCTTTATGAAGTTATTGAGGAATGAGGACCATCTTATCTTTGGACATATATTGCATATAAGAACAAATAAATGTCACATTGGTAAAATACAATCAACAATAGTAGATTAGAGTGTAAATTCGATTTTATTTAATGTTTCATCTCGTTCTTTGCATTATATATAAAAGTTTTTCTTATATATATTGACACTTGACATGTATTTATTCATAACTAAATTCAAAAAATTAAGTGAATACTATTCTGATATTTAAATACAAAATATTAGATCTCATTGGGCAATGATCCAATTGAATAATGCTATTATGGGTCAAAAGATGGATCTGGTCTTCTGACCATCTTGGGTCAACTAAAAAATATATATTATATATATTAATTCAAATCTAGAAATTAAATCTGAAACTAATTTATCAAATAAAGAAAAGAACATTAATATAAGGATATGTGCATACAATATTTTCAAATTTAAAGTTTATAAAATAATAATCGCGAATCGCGATGTATAGATCAAGTTAAATACAATAATATTTTGAAATAAAAAAATTTGAAATGCAAAATCTGTATCAATGACAACAACTGTAGATAATCGCATGTTATTAAATTTTCTTGGAAAGTAGGTTAAATTGCATTTTAGTCAATTTTTCTCAAGAAAATCATATTTTTAAATGTTCATCTAATAACTACAAAGCTTTTATTCACTAATATCTTAACATATGCAATTAAATAATTGCATATTTTAATTGAAAATATCTTCAACATGCTATATCAGACCCACTTTACATATTTTTGAGTAATTTAAGATTTCAACGTTACTTAAATATATTTGGACCATAATGTAACATGGCTTGTCCTAAATAGAGATATTAGATGCCTATTTTTTCTAATTCTTTTCGTTTTTTCTAAGATAAATTTCACGATGCTGACCCACCCGTCAAGCAGGGACGACAATCGGCCTTAGTGATCCGAGTGAGAGATTATTGGGGTGTTACAATTACAATAAGAAAGATAAATCATCTCATATGCAGCATCAAGAGCTCCGGTTTTTCGACAAATAGCTTCCACTCGTTGCAGAACTTAGCAACCGTTGCCCCGTCCAAAACTCTATGATCTGCTCCTATATTTACCTAAAAAATGAAAAAAAAAATCCATAACATGATATATTATATATTATTCCTTACGACTCTGGACAATCACAACCATTGATATGGTGGGATATACGTGGAGCCCACTACACACTGTATACGCATGAAGCCCACTATATACAGTATTCATGTGGAGCCCACTGTCTTGTGAATATACATAGACGGTTGTCAACCATCGATACAGTGGGATGCATGTGGAGCCCACTATACACACCATATTCATGTGGAGCCCACTATAATACCGTATTCACGTGGAGCCCACTATCCACGTGAATATACAGAGACGGTTGTCAACCATCCATACAGTGGGATGCATGTGGAGCCCACTATACACCGTATTCATGTGGAGCCCACTATCCACGTGAATATTCTTAGACTGTTGTAAACCATCGATACAGTGGGACACGTGGAGGCTGGAGCCCACTATACACCATATTCACGTGGAGCCCACCATACACCATATTCATGTGGAGTCCACTATCCACGTGAATATACATAGACGGTTGTTACATATATGAACTTCACTATCATTTGTGTTTCGATGAATAATAGGTCGTTTTTGTCATTGGAATTAAGATGTTATATGCAAATGAAAATTTATAGATACTTACGGTCATTATGGAGGCGGGATACACATTCCTATCTTCGTCAAATTGGGGAATTTTCTAAATTCGTCCCATTGCAATAATCGAAACTTCGGGCACGTTGATAAGAGGGGAACCAAACTTGCCGCCAATCGCGCCTGTATTGCTTAATGTAATAGTTCCACCCGATATATCATCTGAACTAAGCTTGTTAGCCAAAGCCAATTGTTGTAGTCTTGAAAGATCCTTCGTTATCTGAACAAATGAGACGAGTTTCAAGATCCGATACATTGTTAAAGTGTGTACTTTTCATAATATTCTTGGTGTTATTAATGGCAAATGGTGCGGCATGGCGACAAGGGTCGTGACGCTGCGTGACGCACACCTTTTCGAAGCAGAAATTATAAAAATAAAATAATTATATATATATTAATATGATTAATAATATGCTAGTTTTTTAACAATAAACGCACTCATGTCAAGCATTTTGACTCAACAATAAAAAAACAATTTAATTTTATGAATAATACTCTAATTATCTAAATATAAATCAACTAACTCGATTTTGACAGCTAGAGGTTAGTTGTTGTTTTTTTTTAACTTGGAGTCAATTTTGAAGAGGTTAAGATTTTTTTTTCCAGTTTGGTGCTCAATTTTGAAGGTTTAAAAGTATTCTCAATTTATCCCCATTTTTCATTTTTTTTTACTAGTTGGCCATCAATACCTAAGAAAACTTTTTAATTTTGAACTTCAAAATGGCGCGCCATTTTGCACCTTATGGCGCACATCATGGCGAAAATGGCGCCAAGGGTGCGCCATTCACAACTATGCATAACACACAATCACATTAGTCGTTGATACAAAAAATTTCAAACGAAAATTACAAGTTGAAAGTCGGAGTAATTTCATGAAGAAAATACGAGTGATCGCAATTTATGAAAAGAAAAAATATAAGGTAAAAATATTGAAATAGTTGAAACGAAATCGACCTGTGAGATGGAGAGACTCTGAACCTTCTTTATGTTAGGTACAACTAGGGGTGGCAAATGGGTGGATCGGATCGGATTTGGGTTGGGTCCAATTGGGTTTGTAAAAAAAATAAGTTGGAACCAATAAGAAACCAAAATGTCTTTTCAATATGAATTGGGTGCTTATTGGTTTTGATTGGTTCCAAATGGTTCTTATACAAAGATCCATTTAGGAACCATAAAGGATCCAAAATAGGAGGTTGGTGACTTATGGATCCAACACAATGCAAACATTTGTATACTAATCACTAATCTTTTTTTCTTGTTCACCAACTAATCCAATATAATGCAAATAATTTTTTTTTTCTTGTTCACTAACTAACTTATTACATTATATTTTTATAATTTTCTTATAAAAATTCCAATCATATTATACAAATGTAATAATTTATATGTAAAATATATTATTAACTAATGTATTTTAATTTATAACGAAAAAATTAATGTAGAGAAATTAAGGATATAATTTTTTTTTTCGGTTACAAAAATTATAAATATAATTTTTTTTTTCGGTTACAGAAATTAAAGATATATTAATTGATACTAAGTTATAATTTATGTTACTATTTGAAAGTTAGTCGGTTCAGAATAGAGGTGTAAACGAGCCGAGCTTGACATTTTTTTCGAACTCGTCGAGCCCAAAGTTTTCGAGCTCGGGTTCGAGCTCGTGAGCATGGATTCGAGCCGAGCCCAAGCTCGCGAGCTCGAGCCCGAACTCGAGCCGAGCCCAAAATTTTCGAGCTCGGACTCGAGCTCGTGAGCATGGGTTCAAGCTCGAGCCGAGCCCAAGCTCGCGAGCTCGAGCTCGAGCCGAGCCCAAAATTTTCGAGCTCGGACTCGAGCTCGCGAGCATGGGTTCAAGCTCGAGCCGAGCCCAAGCTCGCGAGCTCGAGCTCGAACTCGAGCCGAGCCCAAGCTCGCGAGTTCGAGCTCGAGCCGAGCCCAAAATTTTCGAGCTCGGACTCGAGCTCGAGTCGAGCCCAAGCTCGCGAGCTCGAGTCCGTACTCGAGCCGAGCCAAATATTTTTATTTATTTTTCATTATTTAATATATATTTATTAATTATTTATTATATATTTATTAATATAATAATAAAAATATAATATATATTAAAAAATAAAAAAGTTCAAATGACTAAAAATAATATAAAATAATTTTTTGATCTTATTATAAAAATTTATTTAAAGTATAAGTTCAAATGACTAAAACAAGTATGGGTTTAGTGTTTAAGCAATCACATATTCTCTACAAGTGAAAACCAATTGGGTCTAAGAAAGAAAAAATGGAGAATTATTTCTCTCTTTTTTAATTGGATCCATTTGGGAACCAAAATAGGCCCATTATTGGAACCAATTTGGACCCAATCAAAAACCATAAGAAACCAAAGTCTTGAAAATTCAATAAATACAAAACCAATTGGAACCATAATTCTTTTTTTTAAGATCCATCCAAACCCAAAACTAATTGGGTCGGGTTGGACCCACGGTTCCGGAACCAATTTGCCACCCCTAGGTACAACCAAACCATGTGGAGTAGCCATTGCAATTCCAATATTGTGCGATCCTTTCACAAAAAAGAAAAGACGGGTTCAATGTATTGACTCGTAATGTCTCGTGGAACAAAAAGAAAAGATTTAAGAAATTTACATTTAACTTTCAAAATGATAACGAAAATTTAAATCGATTCTTATATAAAGCATATAGATCATTCAAATAATACATTTTATCGTACTTGAGATGAAATTTTAGGTTCATATATACCTTTAATGGTCACCTCTTGCAATTCCTCACTAAAGCAACTGTTTAGCAAAGGGAATTTACTCAACGCCATCGAAAGTGATTTTATCAATATTGGAAGGAAAGTGTACTTGATGCCTGGATCAGAATTCTCTTTTTGGAACGATGATTTGAGGTCGATAAGGGCGTTGCAATTTATCTCGTCAACATAATGAAAATGTGGAATTTTTGCAGCTAAGGTCATATATTTAACCATAGCGCGCTGGAAACCCCTGCGAAACGTAAAATGTTATCGAGCCTTTGAGCATGATTTACTAACTATAGAGTCGTAAATATGCCATATTAGGCCATCTCCAACCCACGCCAAATTGGCGTGGGTGGAGAAGGTTTACCAACCCAGCGCCAATTGCTGCACTAAATCTAGCGCAACTTTTTTATTTATTTTTTATTTGTTTATTTATTTTGAATTTGGTCCTTTGGGTTTATGTTGAATTTTAATTTAGTCCTTTTCAATTTATAAAGTTTAAATTATTTTCAATTTAACCCTTATAAGTTTAATTAGTTACAATTATATCCTAATTATTATATTTTATTCAGTTATGCTTTAATTTAAGTTTATAATTAAATTATAAATACATATTTATACTCTAACTTATTAATTAGTTTTACTTGCTTTCAATTTAGCCCATAAACATATAATTTGTTATAAATAAATCATATAAGTTATATTTAATTCAACTAGAATAAAATACAAATTTATAAATTAATTTTAAATAAAACATAAACTAAAACATATAAATGCATACTTTTATAAACTAAAAGCATTAAATACATTACTTGGACTTGCATAATTAAAAATATTTAAAAACATTAATAGGGGGGATATATGTGTCGTCTCCACCAATAGTACCAAAATACTGGCCAAAAAAGTTCGTCGAATTCGACTGTTGGCTTCGTTCAGCTCGTTCCTGGGCTCGTCTTTGTAAAATTTCTACTCTTTCGGATTGAAACTCAGCCCGAACTTGCAAATCGCTTATAGTACCCAAATCGCGAGCCAACATATCATCTTCTCGCCTAAGCCTTTGATGTTCTACCATAGCCCTTGCCGATGCAAGCATTTCTCATCTATCATGAGCTACCCCCTTAATTGTTTCCAAGAGAGATGAAGATTGATTTTTCACATTTTCAATATTAGATGCCATATTTTCTTCAATTTTTCTCTTTTATTTGGATTTTTTTACCCTGGAAGGTCGAGGTTGTGAAGATCCACTACCATATGAAAATTCACCAATATGATCATCATTTAAATCCACAGAGTCGGGGGTGAGATTATCCGACTCAGACGAGACATAATTTGGACTAAAATTTGTAGGAATTTGAGACTCATTTCTCCTAACATCATCTTTAAATTTTACAAAATCCTTAAACATGTTCCACACATGGTCAAGTTGGAAACCTCTTTTGTAGTTCGGATCTTGCATTAACAATATTTTAGCCCGATCTAACTGTAAACAATACTCACACGTCAAATTTTAAATAATTAAAATATATGAAATCACAAGTCATAGTAAAATATTTGTTATACTTACAATATCCTGTTCTGATGCTCCACTTGGATTGGTGTTTTCGATTTGTCAGATGCACCCATGTAGTTTTTTCATATCTTTTTCTATGGTCTGCATTCGACACTGCACTGATCTGCTATGACGAACCACTGAACCCTCGGGTGTTGCATCATTGAATTATGCAGCCACTCGAGCCCAAAATTCAGTTCGTGATTGGTGAACACCTACAATAGGATCTTGTGCAATATGCATATAGCATTTGAACAAGATAATATCCTCATGACGAGCGTATCCAGATGATCGAGACATGGTTGAAAAAAAAAAGAAGCAATAAAAGAGATTTGAATAAGAAATGAGTTGTTGATTAGAGTTTATAGTGAGATGTATTAAAATTTTTGTTAGGGTATACTATATATAGATAAGAAACATGTACTATATGGATATTTTATCCATAATCCTATCACAATCTCAATCGTTCGTTTAGATTTCATCATGATCTCATCCGTTGGATGGATTTTTTTATTATCCAAACTTATTCACAAAATTTATTTCACTTATTTCACTTTTTATGAAAAGCAAATTACGTATGATCTTGTTAAATCTGCAAAAAATAAAGCATCTGCAAAAAAATAAAGCATTTGCACCATGCATGCAGTAGTACGATTTTGAAATAAATAAATATGGAAATAAATGTGGAAATAATTTTATGTGGCCAATTTGAGCCAGACTTGGCAATTTTATAGCCACAAAAAGAAATTCTGAAATATTTAAATTACCCATCTCCATATCTATTATTTACAATCATATCCAATCTCAACCGTTCGTTTATATTTCACATGATCTCATCTGTTGGATGGATTTTTTTATTATCCAAACTTATTCACAATCCTATCCAATCTCCACCGTTCGTTTAGATTTCATCATGATCTCATCCGTTGGATGAATTTTTTTATTATCCAAACTTATTCACAATCCTAACCAAACTTATTCTATAAATAACGTTTATTGAGGGATGATATTATTCATATCTCAATATTATCTTCGTTTCAAAAACATCTAAAATCAAACGCTCTTCCAAAATGAATCATAATTGGAGGTCCTTCTAATACGCAATCTGACAATGAATATGAAAATTCATTTTTCGATAATATGATTTTTTTTATTAAATGATGTCATGTTATAGGAAGCAGCTCTCAAGCAATTGGAGGAAAATAATAAGGTAATAGCGGAATATTATAATTACACAAATAATTCTACCCACGGTGGATCTATCCCAAGTCATAGAGTGATCAACCGAGACCGTGAAGAAGCAGATCGGATTTTAGTTAACAATTATTTTTCTGATAATCCACTATATAATGATGAAATGTTTCGTCGACGATTTCGAATGTCTCGAAGTCTATTCCTTCGTATTGTTGATGCAGTGAAAAATCATGATGGCTATTTCCAGCAACGAAGAGATGGTCTTGGTAGACTTGGATTATCAACTCTACAAAAAGCAACTGCCGTATTTCGAATACTTGAATATGGCTTCCCTGCAGATGCAACCGACGAATATATTAAAATTGGTGAGTCAACGGCAATTGAAAGTTGTAAGAGATTTTGTCGTGCTATTGTTCAGATTTTTTCAGCGCAATATCTTAGATCACCAAACGCTAATGATATTGCAAGACTACTTTATATCGGTGAGAAGCGTGGTTTTTCAGGAATGTTGGGAAGTCTTGATTGTATGCATTGGAGGTGAAAAATTGTCCCACAGCTTGGGCTGGACAATTCTCAGGACGTAGCGGAAAACTAATTATTATACTTGAAGCGGTGGCAGATTATGATCTTTGGATATGGCATGCGTATTTTGGTATGCCAAGCTCCAATAATGATATTAATGTGTTGGAGTCATCACATTTGCTTTCCAACCTCGCTCAAGGTATAGCTCATCCTGCACACTATGTTATTCCAGGAAAGGAATACAATATGGGATATTATCTAGCTGATGGTATATATCCAAAATGGTCTACTCTCGTGCAAACAATTCATAATCCGAGTGGCCCAAAGAAAAAATATTTTGCAATGAAACAAGAGGCATGCAGGAAAGACGTGGAGCGTACATTCGGAGTTTTACAATCTAAATTTGCAATTGTTGCGGGACCAACACGTTTTTGGAGTAAAGAAGTACTTCATGATATAATGACTGCTTGCATTATCATGCATAATATGATAATTGAGAATGAACGTGATCTCAGTGCACCAATTGTAGATACATTTGAAACACCAACTCCGGAAGTTGAATTGGTAATGGATGAAAGTGTTCGATTCCAACAGTTTCTAGCCCGACATAGACAAATCAAAGACAGAGATGCGCACTTTGCTTTACGTAATGCAAAAATAGACCATTTATGGGAGCAATATAATAATAGTGCGAATAGTGAGTAAATTTTTATCATTTGTACCGTGTTTGAGTATCAATGTATGTTTTTTATGTATGTCTTTTTTTAATCAAATAATAAAGTTCAACTTTAATTATTTATTCATTAATTAAATAACTTATATAATTGTTAATTAATATTTGAAATATCGAAATGCAATTAATATAAATTTTAATTATTTAATAATAATTTTATTTTTATTTTTGTGATTTTTATTAACAAAGTATTTTTTTGGGTGAAAATGTACAATACGTAAAAGTTTTGGGCTTTGTTTGTGATAGATTGTAATATTATAAAAAAGATGAAAAAAATGGAATATTCTGTAAGATTCATTTTTGGTGCAGTGAATAGTGTTCTGGGTTGGAGTGGATTTATTGTATCTGCGCCAAATTGGTGCAAAATGGAAAATTGGGTTGGAGATGCTCTTAGCTCTCGACAAGACAAATTACAAACAAAATATTAGAAATTTGTACCCCTTGCTAGTGCACTTGCTCATGTGGATCATAGTTGTGACTTGTGAATGGCGCGTCATTAGCGCCATTGCGTGCGGAATGGCACGCCACTCGAAGTTCAAACATATTATCGTCTTTACCATTTTCTGTGATTCTCTCACATGTTCGGATCTGGGCCCGTTGTGCTTCTCTAATATATCATCTTAGGATTGCAAAATTCTCACCACGATCTCATCATGCATTTGTTGTGAGTTCCTATTCTGATAAGCTTTTTCCTGCCATTCTTTATATGCATTATAATATCATGGTGAGAATTTTACAACCCTAAAATGACATGTTAGAGAAGTACAACAGTTTCGGCTCAAATTAATGCATGTGAGAGAATCACTGAATAATAGTAAAGATGATAAGCCTTTGACGGAAAAATCATTTAAATGATTTCCAATAAAAATTTGGCAGGAAAATAGTAATTGGGGCAATGGGGCAACGTGATGCATATATCAAATTTTTAAGGAGTGATGTCTCTTTTTTGTGTTTTTACTTGGGGAAAGTGCAAATTACAAGTTTTTAGAGGGGGTGAAGTGCAAGTTACCAAATAAAAATAATTTAAATAATTAAATGCCTAATTGGGCTTAATTTATAATGGGCTTCATAAATTCAGTAATTTAAAGTAGTCTAACTGTCCAACATAATTAAGTAAAGCCCATATCTGTTTGGGCCCATATGCAATATAAAAGCCCATTGAAATCATACAAAAAATGGGCTTGATTATTATACAATAACTATGAAATACAATAAATGGGTCAAACAAAAGATTAAGTTTATTTATTTATTTGGGCTCTACAAATTGTTCAAATGAAAAATAGGGCCTTGCCCAATAAATTTAAAGTTACTACTCGTTAAATGCAAGTCGAGTCGGGGCGAATATTTATGTTATGGTTCATCACTCTTTTTGAATATTTTTCGAGATTAATATCTTATCGATTTTTATGTAGATATAAGTTATTTATAAATAAGTCTAGGCAGTAATTTTGACATCACTATCTTGGCTAGTTTACTTCTATTTTTATTTTCTCAATTTTTACTTCATAATATTATATTGAAAGTTAGGTTTAAGTACCAATCTTTATATAACTGTTTAGTTTTATAAGTAGAAGTTATGCCTAACCCTCTCCATGCTGTTTGAAATCTCCAGAACTAGATTGGGAAAATCTTTTTGATAACATAAAAGGATATCCTGATTTTAGTAGAAGAACTAACTTTTATGAAAATAAATGGTACTAACAAAAGATTATAATTACTTTAATGACAACTTCTACCCTTAGTTCATAAACTTTTTGATATGATTTTCATCCCCATTTATTTTCTAAATAAGTCAATAATTATCATAAATCATAATTAAGGGTTTCAAAAATTCATTATATATCTATATATATATATATATATATATATATCTAAAAATATGATTTTTTTTATTAGGAATTGCAACCGCTATCCTTAAGATGCGCACTGAGTAAATCTCACTTTTATATAGTAGCCTGCGAACCCAGTTCGCACAAGAGAGTAAACCAGCCATGCAAATAGGTATTCATTTAAGGGAATTCGCCTGTGACTGAAGCGTGCAGATTCAACCGACTAATTCTATTACGATGCCCATCAAAATTTGATCTTCAAACATAACTCAATGTGTTTTTTTTTTTTTTAACCTTTTTGCATTAAATAAAAGAGAAAAAATGATTCTAAAAATAATTTAAGAGCTTGATCAATTAACAAGAATTGCATTATTAGGGCAAGAAAAAAATGTGGTCCAATTACTTAATTAATCCAAAGAATGAAATCACATGGTTGATGTGATTTTGATCATGGTCCTAGACTTGATTGGTAACTAACCTCACATGATTATGATCTCACTTTTTTCCCTACCCTCATTTAATTACCCAAAATACCCTCTCCATATTGCTTTATATTTTCCTACGTTTGAACCCTTTCTTCCTCCTTTTTGTATTGAAAATGAAATTAAATTTAACTTTAAGCCAAAAATGAAATCCTAATGTTTCCCCTAAATCAAATCATTTTACTAGTTAAAATTGTGCATTATCTAATGCCCTATCATTAAGGTTTTTCCCCCTAGTTAGGAGCCATTAGAAGATGCTTAGAATTAGGATCATGTCATATCACTATATAAATTTATGGTATCTCAAATAATGAAATCGAAAAATATATCGTGTGTTTCAAATAATGAAAACGAAAAATAACACAAAGATCCCCTTACTTATTGTGTAATTACCCTTCCCCCAACCCCAATTATTAGAAATTACAAAAACACAGAGGTATATTAGTTAGATTTATAAAAATAAATTTGCAAGAATAAAATTTAAACATGGTGTAATTGCAAAAAAAATGCACGAGGACTTTATGTAATTTTCAAAAATTGAGGTTTTCGGTTTTATAGTTAAATATTAAATTGAGGGCTTTATGCAATTTTCAATAATTGAAGTTTTATGTTTTATAATTAAATATTAAATAAAGAGATTTGTGTAAACTTGATGTAAAGATCATCTATTCTTACTTGGTGTCTTAAATTTTATATTTATATTACACTTTATATGTATACATTAAGTGTGAATATTTGTGGTACTTAAACATTTAAGGCAAAATTATATGTATAAATTTATTCATATGAAATATAAGATAAAGTATTAATTTAGAAAGAAAACTCTCGATCGATGCTTCCCCATGCACTATCACCCAAGCAAATTTCACAACATAACAGGTTCAACAAAATCGATTTATCTACAACATATCAGGTTCAACAAAATCGATTTATCTACAATATGCGATATTAAATCAATTCAATTAGACCTGATTTGTTATAAAATTTCTCGTGTTACCCCATCCCGATCACATGATAACATCCCATCATCTAGCTAGTTTTGTGCATAGCCCTTCAAATAGCTTTGCAAGCATGCCCAACCCTAACTAGTTAGCTTCTTTAATCTTTATCATGATCCATCAATGGTGCATATCCATAGCTACATCTTCATCATCACATGCCAACCTTGGAAAAAGACATATCTTTATTCAACCTCATGATAATGAGATTGATGGTTTCTTATACTTCAAACTAAAATGGAAAGTCCTTAAAGATAGAATGAAGAACAAATTTGTGCAATACTTTTAAAGCAAAAATGTGAGATGCATAAGTATAGTTCCATTTACATCCCATCGATATCGCCTTTTGTAATTCAAAAAGGCACATCCAATCTCATCTCTTAGTTTTAAAAACACGTTATACATGAAAATTGTAATTTTCATATCGATTTCACTCCAAATATAGAGATTCATAAAGTAGAATTTCATAATTCATATCTCATTATCATATGAGATAATATTTCTATGAGCACAAGTCAATTTGTTTAACGTTGCAAACAATTTATAGATCGAATTTGATATCATGCCAATTGGCCAACTACTAATTTATCAATCGACATAGATACATAACGTTATAAATTTTCATTATGTAACTGTTCTAATCCAACCGCGTACAACCCATAATCATAGTAGAGGTTGAATATACAAAGGTCAAATCTTGATCTATGTTGTTTTGACTCTATAAATATGCCTCCCATTTTTGGTACTCACTATTTTCTTCCTATGATTCTTTTGTTGACATTCATGAAAAAATGAGACCAAATATTGTGGACAATCTAACAATAGGAGATTTGGTTCTCTCCACTAAAGAATTCTTACATGCTAGACACAAGTGCTATATATCTTGTTAGCAAATTCAAAATCCCATGACCCTACAAATAAAATGTTATTACACTAAGATCCTTTACTACAGATGGTCTTTTGCTACCTTAAATTTCAAACCCTAACAATAATTCATTCATTAAGGTCTAAAAATCTTAGCTTTTCAACAAAAGACACAAAGCAAAGTTCATGTGGGGTTAAGGAAACAAAGGCAATTTGATCGATTGTCTACTTTGTACGGTTTAATCGCTTAACCCTTCACACAAATGATGTTAAAAACTCAATTAAGAACTAAAGTCACAAATCACGATTATATCAAGAAGGTAACTTATCTTGATAAGAATATTAATGTAAGAATGTTTTAGTGTGAAAATACGAGGAATAGCATTAACCTGTAAGAGCATAAGATTTTGTTGACTCTTTAAAAGGTGAGAATATCCAGTTGATGTGAGATCGAGCGGATAATGCGTACATTGCCTGAGACTTTGGGACCAAAAAAAAGAAAAGTATCATTTTCAGCAACAGCAAGAGATGTGACTCTTTTAAGGATAGTACTCTTTATCCCTTAACAACCGTACAAACCTTTGGGATTTTCAGTGGGCAGGTATAATATCCCATCTTTGAATGGTGAGAAGAAAAGTTGATGCTTGAAACACAATTTGCCTACAAAATTATATAAGTGGGGTAAATTATTATGCAAACGGCTTCATTTGTTACTCATTTCGTGCAACAAACGTGAACATGCATGGTTTCATATGAGTGTGACAAGATTATAAATTCATTGCAAATGGTTCAGAAATCTGTTCAACCAATGAACAACAAGAAGACACATATGCAATGCTTTTAGCAGCGTAATTCAAAAGTACGGTATAAAAAGAGTAAATTTGACTGTGGAATGAGGATTGTCAACACTTTGAAGAGAGAAATCATGAAATTCTTCGAATCTTTTCAACCAAATTCATGAGCTGTTTTAAGACAAAAAATCAAACATTATAACCATGCCGATGTTTCTTTTGCTTTTTCAAAATTGTAATGCATAAGAAATTCAAAGTGCATGAACTACAGAAACATGTATGTAAAAGAGCATGCATATTAAGTCTTGCATAAACATGCATGGATGTACATACATGTTACTCTGCCATGCAGGCATCTCATGATAGTGACGATGAAATAATATGATAGCAATTTGCATACATAACTCCAAAAAATAACTAATTTTGATAAGGGCACCATGATTAAATTGGTTTTTATTGCATAGGATGTGGAAAAATCGATGATCATGTGCGTGTATGACTATGTGTGTTTGTGTAAGTGATTTCTTGAATCGAACCTAACTAGCAAAAATAAGAAACTACACAGTGTTAAAGAAAGAAGGCCATTTTTAGAAACTTTTTTGGACAGTATGTGGTGCTACATTTGACTATAGGAAAACTTTTCCAAGGATCTTGGATACATACTTTCATGTAAGTACAAGACATAAGGCTTTTGCTTAGCCTAAAACAATAACTAGAATGTGACATAGACCTGAACCAATACCTTCCACTACCATAAATAAATAAACTCTTTCCATCATTCAATTGACAACGGCATGATGAACATATGATAATCAGATACGATATCCTTATTAAGGTTCTTAAGAATACTAAGAAAGTTTTGAAATCAATTATAATTTCATCATTTTTAGGTACTGTAGACTAATTTAATCAACAACTTACAGATAAAGGGTAGAAATCATTAATTCGACAAGTGGGTTAATCTGAATATTTGGCTATAACAATGAAACGTCAAGAGTTTTAAAATAGATAAAACTCATACATGTGGAGATAAATCATAGATTTAGGTAACATTACATTTCCACAAGATTCTCTCAATGGAGGAAGTAGATATGTTCTCATATATTTGGCAAAATGACAAACCTAAGTTTGAGCTGTCTTTAATCAAGAGGTTAGAGCAAAAAAAACCACTCTAGTTTCTCCTATTATAATTATAATTATAATTATAATTATAATTATAATTAAATAAATATCTAAATCAAAAGATAAAAAGGAAATGAAATTTACAAACCCACTTCACTAGCACCTATAAAAACTCCCTCCTGTCTTATAATGTGCCACCTTCGATTTCCTTTCAGTGTGTGGTATGAAAATGCATGTTAAAGTACAATAAAGTGCTTAAGAGATATACATTCTTTCTACCACATAACAAACAACCAAACACGATAGCAGAAAAGAAAAATAAACAAAAGGGAAAAGATGGCAGCAAGACATATCCCAAAGAACCCGACATCAATGGAGGTAAGAACAAAAATTCCTCAAAACTAATACAATATAATAGAATGTGCCGTATAATTTGAACTCAGAATCATTTTTCCTTTTCCTCAATAATGTGATCTTAGCTTTCTGTTGCATCAATGGTTGACAAAGTAGTTTGAGAATAAAAAGATTTATCCAACTATTATTCTCCAATTGTTTGAATGCATTAGTATTTCAAAATAATGAAAATGCTATTATCATGCACAAAAAAGTATCAGTCCTTATTTTCTTCAACGCGTTTCATACTTTCCTGTATTTCTCTTTATTTTGACGCTATTTCTTATGACTAGATCATGGAGGAACTCAAGAATATAACAAGCATCGGTTTTCCAATACTAGCTATGGGAATGTTAAATTACCTGAAAAATATGATTTCGGTAGCGTGCATGGGAAGGCTAGGGAGCTTGGAGCTAGCCGGAGGTGCATTAGCCATCGGTTTCACCAACATTACGGGCTATTCAGTCCTCTTTGGCCTAGCCACGGGGATGGAACCATTGTGTAGCCAAGCTTTTGGGTCCAAAAACTTCACCATGATGTCCCTCACTCTTCAAAGAACAATTATTTTGTTACTTTTTGCATCTATACCCATTGGACTTCTTTGGATTTATCTCGAGCCTCTTTTGCTATGGCTCCACCAAGAACCCCAAGTAGTAAAAATCGCAAGCCTTTACTGTAGATATGCAGTTCCGGATCTGATTGTCAATAGCCTACTCCATCCTCTACGTATTTACCTACGCAGCAAAGGGACGACATGGCCAATGCTATGGTGCACATTGCTAGCAATACTTCTACATTTTCCAATCACCGTTTTCTTTACTTTCTCTCAACGGCTTGGGGTACAAGGAATCGCGGTTTCGACGTTTATCGCCAATTTTAACACCTTGTTTTTTCTTTTATGCTATATAAACTACGCCCATGAGGAAAAGATGCCTTTACCTAAATGCTTAGCACCATCTTCGAATAATGTTGCATTTCGGGAGGAATGGGGAATTCTACTTCGATTAGCAATTCCTAGTTGTTTCGGTGTTTGCTTAGAATGGTGGTGGTATGAATTTATGACGCTCATATCCGGTTACCTCAACAAACCCCATATTGCACTTGCAACATCAGCCATAGTAATTCAAACAACATCTCTATTGTACACATTACCTTCAGCACTTAGTGCATCGATTTCAACTAGAGTGGGGTATGAACTTGGAGCGGGCAGGCCATTAAGGGCACGTTTGGCAAGTTTAGTAGCTATAGCAGTGGCTTTCTTCACATCATTGTTTGGTTTTGTGTTGACTACTTTAGGAAGAGGGGCATGGGGTAGGGTGTTCACTAATGACAATGAAGTTCTTGAGCTCACAATGACCGTTCTGCCCATTATCGGTCTTTGCGAGCTTGCAAATTGCCCACAAACCACTTGTTGTGGGGTCCTCCGAGGTAGTGCCAGGCCGGGTATTGGAGCGGGAATAAACTTTTGCTCGTTTTACTTGATGGGTACACCTGTTGCAGTAGCTTTGGCCTTTTACTGGAAAATGGGGTTCGTGGGCCTTTGTTACGGGCTTTTAGCAGCTCAGTTGACGTGCATATTGTCTATTTTAACAGTTCTGCACAAAACAGATTGGGAGAATGAGTCAATACGGGCGAAAGACTTGGTTGGTGAAAGCTGTGAATATGTACATGCAGATTTAATAGTGAAATGTGAGGAAGGAGTAATTATATTTTAAAAATGGAATGATAAGGGAAGTAAAAAGTACAGGCAGATAAGAAGTCATTCAATTTCAACCTTAATGAAAATGAAAAAGAAATTTATTGCCGAACTCGAGGAGTAAAAAACTGGAGCCACTTTTTGTATGTAAATTGTATTACCTTCAAACAATATAAGTTGTCCTTTGGTTGACGTATAGCAAATATTATAGATGATAACTTATCTGAGTGTACAAATATAAGTACCATGATTTTCCATTCTCTTTCTAAGGGATCTATGTACCAATTATCATATGACTGTCTGCCAGAGAAAAGCTCCACACCATAAGTCCAATAGTATCTTTACTTCCTCATATGTCATATTGACTCAATAACAAAACCAAAAACCAATGATATGACCAAAAATACCATTTTGCATTGCATTTATCGGCACTGCAATAACAGATAAAACATCTTATTTGGCTCATAATGAAGAACCATCATCCCCATTTTTATTTCATTAGTGATTATTAAAAGCAATTGTGTGAAATATGGCCTTATTAAAAGCAACATTTTT
The DNA here is from genome assembly GCA_963669365.1 of Verbascum thapsus. Lineage (NCBI taxonomy): Eukaryota > Viridiplantae > Streptophyta > Magnoliopsida > Lamiales > Scrophulariaceae > Verbascum > Verbascum thapsus. The sequence goes on from OY770110.1 coordinate 11,975,246, forward strand.
TTTTATGAATATTAGATATAGATAAGATAAGCGAATGTAACTTATAGTCTTTTAGTGAGTACAACTAAATTAAGTAAAGAATACGAATAGGGAAGCTTAACTTCAGAAAGGATAACATTCAGATTTAGCCATCCTACACGTTATGCAAAAGCTCCTTTCTATATATGCTCACTAAGAAGCCAAGATATTTAGAGTTATCAATGCAAAATGATTTGACAATTGGAACAACATAAATATAAGAGAAAATGAGCAATTTAGTTCTAACATATACAGAGACAGGATATTTAGTTGAAGTTGATGCACAGAACTGAGAGAATAGGGGAAGGCATAAACAGTAGATAAAGAACAAACACCATGGAAGCCCACTAACCTTGGAGTTTCGTTGTTAATGTATTAATTACCAGAAGATCAAGCGTGGCTTCTCTTAAAAGATTTCATATATTCATGGAATTTCTGATGCCTATTTTAATTCAAAAATTAGATAATCAACAATCTAACCTCTCTTAAGTATTATCCAACAAATGTTTTCTGTCAGAGTATATCGGTGATATATATGGAAATGTCGATAGAACTTATATTGCTTGAAAACATTATTTCAGTTCAGCAGCATAGAATTTTCTTCAATGTAAAAACGAAAATTCACAAAATTATCTTCTTCAATTTGTTACAGTTAGACATTGAACAGTCTGTATAAAGTATTTTATCCTGAATTCTTAAACTCCAACAGAATTGAAATAAACCAACCATAGTTTGAGACAAATTAGAACGTTTATGAGCTCAAGCTTGAGCCCAATTCAGCTCGGCTCGAATCAAGGCTCATTGAATACCCAATTCCACTTTGCATCTACTATATAACTATTTCCACAATACTCATCTTTATATACTACTCTAAATCTTAATTCCAATGGAGCTCTTCATAACATGATAATTAGTAACTTTCATGAAAAAATACCCAAAGACTAATTTTCATCTTCACTATTAAATGTAAAATCCTACTCCCATATGCAAAAACCTTCAATTTCCAAACAAGGAAAAAGATATAAAGCTAAAATTTCAGTTAAATACAGATAAACAGTGCATTTACAAGAAACGATTAAGAAAAGCATAAACAAATTGCAATTGCTCCCAAAAATATGAACAAAAAATGAAATTCTAGAGGAAACAACAGTCTGATTTACATCAATAAGAACAATTTTCAAGGCAAATTAATTGATAAACTACTACCTTTTGAAGACAATCACTAGAATTGTTCACATTATTGATTATCGGCGTAACAGATGAAGAAAATTAGAAATTGAAAATAAATAGTGTGATTGATAATACTGTTAATCTGTTATGAAGTTATCATTATATATATATATATATATATATATATATATATATATATATATATATATATATATATATATATATTAGTTTATGGGCCAATATTGGGCTGATTGTAAAGTTTTAATTGTTTTGGGCCCAAAAGTTAGTGTGGGCTCCGGTCCTGTTTAAATGGGCCAGCTTTTGCAGTCTAAAGCCCGGAAAGAAATTTTATCTTCTGTTTCGTATATCTGTAATTTATATCTATATAACAATAATAATAATAATAATAATAATAATAATAATAATAATAATAATAATAATAATAATAATAATAATAATAATAATAATAATAATAATAATAATAATAATAATAATAATAATAATAATAATAATAACTCCTCAAAAGAATAATTTAGAGTGAATTACATTTTAATTTATATCTATATAACAATAATAATAATAATAATAATAATAATAATAATAATAATAATAATAATAATAATAATAATAATAATAATAATAATAACTCCTCAAAAGAATAATTTAGAGTGAATTACATTTTAATTTATATCTATATAACAATAATAATAATAATAATAATAATAATAATAATAATAATAACTCCTCAAAAGAATAATTTAGAGTGAATTACATTTTTTAATTCTTTTTTTAAAGATAACCTTATAAACAATAATCCTTTGTTTAAACCGATATCCTAAACCCTAAACCCTAAACCTTATAAACCGATATTATCCTTTGTTTAAACAATAATAATTATTATTATTGAATGTTTATCGAACATGAAATTAAAAGTCCTATGTACATGTTAGGTGGATTTAATTCTAAATAAAAATATTTCTCTACATATCAATGATTAAAATTAAACTTCAAATATATATTTTAAGAAGTTGAAATCACAAATGTTTGTTTTTAAGTTCCTTCTGTTTCTATTTTTTTTTTTTTTCTGAATCATCACAATATTTCAGGTTTGTATTTGTATTTGTACAACTATTACATTGTACAAACTACAAATACATTCCTTTAATTTTATAATTCTTTATATTGTTTCAGGAACGTTATTAAATCTTTTTAGCATTTAATGTTTGCTCAAACAAATCCTAAAAACAAAATTGGTGTCTATTTTTTTTACTAGCAAATATGAGTTTATTACAAAACATCTTTGTGTTACTTCGAAATTAATAAATACTCACTCTTTTTTTTAAAACATAGGCAAATCAATATTGTATTTCATTAAACTGTGTACAAAACCCCGTATTTTATTAAATAAACTCAGTTTATTATTGATGGAATTGAGAATTCCACGCAAGGTTTAATGAAATACGTGATTTACGTTATTGTTCTTAGTACATAAATTTACTATAAGTATGTAATAAGTAAATGATAATTCATTTTTCCTATTTTTATTTAACAAATTGAAATATTTAGCAATTTTAAACTAATACATGAATAATTTAATTTAAAAAAAGCGGAATTATTGCACATTTATGATCTAACCGCATTGGCTATTATAAGATAAACTGTGTGTAATATTGGTGAGTCTAAAACAACCTTGATTACTTTTATTCTTCAATTATTGCCATAAAAGGGAATAAGCATCGATGTGTTATTAGTTTAGTTGTAACTTGTAAGCGAGTTGGTCTCAAATACGGATTTTTGTTAATATGCAGAATCGGAAATCTTAGATTCACATTTGTTTGGAGGTATTTATATTTATCACTCCCAATATGAACATGAGTAATCTTACATTTCAGTGGGAAATTCTATGTTGGATTGGGACTACCAATTCTAATCCAGCATAGACATAAGTTTACAGGGTTCGTTTTTTTCACTCACTTCTAAGTAAAACAACTCTCTATATAAACATGTGGCATGTATTGGACTGAAATTGTTGGTCCAATCCAGCATAGAATTTCTCCTGAGTCACCAAATTCAGAACCAAAAGAGAACAAAGGAATAAGTTGGTTCCATCTGAACTGGAATTGATGGTCCAATCCAGCATAGAATTTCCCCCGAGTCACCAATTTCATACCTAAAAGAAAACAAAGTTATAAGGTGGTTCCATTTCTGAACTGGAATTGTTGGTCCAATCCAGCATATAATTTCTCCTAGGTCACCAATTTCAGACCTAAAAGAGAACAAAGGAATAAGGTGATTCCAACTGAACTTGGATTGTTGATCTAATCCATCATAAAATTTGTCACTATGAGTCACTAAATTCAAACCCAAAATACAACAAAGGAATAAGGTGGTTTCAATTAAATTTGGATTAATTGTTGGCCTAATCCAGCATGGAATTTATCCCTCATAGACTTAGGGGTGGCAATCGGGCGGGTTGGGTTGGTTTTGGGTCGGTTCCAATGGGTTGGTTGTTAAATGAGTTTGGTTTTTAAATGGCTTTAAGGTGGAACCAAATTCAACCCAAAATGGAACCAAAATCAATCCAAAAGGGAACCACGCCTAACCCGACTCAATACCTTACATTTTGTTCATTATAATTTAAATTATTGGCAAACGATTTGGGCCTAACTTTAGATTTAGTTGGACCCAAGTTGGAACCAATTAGGAACCAAATAAAATTTTTTTAGGAACCAATTCAACCCAAATTAGGTTGGAACCGTGGTTCCGAATCCATTTTGCCACCCCTACTCATAGTCATCAAACTAAACCCAAAAGAGAGCGAAGGAATAAGTTGGTTACAAAGAGTTCAAGTAGGTGATTGAAGTGATAGGCACAAAAGAAATGAATATTGTGAAGCATCTCATATGAATAGAAAAAAAGAAAGGGGAAAATACAAAAGAAAAAAGAGAAAGTATCTCACTGAGGCCCATAGGTCGCTTTATATGTCAACCACTTTAAAAACAAGATAGAAAAAATCCACTTCAAGATTTTATTTTTTGGAAAAATTCGCCTGTTTGTTTTGTAATTTTGTTCGAATTTAATTTTAGTCTCATATCCTATATATTTACTAAATTTTATTTTTATAATTTTTAAAATATTTTATAATTAATCATAGCATTTAAAATTTAATGGTCAATTTTGTTAATCAGCACTTTAGTTATTTTTTTTAAAATAATATAAGAAGTCACATCATATCAAGTTCGAAAACAAAAATGATTCTAAAGAATCTACCGTCTACTTACATCATATCTATGATGCACGGACACGGGACACGACGCACGACACGACACTGACACGAAATACAACATTTTAAAAATGTTAGGACACAACATGGCCTCGATACTTTTGATAAAATGTGTGTATATATATATTATATACATATATATGTTTATTAATTTACATTAAAATATATAAATTAGTCTTTTCATTCTAATTTAAATGACTGGTTAGAGAAATAAGCTATTAGAATGACTATTGTAAATTATAAATTTGTATTTGATTTGTAAAGTTATATATGTTTGAAAGAAAAAAAAATACTTCAGTTTTCACAATTACAAAAAGTAAGTGAAATAACATCAAGTATCACAAATAACGCATACATAGTAGACATACCCTCCAACTGCGTCCATTACGGTGTTCATATTTTATTTTTTTTATTTTATTTAAGCAGACAAATTTATTTTTATATTGGACACGGTGTCGAAGAGTGTCGGACGAGTAGAAATTCTCTCTTCTTTCTCCCACACACCTTTGCCCTCTTTCACCGAGGAGGAAGCAAAGATCATATAGCCTGATTGACTGCAAGTGTCGTGTCGATCAGGTGTCCGACACGACATATTGTGATTTTTTAAAGTGTTCGTGCATCATATCATATTAATATATATATATATATTTGTTAATCATTTATTGAAGCTCTAATAACTTGTACTTTTAAGGTGAAAACTTAAATATTTCTTCTTTGCACTTTAAAAAGTCGGATATAGACATTTTATGTACTTGGACATTGACAAAGGATAACATCAAATTTAAGGGCAATTGAATCTTCATTAATACTATGGTACTATAGTAACCATTATATTATACTAGTTTGTTGAACTATATTTTTTGCACTAAAATAAAGAATCCTATGCTGATAATGTACATAAAACATTTTCAAATTACATCTTTCAATTAGAAACATTAAATATTGAATTCAAGACCAATTGAATATGGTTAAATGTGTCAAGCGCATCTCCAACCAGCAATAATCATTGTGTCATTCTTAACGTAATGAACAATGTTGCACCATCTTTGGCGTAATAATATTCTTCTTTTCTCATTGTTTCAGTCCTTTTAATTTTGTGTGTTGGTAATTTAGTCATTTGTAAATTTATGAAATTCTTATTATATTCAATTTAGTCCTTATAAATTTAATAAATTATAATTATATCCTATAGATGTTATATCTTATTTGATTATTTATGAAATTTAACTTTTTAACTTTATTAGAAATAAAATATATTATAATTAATTTTATGAAATACTAAAATAGATTTCAATATAATTATTTCATAGTAAAATATTTTTTTATTAAATAATAAAATATATTTTATAGGATGAAAATGCATATTAGTAAAAGTTCAGGTTTTACTCGTAAGATTGTATAAGCATAAAAAAAAGATGAGAAAAGGAATATCTTAGAAAAAAAATAATTTTTGGTATAGAAAATAGTATTTAGGTTGGAGTAAATTGTATTGCACCAAAATAGTGCAAAATGGTGTTTTAGGATGCAATTTATCGACTTGACCTAGAAATTCGTGTGAAAATGGTAGGTGTTTGTTTATGTTTTTAAAATTAGGTTGAAAGTTGTAAGAGATGTCAAATAAATAGTGATAGGTTGATGGATGATGTGTAGAATAATTATGTTAGTGGTGTATATAATGATTATGTAAATTAAAAATAAAAAAAAATATGGATAAAAAATTGTAAAGTATGAAAGAGAAAGTGAAAAAATGATTTATAATAAATGATTTGATTGGTAAATGTGTAAAGTGATGTGTATATGAGTGATAGTTAGTTATACAGGAGATTCAAAAAGTAGAGTTGAAAAAAGGGGAATTGAGATGAAAATTTGGTGGATTAAGTTTATTTTGAATTTTGTGATTTAAAACCATGAAAATGGATTTTGAAAACATAAACAAACAAGGCCTGAGCTTTTTAAGCTCATCGATCCCAACCGCGACTCTCCAATAAATACTCGAAATGTCATAACAAATAGTAAAAATAATATAAAAATAGAATGTGTATTGGATGAGAAAATAAATGGAAAAATTGCCAATTAAGAGGATTTATTTGTTTTTGGTGAGAAGTTAGGGTTCAAAATAAATGGAATTTATACATTACAAACAAAATAGACAATTTATGAGGAGATTAATTAGAGCATTAATTGGTAGTACTTTGTAATGTGCTTAGTAATGTACAAGTGGCGCTGCAAGACGGATTCCTTTAGTATCCTTACGATCCAACGTTAATAAATGCATGAATTTTGATAAGAGTGAGCTTAATTGACCTAAAGTCGGTTTGATTTTTTGTGACTTCGAAAATTTTAAAATTTCAAAAAAATTATACAATTTACTTTATATTAAATATATGAATCGGGTTTATGTTTTGTTATGAATAAATAATATAAATTATCTTATAAATTAGAATATCGCGAGTTATTAACGCCTTTTTTGAACTTTTCATTTATTGTTCAATTTGTACAATATCTTTTTAAGTTTTCCATGTATATTAATTACATTTGTACATAAAAAAAAAAAATACACTAATTGCATTTTATTTACATAAGAGCAGTAGATGTCTATTTTTTTTTATTACAATGGTGGAAATGTAAGCGTAAAGAATTAAATATTTGAACTCGCACTTAAAAGAGTATGAGATGAAGGCAACTAATTTTGATTGTTTGAGTTGTATTCATTTAATTAAGATTTCAATTTATAAAATAAAAAGTTATAAGATGTAGTGTTATATATATATATATGGTAAAATCGGAAGTTATTTGAAATTAAATTAAGACAATATACACTTTGAAGTTCAATTAAGAAAATTGCTTCAAGTGTTAAATACATTTTGCTCGACTCAATTCAATTTAGGAAGCTATTTGATGTGATTAATACCTAAAAATGTTTCCTTTATCAATTTTAAGATTTTTTTTGTTTTATTATAAATTATCTTAAATAGTGTTATATACCCTAAAATGATTATTTAATTTCAAAACACCCCTAGTTTATCTCTTATTTCAACTTCTGATCCAATCTAAAAAAAATTAATTATATAAAGACTGCAATATTTATTTATTTTCTAGTAATTGATATTACAGATAAATTTGGCCAAACATTTAATGTAGATGAGTTTGGAGTGTTGAATTTAATATCTATACATGAAAATGAAAGAAAAGAGCCTGTAATTTTCATGTGTCTTTTATTTCAATTTGGATATATCTTATCTTTCAATTGTTAAGCTTAAGTGGGTGGTAAAAATGATTGCTTTATTGACTTTAATATTAAAGGGCATTAGTTAAGTGGCTTTAATTTTATAGTATGTCTTTTTGTCTTTATAACTTGTATAAATATAACACCTATTGTGAATTTGAGCATTGAAAAAGATATCAAATATTGGAAATTAATTTATGTGCCAATTGGAGTAGGGTTAATTAATATTCACACTTTTTATCTACTTTGGAAGGAAATGATTAATTGATAAATATTATCTAGTATTGCATGTAAAACTTACAATATAATGCAACTATAAAAAGAAATTTCCCAAATGAAACATTATCTTATATATATGCATCATTAAACATTATCGGTCACTTTTAATAGAAAATATTATATAATACGATTATATTTTGTGGGACCAAATTTATAATTTATTTGAAATTTTGGTATGTGACTCATATAAAATTTTCCAATCTCCAATTGAGTTGCTAGACATAATTTTTCATTGAGTTGCATATAATTTTATCTTGCAATGGCTCGTTTTAAGTGATTAATTTATTCAGACTCAACATACGTGCTTAATTTATAAAAAATTAACAATAAAACTAAATTATTTAGTTTTATTTTATTATGAATTTTTTTACTTGAAAATGTGGTAAATACAATTTTTTATTTATATTAGATCTTGTAAATAATAAGAAATGATTTGATAATTTTTTTTGGGAGAAATATCAGTGAATAACGGCTTTTATAAAAGAGTATAGATGTTAATTTGTTTTTATTGTTCCATATATGTAAATCCTATATAATACTAAAATAATTATTTTGTGTATACTATGAATATTAAATGAATTCAATTTAAAATATTATTTATTGAATCTATCCTTGGTACTTAGTTTGGAAATATATCTCTTCTATTGCCGCTGTTTTCTCCTTTGGCTCACAGTTTTAATGATAAGAAATAGTTATTAATGTCAAATACAAGTAATCCACCAACTATAGTCTATTAAATTAAGCAAAAAAACAATAATTGAAAACTATGGTCTATGAATGATAATATAACCACTACCATATATTTTAAATTGAAAATTATGAGTTTGAATTTTGCAAGGAATGTAAAATTCGTTATTTTAAATGGGTGTATGATAAATTGATTGTGGTCGAATTTGTTAATTTTTATGAGAAAAATATTTTTTGTGGTGGTTAATTTTTTCTTCTTTTTTACAAATTATAATTTGAAGTTACCTATTAATTTATAATTTATTAATACCAAATTAAAAGAGAAAGGCCAAAGGTCAATAATAACATCTTAAATTACATCAACTTAGATCATCTATTGAAATTTCTTTTAGTGAATCTTCTATTCAGCAATAATGTAATTTAATAATATCATATTATTACGAAAGTGACCCATATATATTTATTTGAATTGATTATTTATATTTTAATTTTGAACGAACACTTGTCACTTTTACGATAACGTAACTCAATTACGATATATCATTTTCAGATAGACTATCAATTATAAATTGTTAAAACCTCATAATGGATTTTGAAATCAAACCTTTTAAAATCATATATCTAGACTAAAATCCATCATTTTGTAATTTAATTTAATTTATTTTTTTGAGAAAAAATAATTTCCAATTTGAAATAAATGCATGCAATTTACATTTTAATTTTTCCTCTCACACTACTTCCAAATATTATTAGGTTTAAATCCACAAAGGACAAATAAGTAGGGCCCACACATCTAAAATTTAACCACTGTAAAAACAATAATTTCAATCCTGTCAACAGCCCCCACTATATAAATAGGTTAAAAGAAGGTGAAATCTTTCAGTTCAGAAACAGCAGTAAAATTTAATTCCCCACCATTAAAGCAAGTTAAATACTGCCATCATTTCACTAAACGACAAAAATTCAATTCTCCATTTAATTTGTTTTTGAGAAAAAAAATAAAACTTGAAATTTAGGAGCAAAATAAAACTCGTCCCGAATCTTCTATCCAATAATAATGTAGTATTATATAATACTGTCACATCATTATAAATCTGTTCTTGTTAGAAGATTGTGTATGTTCGATTCCATCCGAGAACACTGTTGGTAAACAGTGCGCTATGGAAAACTACTGAACAAAGTGCCTCTCGGTCGATGCTACGTTCGCGCTGCGCTCGTTTTTGAACCATTTAGTTTTTGAACACAAGTTGCGCTCGTTTTATATGTGAATCTATAAACAATCTTTAATTTTGTTCAGTATTAGATTTTGTCCCGTATTATGTGCATGTCATCTAGGCTCTCGCATCAATGAAAAATATAGAGAAATGCGATACTTGATGTGAATTGATCCCGTGAACCATCGAGTTTTTTAACGTAAGTTACGCCCGTTCTGTACGTCAATCTATAAACAATCTTTAATCTAGTCACGTATTATGTGAAAGTCAAAACGACTCTCAACAATGAATATCTAGGCTCTCACATCGGCGAAAAACGTAGCGAAATACAATACTTGATGTGAAACTGCAGAATCCAGTAAACCATCATGTTTTTAAACGCAAGTTGCGACCATTCTTTACGTGAATCTATAATCGATCTTTAATTTTGTCCCGTATTAGATGACCCTACGTAATTTATATTAATACGATACTTAGTGTAAATTGCAAAATCCTGTGAACCATCAAGTTTTTGAACGTAAGTTACGCCCGTTTTATATGTGATTCTATAAACAAGCTTGAATTTTGTTCGGTATCATGTGAATGTCAAATCGACTCTCGGCAATGGATATCTAGGCTCTCGCATCAGTGAAAAACGTAGAGAAATGCGATACTTTGTGCAAACTTTAGAATCCAGTAAACCATCAAGTTTTAAACGCAAGTTACGCTCGTTCTAAACGTGAATCTATAAACAATCTTTAATTTTTTCCGGTATTAGATGATTGAAACTGACTCTACCTTAATTTATATTAATTAATCGAAAAAGAAAAAAAGGAAAAAAAAATTGACAGCTATAATAAGGGTACGTGGCAGTTAACAAGCATTACAGGCTAACACCCCCCTACCCCCTCCCACCCCACCCTATTTCTTCTATTTATTTTTGCCATCTTTTCACAAACTTGAAAAAAAAAACTCTCTAAAACCACCACCATTACTCCGCCGTCTGCCGCCACAAAACCACCGCCGGAACATGAGATGGTGGGCCTAAGTGTAATACTCGAAAACTACAGGGATCTTTCTGAAAATAAAAGCCCTCAAGTTATCAGCAAAGGTAGTAATATTATGATAAAACCACCCACTACGCCTCGCAAAACGGCGTCGTTTGGATCCCTTAATGGCTTTCTTGAATATTGCTTTCTCTGCAAGAAGAAATTATTGCCTGGCAAAGACATCTACATGTATAAGTAAGCACCATTTCATACAATTTTTTTTTTTTTGATTATTTTCCAAAACTTTTGTGGAAAATAAAAAAATTACACACAGACCCTTTACTTTTTAAGTAATCATGAAAAAGACCCTTTCAAATTTAGCTTCATGAACAATAAAAAAAAAATTACAATTTTAATCCTGTGTGTGAATTTCTGAAAAGTTGAGGGGGTTTTGTGTAATTACGCAATAAATGAGGGACGTGAATGTAATTTCGAAACCATTTCATATATGTTATTTTTAGATTTTCCCAAAAAAATGTGAAAAATAGAAAAATTGCACACAGACCCCTTGTTAAGTAATTATGAAACGGACCCTTTCAAATTTAGCTTCATGAACAATCAAAAGTAGTAAGAAATTACAATTTTAACCCCTGTGTGTGAATTTCTATAAAGTTGATGGGGGGGTTTGTGTAATTATGCAATAAATGAGGAACGTGAATGCAATTTCGAAAACTAATTAATTTGATTATTTTATTCAGCGGGGACAAAGCATTTTGCAGCGAGGATTGCAGGTGCAGGCAGATTTTTATCGATGAAGAAGAAACGACGTCGTCGGCTGCAAAGAGTGGTTGTACCAGAGAGTACAACTCTTCATTGCCATCATCTTCACGTAGTAGTGGTAAAGGGGCTAGAAATCGAGCAAATGCTTTTGCTTACTGAGTGAATTACCATTTCTGCCCCTGCTATATTTTGTTTTATGCCTTTGATGTCCTCCTATTTTTGGTTCTCTTTTGGATGCTTCCTAGAATGAAGCCAGGGGTGTTTTGGTCATTTCGTGATGGCCCATGGGTTTTGGTTGGTTTTGTTTTTGGGACTCAAATCTGGTGGCTGGAGGACATAAAGAGGTCTAAATAGTACTATTTTATTTTATTTGTTTGATGTTTTTGTTGAAGGGTATTTTTGGAAGTTTTGTTATATAAAATTTGGGAAAATTTTGAGTTAATTTTGATCAAGATCATATTAATCTTAGTTATTGAGTTTTTACTATATTCCTTCTTGATAAATTATATCTAGGGGTGTAAGTCGAGCCGAGCTAGCTTGCGAGTTGGCTCGAGCTCGAGCCGCCCTTCACGAGCTCGAAACTTAATCGAGCTCGAGCTCGAGCCCATTTGTTTCTGAAAAAAGCTCGCGAGCTGGCTCACGAGTTTTTTTATTTTTTAATATATTTTTATTTTTATTATTATAGTAATAAGTATATATTAAATAATTGAAAATAAATAAAAATATTCGGCTCGAGTTGTGGCTTGAGCTCGCGAGCTTGGGCTCGGCTCGAGCCCGAGCTCGAAAATTTTGGGCTCGAGCTCGAGCTTGAAAAAAATGCCAAGCTCGGCTCGTTTACACTCCTAATTATATCGGTACTAGCCGAGCCCGAGCTCGAAAATTTTGGGCTCGAGCTCGAGCTTGAAAAAAATGCCAAGCTCGGCTCGTTTACACTCCTAATTATATCGGTACTTTGTCCATGCTAACGTAATTGATCGAAAACTAATTATCATATCAACTTTTATAGAGGCGCAAACAACTCAATGTCGATATAATGCAGACTAATATGGGAAAATCATGTGTCATATTGGGTTCAACAGACTGATTTTCACATATAATACCACATATAACATTTAACACATAGGTGGTACGAGTGATTTTCACATATAATAAGGAGGTGAAATGAGTGATTTTCACAATTACTAATATATATTCTTAATTTGTTACTGTATTTGTTGGATTCAATGTATTTATCTTTAATTTGCTACTTTATGTAGCAAAAATTTTGAGGAAGCAAAAATTAATAATCCCTAACAACTTTTACAAAGTAGTAAAAAGAAAAGTTGCACTATTATTAGGTTTGAAAATTGCAATATATTATCTAATACATCCATGAATATAGTACATACACATCACATACATAGGGTTTTCTTTTGGTATTTATCACAACTAGTTATGTAGAGAATATATTATATTCATTATGTGTTCTCTATGGGTTCAAGGAGAATAAAATCAATTTATAAAATAAGCATCGGATAAATTAGTTATAATTTATAAAGTATTCGATTATTTGTATATTGAATAATTAAATGTGATTGAACTCGATTTAGTAATAGGGATTCTATAAAATGCCGGTTTAAAAGGAATTGGTATTTTATAGATTCATTGATGAAACAATGTTTTGATAAAATAATATATATTGTCACATCTAATTAACTATAACTGATCGGTTATACTAAATCTGTTCTAAAATTATTTACCATCGAATTATTTGATTGCTACAACGCAACTTTATGTAGTTTTCAATTATACATTTGATTCTTCTTTTTCGGTTGAGACACAAAAGTCACAGTTGGAGCATATATGAATAATGTTTTTTCAAGAACTATAGCATATATATATATTAATTATTAATTATATATCATGAGTATAAAATCAATATTAAATATACATATATGTGTATCTTTAGCTCAACTGAGCTCAAATTTTGCTAAGCTCAATTGCTATTTTAATTTAATCAAATTCGATTTGAACTGAATTTACGTTGATTTAAAGTCAATTTATATGAAATGAATATAAGTAATTAATTATAATTAAAAGTTGGTGTGGAATTTATGGTATCAGTTTCAGATGTCAGGTTTGGCTAAATGTGACACTAGATCCATGAATTGGGATTTCAATTTTAAAATGTTGAAAATTGCGACCTCGAATTCATGTATATTGTAGATAAAAATGTAACCAATTTCACTTGGATTCAACCAAGTATAAATATTTTTTTAAAATAAAATAATTACATTATAACATCGAATATTGAATTAACAATTATTATCAACATTGTTTTAGTATAAATTATTAACAATAAACCATAAACTAATTCAAATATCTTGTGGATCGAACTCGTGATCTCTAAAAATTAATAGTTTGAAAATGCGTATTTGATATACAAACTATGTTTTTTTAAATTTATGATATAATATTTTCAAACACGTGGATTAACTGACACAAAATTGTTCTAGTTTAACCAATCTCTGGTCCAAAACTTAAAAATACTGATGGATTAAAATTTTGAAATCGAGAGTTTTAGCGCCCAATATAGTCGTTACCCAGCTCGTAGTAATTGCTCAATTACCACAATTTTATAACCCAAAAAAATTATTCAATATAATATATACTAGATACCAAATAAACATTAAAAAATAAAAGAGAAAATATAATAAAAATCCAGTATACACAAATAATTGTAAATTTGTAATGCACCATAAAGACAAAATGATTCCGTACAATGGGCCATTCACGGGAGCCCATGAAAAGTACGACCCATCATATTTGGGCCGAATAGTACAATTCATTTAGACACGTGTGCTAAAATGTGATTTTATAATTCAAAAATGGTCCAAACCAAATTATATAAGAGCCAAAAATACTCGATAAAACGATATTTGTATCGAGATCGATTATTGAAACGCAATTAGTTGTATCAAGGAAGTGGATATCCAACATGTTAAACGAGAAGTAAATCAAGTGGCGAATATGGCTGAAAATTGAACCAAATTATTTGATATTCGACTCAAGTTCGATCATTAAAAACTCTGTTCGATAACTTATCAAACAAAGCTTGAACAACTTTTTGTATCTGATAAATTTTGAAACTCGGATCGAGTTCAGTTCGATTAGTAAAAAATGACAAAAAAAAATGTACAAAATAATCAAATTACCCGAGCTCGACTCGATTAACAATCAAACTAAGTTTAAATATAATTTTCAAAACTCAATTATAATTCAAATAAATTTAAACATCTATACATTCGACTTGTGATTACTAACTCCGGTCGAATCGATTAAGGCTCGAGGATAGTACCCTTCATTTGAAGTTAAAAAAAATGGTATTTGTACCTTATAAATGCATATTTTGCTTTCAATTATATATAAGGCTGCCACCTTCACCAATCTTCTATTGGAAAGGAAAGGGACATTTTGGACTGTGTTTTGCCTCTCTTGTTGGCCCCTAATTCACAGTTCTATTTATTGGGAAAAATTGTATTTTTCTTAATTTAATTTAGTCCAAGTTAATTTTGGTCTTATTTATTATTATTTTTACTTCTAATATTATACTTTCAAAGATCTCAGATTTAATCTCACCATCCAAAATTTAACCATTGACTCCATTAGTCAACACTTTAACCACACGTTTTTAGAAGATTTTATATATAAGAGACACGTGATATTAGGTAGAAATACCGTAATAGTGAATATAATCAGTGTGAGATTGTATCTACACATAAATTCTTCCAAAAAATCTATCAAAGTATTGATGAACATAGTTGACAGTTAGACTTGGACGAGATTAAATGTATAAGACAGTTTGAAAGTTATGACACTACATGTGAAACATATATTAAGTGATGAGACAAAAATTAAGTCGCATAAAATTTACAAGAAAAGTGCAATTTCCCTTATTTATTCCTCCCAAACAAATTTCAAATATCTCACATAATTAGGCTTGTCAATGGGCGGGAATTGCCCAAATCCAGGCCCATTCAATAGAAAACGTACCCGACCCAAAGGGTCTGAGACCTAGACCTCACCTAGACACGATGACACTAGGTACTAGGTAGTTCGGGTCCAAGTACAACTTTTACCCGCGGGTATTTTACCCGAAAAATATCTGAATATTACCCAAAATTTACTCGTTGAAAATACCAGCAAGTCTATAGCCGAACAATACCCAAAGTTTACCCGTTGGCATTTACCCGCACAAAATGTACCCGACCCATCGGGTATGCGATCGGGTCCAAGTAAAGTATTTTATGGATATCTTATGAGTTCGATTTGAGTTTGAGTATTCCGCACCGTTGATACTTATGCAATGACAAATATCAATTTCTTGGCCCAATGTCATATGAGCAAGACAATCAACCTGCCATACCACAAAAAGTTGGCATCGTACTAGTCATGTAATTATTTGAATGTGACCTATTCTAACCTGGATAATTTTTTTTTCTCCTAATCAAACAAAACTCAAAAGTCAAGTAAATTCCCTTTTGCACTTACCAATTTCATAAATTGCTCTAAATTCTTCAAAAAGATACCTGAATAGCATCACCCCACAACATAGCAAAGCACAGAAACTACATAATCGTGACAAAAAAAGAGTTTCTGTATTATACGTAAACGACGAGTTTCATTTACTTTTTTCTACACGATCAACAAGCAAACGAAGACCACTACATAGCCAGTGAAAATAACCCCATTTAAAGGGTGTGCAAGAAGATAAGCCAACAAAATGTACAAATTGCAAGAACCACATATCTTGTTGAGGCAAATATTAATCGTTATTCGTAAAAAGTGAATTTGAAGAAATCACGGTTGGCTAAGTGTACAGTTTTTGGTACTTCACAAAATGCAGATTATTATGTTTGAAAAAAACAAAAGAGATCATAGAATTCTGCAAAATCACACAAGACCAGAAGTGATTATAGTTAACCTGCAGGATGGAACTTACAAAGATATCGAGTAATGCATTTTATCGGTTCCCAATAGTAGTCTATATGATATAGCTGCTTATTTACATGTTGACTTAGTGGTGTGTGCCTTTCAAAGAATCCAAAAACAGATGAGATTTCGGGTTGAAGAAATCATCACAAATACTTGTGATCCTAAAACACCGAATTGCATGAAATGTGGAGCTTACTGTAGTAAGAACATAAATCTTTACTTAGCGTTATCAGAAATTTACTAACCACTTCACTTAACGCGTCGTATAATTCATTACCGTAAATGTTCTTTAATTGAAGCATTGCATCAAGCTTCCTCCTGCATATAATAGAGGTAGAATCTGCTCAGAGCATAGCATTGGGAAATTGAATCATTGATTTGTGCATACATTAATAGCAAACGACTAATTGAACTCTTGAAAAACGCTACATGCGATAGAAAGTATTATATGGTGAGCAATTAAAATGTTAAAGTATTATACGGTGGAGCAAGTAAAATATTACATGCAACTGAAAGATTATATGATCCATGTCTAACTAAAAATTACAATCCAAGAATTCAGTTTGTCAGCTATTTTCACATATATCTCCATCTGTAACGGCATTTCTTCGCACATAAACTATCATTCTTAAAAGGAAAATTGCTATTCTCTGTCTGTAAATAGCAAAATTTAGTGCAACTTTAGATTTTCGAGACCCAAATTGCCAACACTTCCTTCAGGTTGTGTTTGGATCGAGTGATTTGGATTTGGGGAGGGGATTTGGAGGAAGGATTTGAAATGACACCTAAAATGAAGTCATTTGAAATCCACCGTAGTTATGGAGAAAATAGCTCAAAGTGAATGTCGAGTGATTTGAAATCCATTATAACTTGGATACATCCAAATGAACTTCATGGATTTGTTGACGAATTTGAAATCCATAGGTTTCAAATCCTTCAATCCAAACACACCCTCCTACCTCATTCTGTCAAAATGAACTAACTACACGTCAAATGCAACAACAATACGAAATGCCAACAGAAATTCTTACTATACTTACTTCATCTGACGAGTCTTGCACAACTCTACTTGTTTTTGCTCTCTTTACTCGAAGAAGTGCGTTTTCGTCCTCATCCTCCGTCTCCTCTGCAGCCACCAGGCTACCTGATTCAGGCAATAGGTCGTTATCAGTTTGTTCTTCTCCTTCATCAGCAGACTCTTCAGCTGTATTAGTATTGTTATCACAATCAGCTTCGTCTGGATTTTCTACTTCACTTGTTTCTAGAATTTTGAAATCCCGGGAAGTGCTGCGTTTGGCGTGTCTCAATAAGTTGACTTTCGTAACCTTGCTAAGCTGGATAAGATATTTTTCGTAATCTTCTATCTGGAAAATCAGGTCAGGGATGCATCTGTTTTCCCTTTTGACTTTATTTACCATTCCTTTAGTTTTGTTGCTCTCTTGTTGGTTCTGCAACCAACCAACGAAAGCCCGTCAAATTTTACGCATTAAAGCATAAAAATATCAGCATTTAGGAATCTGGATGGTATTCAAATAGACAAATATGTAAATTACATGCAGACCCCCACTTATTGGGTAATTACCATGAGCCCCTTACATTTTGCAAATTACCAAGACACCTGTCAATAGGCTTTTACTAACAGGGGTGAAATTGTATTATATTTTTACTGATTGGGAATTATGGTAATTCTTTAAAACTCAAGGTGTTTTTTGTATTTAAACTCTCATGCAAAGGTATCTGTGTAATTTACTCTTTTAGATTTCAGCAGGTTAATTGAAGAGCTATCTATACCTTTTGCATCTGTGCCACAAAATCATAAATAGGTGCTGTTAATTGCCTGCAAGTTATTTCCACAAGCTTTTGGTACTTTAAACTGGGTAAAACTTGCTTGCAACCTTTAGAAGCAATTCTCAGCTTCGATAATCGAGCTAGATTCTTGTAAATTTTTGCTGCCAATCTCAGTAAATGTTCTGCTTGAGTATCTGCACTTTTTAAAGAGGGGTCAGAGAATGACAAAAAATATTAAGAAAATGCAACAAAAAAATATTTAACAACAAAAGTGTGAGTAGTTCATACCTTTCAAGTTCATGTTAACAAAAAATGATAGGACTTTCACAACAGCTTCTGCTCTTGAAAACAATAACTCTTCCAAAGCTAATTCTGGAGCTATTTTCTCAATTTGATTAAAAGAAATACCTTTTTGAGCAGCCATATAGTACGTTTTCAGCCTTAAAGTGATCCAATCCATGTCAAGAATGTTCGATTCAACTAATTGTAATATAGTGGAAGCTATTGCAGCACCTGTTGATTTGTTTATAACCGGGAAGATTTCAGATACATCTGAAGGATCGGTGCCTTCTGATCCTACCACTTTTAGAAGTTCTTCAGCCATGTTTTGGGAAATAACCAAGTCTGTGGGAGGTGAGCTTAAACTGACAGCAATAAAGACCAAAGATTTTGCAACCTTTGAGTTTCTTACGTGATGGCTTTTGCAGATTCGTGTTGACCATGCTCCAACGAGGTTTCTTCTTTCTTCAGGCAACTTATATCCGATCATTAGGGCAATATCACAAAGAATCTGAGAAAACATGTTTCCTTTTTAATGGCGTCATAGAGGTGACAAAGAATAGCATTTGCATCAGCTTAAAGAAATTAAGGATAGACTTTCACATGATTAACTACTTGATTAACAATATTATACAAATAAATCTTTATAGCAAACAAGATGTTCAACTGAAGTAAAATTAAGGTCAAAGTAGCTCCAAAATATCTTTCACTTGAAGGCCTATAAAAGCACTATTTTCACGCGATCACTACCGTTTTGGAGAAGTGATTTATTATAGAAAAAAGTGAAACTGGTGTGATGCAAAAGTGGGGAATGTTTGCAAACAGTGTGAAGTAACAAAAAAAGGTTGGAGTGGGGGTGTCTCAAGACTTAACCATCAATTTTGGATTTAAAAAAAAACAAACTTACCAGAGTACTCAATTTTTATTGAGGACAAAAATGTGCAAAACAGCAATGAACCTGTATCGGAATTCTGACCTCTAACTGCTTAAATTTAGATTTTGTTTGGATTGATGGATTTGGATTTAAGAAATACATTTGGAGATAGGATTTCAAATGGCTCGAATTTGGAGTCACTTGAAACACACCATAGTGATGGAAGAAGTAGTTCAAAGTGAAATGAAATGCAAGGGATTTGAAGTTCACTGTACTTGTATTCATCCAAACAAGTTCAATGGCTTTTTTAATGAATTTGAAGTTCATGGCTTTCAAATCCTTCAATGCAAATACACCCTTTGAGACTCAGAAGCAAAAGCAGTGTTCCCAAACACTCCCAAATTGCTTGTTTCCAGCCAAATCTCATAATCATTCAATCAATTATTTCTAGTGAATGCAAATGCTGTCTAAGCACCTTACATTGCGGTATGTATATTTTACCGATGATGTGTGCTTCATAGAGATCTAAAGCACAATATCTTACCTCAGTTTCGCTGAAGAAAGAAAACTCTAGAAACTCATTGAGTAGTGGATTTATGCTCCTCTTGATGAATAACTCTTTGTTTCTTGTACTCTGATCATCAATGCCTTCAGCTAATTTACATTCATCGCTGCAACTGGGACCCACTGCATCAGCTGATACATCCTCAACTCCACAGGCTGAGACCAAATCATCAATCAATCCCCCATACTTTGAGGTACACAAACTTATCTCAATATATCTTTTCAAGCAAAGCAAAGCCAAATGAATATGTTCCTTTCTATCTTCAACATTTTTCTTTCCTTTTGCCTCTTTCTTATGTAAATCGGTCTCAGACTTTGAAACTGGTTTGAAAGACAAAATTAAGTTCAACAATGGAGGCCCCAGAAGCTTAATTTCACCATAAATCAATTTCTTCAATGGATCATCTTTTCCCATAAAAGAGAAGAATTTTAGCTGGCGCAAACACATTTGTAAAATGCAAGAAATAGTTTTGGAATTTGTTGATTGTGCCTTGCTACAGGAAAGTTGGCTGTTTTTCTGTGAGGCTGCACTTTTCGAAAAGTTTAATTTCCACAACTCTAATGCAAGTTGCAAAAGTCGATAGATGCTTGAAGTTGCCAAAAGTGGAGTTCTTTCTGGAGATAACTTGGTGCTGCCTACAGCAAGTTTATCAGCATTATCACTGAGAATAGATGGTACAATTGATTTCTTAGTTCCATTGCCTTGTCTGGAATTAAATGCATGTATCTCCAAAAATTCATGAATGTCAACAAACTGAGAAAGCTCCATTTCCAGTTCTTGTTTTTGCAAATCAGCAGCTTTATCCAATTCAACAACAATAATATTCATCACAACTTCAACAATTCCTAATAGAAGTGTAGCAGAACATCTCCTTTTTTCTTCTTGCATCGATGTAGGGCCCGAGTCTTGAATTTTACCGATCAGACCTGACTAACGTACAATTGATACAACCACCATAAGGGAACAACAAATTTGAGGTAAAAAGAGCATATGGAAACAAGGCACTGAGCAATATTATCAGCGAAACTGACAAAAAATCAAGAAGAAATGGAAAATAATTAGGAAACTCTGTTTTCTCTACCCCAAAAATAGTTTTCTCTTACAGGCAATTCAGATATAAACGGAAGCCATGGCAATTAATCAACTAATTTGATCAACAATGATTGCGTTGAAAAAGTACCTTCCAAATTTCCGTTTCTTAAGAAATTCCAGATCTTTACTAAAGCATTTGAGAATGATTCTCCAGAAAAAATTCTTCCGGCCTGGTAATGGGTGAGGCAATTTTATGTCAATAAATGCATATCCATTTCATATCAGTTACGGAGATCTTTAAATTCATATTAGTGGGAACTGAATTCACTCACCTCATTTTCCTGGGTGATGGAGAATCCAAAACAAGCAAATGAATCTGAAGGATGGTCATCTCTGTTCAGTGGTTGAAAAAGAAGAATATAAGAGACACACAAGAGAAGGCAGTCCAACGGCTCTTCAATACACATTTTTCCATTTTCAAATTTCATGCATTGATCGATTTGCAACGGAGCATCCGGATCCTGGAAAGACATTTGATTAATAATTGTCAATCCACAGAAAAATGAAAAATTGTTAACATTTGAGCTGTAACAAGAACGTGAACAAAGATAATAATCCTTAAGAGGTTAACTAGATGTTATTTGCTAAATCCTATATGAGAATACCTCCTTATAAAATCGCTGGAAGTGGGGAAGGAGAAAATTAAAAATTGGCCCGGCAGTTAAGGGATCCACCAGAACAAGCTTTGTTAAGCCATCGTACAATTTCGCCCGGACATTTGCCTGAAAACATAAAGGTAAATGAGTTGAAAATCAGAAAAAATGAAGATAATAATCACTATATATTGGCATTGGTCATTTTGACCGAAAACAGTTATTTTCATGAATTTTTTACTACACTAGGTTTTTGGGTGCTAATACATCAGTCATAAGACTTTCTCAAACAGTCTAATAAAATTAGTCATACCATTTTAGAACTCAAAATTGTTGAGAGCATCAAATCTTGGGACAAGGTAAAAATATGAACCATGAAAGAACAATGAATTATTTAACATACCTGCTGATAAAGGCATCTCTGCAGCATACCACTGAGCTCCTGAAAAAGGTCTGCGCTAATTGGGTGAGGTACTTCAACCTGCTGGCTGCTACTCGCCTGGCTACTTGATTCTTGAAAAGAAAAAAGTCCATCTGTTTTTGATTGTTTTTCTGCTAAAATCAGGTCAAAAACAGCACTAGTTGCAGCAAGACGGACATAATTTTCTCGTCTAAACATAGCCTTTCTTAAAACCAAGATGGTGTAATCCTGCATTGTCGAAATATTACAGGAACATTTGGTCAGTTGATTTAACATCTGCGAATATTATTATCAGTAACTAAAAGACATTTACGAACTTCACTGATTTTTATACAATATTCTATAAAGACCACTAACACTTTCCTTTCAGTTACTTACAAGAGCTGAAAATATATTGACATGCCCGAAGAACAAACTGCAAAATGTGTACCTGAAGATCACGACTAAACTTGATGAGTGGGAGTAGAACAGTTACAAGATTATACGAAATCTTATCATCCATAAATACAAAATAATCCAGCATTTCTTTCAAATGAGATATGTGGTTCAACATTGGGTGCGGATGAACCCTGACTAGATATCCAAGCAATCTACAAACAAGGAAAATAAACGAATAAGCTCAACATTATGCAAACACAATAGAAAACTTAAAATGAACCTAATAGCAGTACCTTGTTATGGGGAGGCCTTGTTCGGGCTTCAAAGAAAGGATACGGAATTTGCATTGCTCAATTATCTGAAAAAAATAAAAAATAACTTAGTAGCCTATTACTTTCTTGAGTTGTGTACTATAGTGGGTTACTACCTCATTTCTCGCCATGTCATGGACTTCAAACAAGCATTTCAGCACCTGAGTACCTAGCTCTACAGTACCCATCAGATGGTTGGACTTTGAGATTTCTTTTTCACTCCCCTCTTCTACTCCTTCAAGCAATCCGAATCCTAATTGTACGATACTGGGTACAATGTGCTCTCTTCCAAAATGGCTTGCATTCACCTACAGAAAGTGGACATAAACCGATTAAAAGAGGAAAAAGGAGAAACAGTAAACATAGCAACGACAGACCAAAGATAATGCATATTTCTAGATATCCTCTACAAAAGTTGAAATTTTTGCATATAAATATCAGAATTATGTATAGGTTCAAAATTCAAACAATTTTGCTCTCTTTGTAATCAAAAAGAGAAAAGACCCAGTGAACCATCTGCAGCCGCATTATTTCTCATTTAACCTTGCATTAATGTATATCCATGATGCATTAGTTTCTTATCTTAACAGAGTATAAGAAGGAAAGAGAACTCACAGCTTTAAGAATTGCCTTTTCTATTACTCGGGCATTCTCCAGATATTCCTCCTTCAGTTCATCCGGTAGCCATCTGCAGACTCTGAAGCGAAAAGTGTGAACACACAACCAAATCTTATAGTAGTCAATTCAAGTAAATGAACCCTGAAAAGTATCAATTAGTAACATTGTAACCATTGGTATTACTATTAGCCAAGCATTGAATCTTGTTATATGATTGTAAGAAAGTAAAACACAAATAAAATCATCAATAATGCCCATAAAAGTGATTCCATTGTCTTGTGGCTAGACATGTTAGTTTGTAATTGACATACAAGCTTAATTCTTTTATCATAAAATAGACGCCATCATAGTCGTTATATTTCAGGGACAAGACACATCTCAAAATACATACAAGACATATATATATATATATTCTTGCAGTACAGAGATATAAAAACTACTCACTTCGCAAACTTATAGTCTTTATAAGCGTTAAACAGGGCCGCTTTCAGAACCCCAATTGCACTCTCACTGAACCGCCTAATTCTGGCAACCGACAACAAAACAGCAACCGTAAAATGATTAAAAGCCCTTGAATCCAACCTCACTAAGCCCAAAACCTCTTGTCCCAAAGAGGGGTCCTGCTTCACGGCAAAATTCACATGAAGCAAAACCGTCCCCTCCACTTGCTTCATTATAGAACTTCCCTTGCTCACACCTCCGAAATACATCACAATCCCTTCAATCACATCCCTCTTCCCAAATCCTTTCGTCGCTAACACTAACAACTGATAAACCAACCCTGGCAAATCCTGCATTTCCACATCATCCCTCATTTTCACAAAAACCTTTTCTAAAAACTCCCTCTTCCTCGCTTTATCAATACAAAAGGCAAAATCACGGACTATTTCCACCGTTTTGATCAGAAAAACCTTACTCCAATCAAACCTAATCAAATCATCTAAAACTGAATTAACATATTCCAGAGGCTTATCGATTTCACTTGAAAACCTAACTAATTCAATACACTTTGGTAACAAAATCAAAACATGAGCATCCTCTAAATCATTAATTTTGGGGAAATACAAAATTATCAGATCAATAACTTTAGGTATTTCCTTAGTTTCAATTAGATCAAGGTATCCTACAAATTGCTGGATAGTGGAGAGAGAATTGTGGTCATGTGTGAGTTTATGTGAAGTAAATAGGGTTAGATAAGTGTAAATTAGGGATGACAGGAGAGAGGTGAGAACGGGCGTAGGGTAGCGCGTTATGAGTGTGAGTACGGCGGAGACGTATTCAGAGACGGCGTAGGAAGAATCGACGGCGGCAGCTGCGCGTGAGTGGAGAAAGGAGAGGAGAGTAGGGTGTGAGGCTTCGGAGAGGAGAATCGGGGGGAGCTGGGAGGAGGTATGGTTGTGATTGTGGTGGCATTGAGCGACTGAGATGATTTCGGCGTCTGTCAGCGGCGGAGCTTGCGGCTGAGAATGATCGGCGGCGGTAAGGTTTCGCGGCGGCTTAACGGTGGTGTGCATTTTGGTAGTGTTAGTTTGGGCGGGAAATGTTGGGGGAATTTCATATATATATATATATATATATATATATATATATATACTGAAGGAAATAATTGAAATATTTTTTTTATTAAAATAATATTTAAAATTTACAATTGAGAAAAATACATTTTGTACTATTTGAACTATTGAATATAGCAAAATGATCTCTCAAATCATGTAACAGTTAAAAGTAAATCGATTGACCGTTTTGTTATATTTAATAGTTCAGTTAAAATAAATAATCCAATAGTATAAAGTATTTTTTTTATACATTTCACCTAGTTTTTAATGTAATAAATAAATAATTTTTCTATGGTCCTCTAACTATATAACGTTTTTTATTTGAGTCCCTAAGTCAAATTTTTCATCAAACATAGTCTTTAAACTATCATATTTATGTCAAATGTGCCAATTTTTCGTCAAATTTACGATTGGGGGCAAATTGTAATGTTAGAAAATGCATCTTGCACTCCAAAAGTGCAATTTTTTAAAAACTTTTCATCCAAAAATTATCTAACAAATTTCAAACTTTAATCATAGCCTTCTTTGGCAAATTGCAATCTAGTCCACTTTTCATCCATAATTATTGGTTTGCGATAACGTTCAAAACGGGCAAATACAAAAGTTAAAACGTTAAGGAGAAAAGTATAAAGGGGCCAATTGGATGGCAATTTCATCCCAAGAAAAAATTATTTAGAGCAAAAAATTTCAAATTTTTTTTATTGTTTGGTATGTTACAAAAAAATTCTTCAATAAAATCTCTCAAAATTTTAGATAATTTTGAAGAAATTTTTGCAAGAAAAGAGAAAAAAATTACTCTTACTATTCATGATTTGACAGTTCACACGATCGATTTGTAAGATTTTTCCGACTATTTTTCAACTCCAAAAATCAAATTAATCACATATTCTAATGTAAAATAATGCAACGTTTAAAATAAGATCCATTGTGACTATTTTTTGACGTCTAAATCGATGATTTAGACTAAATGATTTATTATAAATTGTATTCAAATAATAATCTCAATAATTTTTTCACAACAAAAAAACACATCACATCAACCATAATCATTACATATTTTTCTCTTAAAAATTTATTTCAAACACACATCTCACAACATATTTATTATTTCTAAAAATATTTTTTTCTTACTTTTGTAATTTTCACATATTGATATTCCATCCAATTGGGCTCTTATATTTTTTAAACTTTACATATATTCATGCAAAGATATATACTACACCCTAATGTGTGTATGGATGTCTAGCGCATTCCATTGTACCCATATTCAATCGTACCTAGACATACCATGTTGATAATTAGAGCACCTATTTTTTTTTTTTAATTGATCCGTCACTAGATTTCAAATTATTGATTGACTATGCCGATCCATATAATCTACAAATAAAATAAGAATGTTCAATTGAAGACGTACAAGTTGATCTACTCGGGTGAAATTCATAAAGATAAAGTGTAATTGTCTCTAATATACAAATTTCGATAAATTAGGCATTTTTTCAAACCAAATTGATACTAATCTACTCAGAATTTGATCAATTCTGATGCATAATTTTCAAAATTAGAATTGAATTGGATGGATGTAATTATCCTCAGCTCGAATTTGAACAACAAGAACTTTGGTATATAAACTCTATCGGGTGAAGGCAGTGAGCACGAACACTGGAACAGATTTCGATAACACCACAAAATGGAAAGCATTTGATCGTTGGGACGAACACCACTGATATGAATCCAATGAGTTCAGAACGCTCTAATAATGAGGAAAACTTAATCCCACGATTTTGCTGAAAATTATTTTTTATGATGAATGAATTCGTAGGGCCCATATGACGAAATACAAAATTTTAAATTTGAGAAGGAATCGTACTAGAATAATGATATCAACCTAAATTAAATTTTCTACTTATGATAAATATTTAAAATTTATCTAAAACGAAAATACTAAAATATGAAAAAATAAGTACAAATCCTAAAACACTTCCGTTTCTATTACATAATCAAATAAACAGTTTTTTTTTTTTTTCCAGGAGGTCCATCTTGATCAGGCCTCTAAAACTTTGTCTGAGCCCATACTTCTTGCATTAACATATTTAACACTTCATGAAATTTTTTAGCTCTTGTTCTCGTGATTGGTCTGTTATTAAAACTTAAATTAGATAAGTATGTAAATTATTCAATATAAACTCAACTGCCATGTAATTAAGTATTTTGTACTCAGAGCTTAGCTCAAACTAATTTAATCTACACTCTCCTTCAATTTGAAACTCACAAACTTAAAGTTGAAATATTTTTTCTAGCAAAAACGTAGTACCAATAATTTATTATAAAAATATAAATTTATCAAACTTTTAAAATCATCCCCACGATTATTTATATTGCACAATTTGTTTAAATCCTAAAATAAAACCAAAGCACAAATATCCTTATACGAAATAAAAGGAAAAATAGGTGACCAAATATCTAGAAAATATGCAAGAAAAGATAGAAAATTATGAGATAGGAAAATTAAAATAAAGTTATGGATGAAGTGGATAACCTTGAAAAGTGTGAAATATGGATAATAATATAGCAATTTTGAATCCCAATAAGATAAAGACTATTAAATAGAAATTTTTGAAATGCGACTTTAGCATAAAAGGTAAGCTACGACGTGCTTGGAGACGCGTGTGGCCAAATTTTTGTGCTAATTATTGACATTATTGAGTTTTTTAAATGATATATATATATATAATATTTTAGTCGTCTTAATCTTAAAATTGTCCATATTGTAATATGAAAAAAATTGTACTAATCAGGGGCATAAATCTAAGTATCTAACAAAACAAAACAATAAGGAAGTAATATAAGTAATTTGAATTTGAATATTTTTTGAGTTCAAATTTTTTAACGAGTTGAGTTGATGCTTTATTTTTTTTTTATGTCATAAGCTCGTGAGGTTTTTAATATTTTAGTTGTTTAAGCTTATAGATGAATTGAATTTGAGCTTCAATTTGAATATTTAACTCACGTGACCGGCTTGTGAACTTTTACTATTAATATATATAATTGGATATATTTGTATTTACTTAACTTACATTAATATTTTTTGATACATTATCTTTAATGAAAAACGACGTTGATTAAATATTTTATTAATTATGTAGTAAATATTATCATGGGCATTATTTTCTATTATTCGAGGTTGCAAACATCCAAAATTTTGAGCTCCATTTAAATTCAAACGAGCTGAGCCCAAACTTTGCTCATTTACCTCGAATTTGAACTTAAAAAAATGAGTTTGATGAGTTCGAGTTCAAATTTAACATAATTTTTTTCATTTATAAGGTTTGCAACTAGAATATAAAATTTCCAATCTCAACTCGAACTTGATCTGTTATAATAATGAGAATGTGATTAGTCACAAAATTCCTCTACAACAAAATTACATACATAATATATATACACGTGTATACACGCGTATATTTGCGTAGAATGATTATCTTTGGTGCCGTTGCATTGTGTTATAAATGAACACGACACTCACACTTCATCTGTAAACAATCCCGATCATATCTTCTCCTTCTAATTACCCCTAAAAAATAATCAATCACTCTTAAAGATCCCATTTCTTTCTTCATCGAAAATCGAAATCGAAAAGGGAAGACAAGGAGAAAAATGAACAGCACAAAAGGAAGAACAACACTTGATGTGGGAGCTGATGGGGTGGCCATCATAACCATCATCAACCCTCCTGTTAATTCTCTTTCATTTGATGGTATAGTTGACATCTTTATGCTCTTAGCTTTGTAGAATTTAGGTCTTATTATAATTTTGAATAAAACCCTTCCTGATATTTGAGTTTTCTCTGATGGGTTCTTTTTCAATTGTGCTATAACTTGTCAATTTCTTGTTTTTTCTTTGTGATTTATTGATGTTTTTGTGGATTGGGGGTGATTTATTGATGATTTTGTGGATTGGGTATTAGTTTATCATGTGGGTATTTGGTTTTACTTGTACTTGATCATGGGTCTATGTTTCTCCTTATCTGTGACTATTTGATTAATTCCTATAATTTTTTTGGAGAATTAGTTAACTGAAGAATTTAAAATTTTGACCCTTTAATTCCTCAGCTTTTAAGTTGAGGGCTTTTTATTATAGATCGAAATTTGAGAACCAAAATTTTGAATTTGTAATACATGGTGAAGGTGAAACTAATGTGAAACTTTAGTTTAGTCTATTTGAATCTAGGATTAATGGAGTATGAGTGAAAATTGGATTTCTTAACTTTATCATTTTTGATAACATATATTTCAACGTTAGAGCTTATCGAAACTTGGTAATTGCATGATTAGTGAAATGAAACGCGTGAACAAATTGATATATATATATATATATATACATGGAAATGTTTGGCTGCTATGGCTTTAAGTGCAAAAGCTTTGAATTTGTACAAGGCAGAATTGGGAAAATGGATATGATTTAATTCTGCTTGGATTTATGATTAGGGGAGTAAAGTGAAAATAATATAATTGACAATCTCAAGAGCATATTGATTCTTGCTATTTACATGATTAGAGAAATTAAACGCATTTATAAATTAGTAAATGTATCTCATAGTTAAATCTGTACAAGCATTTCATTCATGGTTTCCTTTATTCTTCAACCAAAGCCCGAATTTTTTCCGTAGCTTTTGTCGCTTCCAAAATCCAGCACTAAACAATTTTTTGTGTGTGAAAATGAGCTTTTAAGCATATTAATTATTGCAATTAACTGAAAATGAGCTTTTAAGCAAATTTTTAATTCTCATTTCGACTCTGTGTCTAGTTTTGGACAGCTTCAAAGAGACTTATGAGCAGGCTGTGAGAAGGGATGATATAAAGGCAATTGTTGTCACAGGTAACCATGAACGGTTTTTATATTTTATTTTAATTCTCAACACTTGTGAATCGTGGTTTATCCCCCTTTGATATTTAACAATTCTGATGGCTGATATGTGAAGTAGGGGTGTTCAAAATTAACCGAACGGCTCGAACCGAACTGAAAGCCGAAAATTCGGTTCAAACAGAAACCGAACCGAAAATTTTGGTTCAAAATTTCGGTTTCTGGTTTGGTTTCGGTTTTTAGGCACGGTTAACTGAACCGAACCGAAAACCGAAATATATAATATATATTAATTATTATTTTTATTTATATATAATTAATAAGTATTATATATTAAAAAAAATATATATATATATATATATATATAAAAGAGTAGTTTGCAAACCGAAATTGCAAAAAAATTGAAAAACCGAACGAACCATTTTTTTTCCTCTTTTTTTTTTCTTTCGAAATCCGGTTATTTCGGTTAAAAACCAAACGAACCGAACTGAATTTTTCGGTTTGTAATTTTGGAAAATTGAAATTTCGGTTTGGGGACAACCCCCAGTAGAGTTGCTAAGGGCATGTGAATGTTATGGCCTTGGTCACGGGTTCGAGAACCCGTATGAAGAATGCCTATTTGCCTTCTCTGCTGTGAGTCTGTCAGCTATGAGCAACCTAGGCTGGTTTACCTCTATTGTGTGGTTTGCAGGTTATTACACAAGAGCGGGGTTTACCCAGTGCGCACCTAACGGTAGCGGCTGCGGGTTCCCTTGTCATAAAAAAAAAAAAAAGAAATTTCGGTTTGATTTGTGACCAAACCGAACCGATGCACACCCCTAATGTGAAGTATCATTTGTCCTACTCTTTTGCAGGGGCAAAAGGCAAGTTCTCTGGTGGTTTTGATATTAGTGCATTTACGAAGATCCAAAGTGGCAGTGGTATATTTTAGTCTTTACGTCTTTGTTTTGATTTTAATACTGCATCATTACTTTTTCGCTTTTTAACATACAATCTTATCACAGTCCAAGCTCCAAAACCCGGTTTTGTATCTTTCGAGATTCTATGCGATCTTGTTGCGGGTATGGTTTTTTGAACTTTTGTTCACTTTCAAGCTCTAGATATACATGCAATCACATAGGATATTTGGGTTTTAAGTTGTAAATTGAATTATTCATTTTTTAAATAACGGGCGACTTTTTTACCAGCTTCGAAAAAGCCCGCTGTGGCTGCTATTGATGGCCTTGCATTGGGTGGAGGATTAGAGGTTGCTATGGTAAGTTTTTCCCATCAGAATCACTTTAGGGTGTGTTTGGATTGAGTGATTTGGATCTGGGGAGGGGATTTGAAATGACACCTAAAATGGAGTAATTTGAAATCCACCGTAGTTATATAGAAAATAGCTTAAAAGTGAATGTTGAGTGATTTGAAATTCATTATAACTTGGATACATCCAAACGAACTTAAGGAGAAAATAGCTTAAAGTGAATGTTGAGTGATTTGAAATCCATTATAACTTGGATACATCAAACGAACATCATGGATTTGTTGACGATTTTGAAATACATAGATTTCAAATCCTTCAATCCAAACAGACGCTTTAATCTTTGTTTATTACGTTCATGAAATGACCTTTTAATCTTGCTTTCAGGGATGCCATGCCCGTATCTCTACCCCTAATGCCCAATTAGGCTTACCTGAACTGCAGCTTGGTATACTTCCTGGATTTGGAGGTACAACATTATTTCTCTACTTTTTTCTGAATTTTAGCTGTTGAAATGTTTTAGAAGGGTTTTCAGGAATGTGCATGAGATTAAGCTTAGTTTTTATTTACTAAGATTTGTAATAATCATGGACACGATTAAGCAACTATATCTCTTGACATTGAGGTGAATATTTTTTGTGAAAACCAAGGGTATTTTCTTATACTTGAGATGTGGGAATTTGGAGCACTTATTGCGACAAAAACTCTATGGTTGTGTTTGGATTAATGTATTTGGATTCGAGGAATGATTTTGGAATTTGGAGTCATTTGAAATCCTCCATAATGATTGAAAAAATAGTTCAAAGTGAGTTGCACGGGATTTGGAATCAATAGCTTGAAATCATCCGAACAAGCTCAGTGGATTTGTTGATAAATTTGAAATCCATGGCTTTCAAATCCTTCAATCCAAACACATTCTAAATTACTGGAAGGAAGATTTTTCTGCAAATCATTAATGTCTATAAGTTGAAACGCTGGTCTGACTTGGTTTCTGTATTTGGTTGTCCCCAATTTTCATATTCATGCTTGTTGACAAAAAAATTTCATATTGTAGGGAATCAGTAAATGAGGCTTTGTTTGTTTAAGTTTTTGGGATGAAATTTTGAAATTTTATCGGGAACTGTGTATTATGGAAATTCGTGTGAAAATGATAGTTGTTTGTTTATGTTTTTAAAGATAGGTTGAAAGTTGTAAAATATGTCAAATCAATAGTGATAGGTCGATGGATGATGTATAGAATAATTGTGTTAGTTGTGTATATAAAAATTATATGAATAAGAAATAAAGAAATATAGATAAAATATTGTAAAGTATGAAAGATAAAGTGAAATTTGATTGATTTGATTGATAAATGTGTGAAAAGTTGTATATATGATTGATAGTTAGTTATATAGGAGATTGGAAAGTGTAGTTGAAAAAAAGGAGAATTTGGATGAGAATTTGGTGTGTTAAGTTTATTTTGAATTTTGTGATTTAAAAAGTTGAAAATGGATTTTGAAAACATAAACAAACAAGGCCTGAGACTTTTTTGTCATGTTTATCATTTTTCTCCTTGAGTTTCTACATATAATCATAATAGTTAAATTCCAAATCCTGATTACTTTCTAAAATCCTATTGTCCCTTTGTTAAGATTAGCTAAAGATTGATGAAATTCATTCAATTTCCCTATCAAATTATGTTGATCTAAACATAATCTCTTATTATCCCAGGAACACAAGCTCTCCCTCGCCTTGTAGGCATAGCTAAGGCCCTCGAAATGATGTTGGTAAGCTTTAATTTTCAAATGCATTTTTTTCTAGCTTGGTTAATTTTGGTAGGGTAATGGGGAGGAATACCCAGATCCAAACCGGACCCACGAAATACCTACAAAAAATATTTTACCCGGACCTGATCGCATATCCGATGGGTCCAAAAAAATTAAGACCCGATGGGCCGGGTACTTTTTGGGTACGGGTAACCTTCAGGTATTTGTTTGGTATAGACCCGCGGGTATTTTCAAAGGGTAAAATTCGGGTAAAATACCCACGGGTAAAAATTAGACCCAGACCCACCCGAACTACCTAGTGTCATCGGGTCCGGATTGGGTCCAGGTTTCAGACCCTCCGGGTCGGGTAAGTTTTCTATCGAAAGGGTTCGGGTTTGGGCAATCCCTGCCCATTGACAAGCCTAAATTTTGGTGTAAATCTAACGCATAATTTGTCTTTCTTTGTCTTCTTTAGACATCAAAGCCCGTGAAAGGCGAAGATGCTTTAAGTTTAGGTCTCGTGGATGCCGTTGTTTCGCCAAATGAATTATTGAATACCGCTCGTCGATGGGCTCTCGACATTTTGGAGGGTAAAAAACCGTGGGTCATCACTTACTACAAAACCGACAAATTGGAACCTCTAGGCGAGGCACGGGAAATGTTTAAATTCGCTCGAGCTCAAACACGTAAACAGGCTCCAAATCTTAAGCATCCGTTAGTTTGCATTGATGTGGTCGAGGAGGGTATAGTTTCTGGCCCTCGTGCTGGGCTTTGGAAGGTTCGTTTTTCACAAGAAAAAAAATAAAAATATATATATATATATATATATATATATATATATGTCAAATTGTAATTTAATTAAATATACTGAGTGAACAATTTATGTTGTCACAAAAATGATTTCTGAAATTTCAATAGTGAAATAATTTTATAAAGTTGTCGGATGGTCGATAATTAGTGACAATAAATTTTAATTGTCACTATATTTGTGATGTTAATATTTGTGACAATCAGTGACGATTGTCATTAGTGAAAATTTGAAAAGGATTATTGTTGCTCATTATACATATCTGGTGACAATTTTGGCATTTTACTTCACATTTTGTCACTAATATTATATATTTTTATTATAGTGTCTCGGTTACTTAATTGCTTGAAAATGCCCGGCTCACACTTGTACTAATATAAAATAATATATATATAATATTTGTCAGGAAGCCGAAGCATTTCAAAGTCTTTTACATTCAGATACTTGCAAGAGCTTGGTTCACTTCTTCTTTGCCCAGCGTGGTACCACTAAGGTTGAGTATAATTTTTTGCTGCTTTATTAGAATTCTTATGCATGTGTTCTAAAAGAAACTATATCAGTAGAAAATTTATAATTCCTAGTTTTTGC
The DNA here is from genome assembly GCA_963669365.1 of Verbascum thapsus. Lineage (NCBI taxonomy): Eukaryota > Viridiplantae > Streptophyta > Magnoliopsida > Lamiales > Scrophulariaceae > Verbascum > Verbascum thapsus. The sequence continues at coordinate 12,009,564 of OY770110.1, forward strand.
CTGATAAAGAATTTTTTTATCACTAGCTAGCTTTTAGTGAAATTCATGCGAATTGAACTGTTAGATTGAGATCATGATGAGTTCCACTATAATACAATGCTTCAAAGATTAGCATAAATATACTTCGTCAAAGTTGAACATTCGTCATACATAGTCTAATATGCGCATTCGAAAAGTTAGTTTGAGTTTCATGTGTTCATATGATACTTTAAAAAATTAATATAAGGGGTTTTTATTGTTAATCAAGTGATTGTCTTTGCATATATCTTCTAAGTGTTAGTTCTCGATGAATAACAAACATAGGATTTTATTGCTAGTTCGTCGAATTTACGTTCATTTCTCTACTTAAGGGTTATATTTACAATTTTCTAAAATCTTTCTTAATTAATGTTCTATAATTTTGTGAGAAATTTGATTTAATCTCTTCCTTTTTATATGATAAGGGTTTGATAACTCATTTGAATAAAATAACAAGATTTCGACCAATATACTTACAGGGCAATTCTACTCTAAAAAATAATTAAAATTAATGAATTTTAGTTCATTATATAGGGACTTTATATTGTTAATCAAGTGATTCTCTTTTCATATATCTTCTAAGTATAAATTCTCGATGAATTAACATAGGATTTTATTGCTAGTTCGTCGAATTTACATCCATTTCTCTACTTACAAACAGGTCCCAGGGGTCACCGATTTAGGCTTAAAACCGAGGCAAATAAAGAAGGTTGCTATTCTCGGTGGAGGATTAATGGGCTCTGGAATAGCAACAGCTTTGATTCTTAGTAATTACTCAGTTGTCCTGAAAGAAGTCAATGATAAGTTCTTACAATCTGGGATCAGTAGAGTAAAAGGTAAGAATAAGCAACAAAGATCTTACTTTGACAATGAACATTGCACTTAATTAATATACACCTGATTTTAACTGTTCGTTTTTTAGCAAACCTGCAAAGCCGAGTCAAGAAAGGGCAAATGAGTCAAGAAAAGTTCGACAAAACTCTTTCTTTGCTCAAGGGCGCCCTCGATTACGAAAGCTTTAAAGACGTGGATATGGTCATTGAGGTAATTGTTAGCTTTGATTACGGGTGAAAATGAGTCGAGTCGAGCTGAACGCATAGGTGTTTAAGCTTGTTTGAATTACAATCGAGCTTTGAAAATGTGTTTGAGCTTGGTTTGATTGTTCATCGAGCTGAGCACAAACGAGCTGAACACGAGTCGAGCCGAGTAATTTGAATATTTTGTACATGTTTTTGTTATTTTTTGCTAATCGAGCTGAGCTAGAGTCGAGTTTCGAAATTTATCAAACAGAAAAAGTTGTTCAAGTTTGGTTTGGTAAATTATCGAACCGAGTTCAAACCTAGTTTGATTCAATGAATTATACCAATCTAAGTGGCAATTGTAAGTACGGGTAGCTATTGGGTTGAATGAGTTTGATTTGAGTCGGGTCCATTTGGGTTGGGCTTAAAGTGGGTTGGGTCTAATTGGGTTCAATGCCAAAAAATATGCATTATAGTGGACCCAATAAGGACCGAAAGTGAACCCAAAATATGCATTATAGTGGACCCAATAAGGACCGAAAGTGAACCCAAAATATGCATTATAGTGGACCCAATAAGGACCCAAAGTGAACCTATAAGGACCTAAAATGGACCAAATAAGGACCCATTATGAATCAAAGTGGTGTAAAGGGTTGTTGTAGTCGTAGATCGAAAATGGACCGAAATTGGGCCCAATTTAAAATGGACCCAAATATTATTAAAAGCCAGCCCAGTTGGAACTAAAATGCTAAAATGTTAGGACCCAAGTCCAACTTGAAGACTTAGTTGGATTTGGGTGGAAATATATGTATGGACCCAAATCGCCTACCCTGATGAATGGCTCGGTTCGACCAAACTGGGCCCGAGCAAGAATTTTCCTTGAAATATATCATTTGATTATTCTTTGCTACAACTCTTTGTTCTCTTTGATTGACACAATAGTGTTCTTTTCTTGGCCCAAACTCGTGATTAGGCTGTAATCGAGAACGTATCTTTGAAGCAACAAATATTCTCAGATCTCGAAAAATTTTGCCCTCCACATTGCATTCTCGCTAGTAACACTTCTACCATTGATCTCGATTTAATCGGGGAGAAAACCAAGTCTCAGGACCGTATAGTTGGAGCACACTTTTTCAGGTAAAATTTACTGATTTTTTTATTTTTTTTTAATTTTTATCTTTAATTCTAACGTTTTTTGAATAATTAATCACAGCCCGGCTCATGTGATGCCACTTTTAGAAATTGTTCGAACTCAAAAAACGTCTCCTCAAGTAATTATTGACTTACTCGACGTTGGAAAGAAAATAAAGAAAACACCCGTTGTCGTTGGAAATTGCACTGGTTTCGCTGTGAACAGAATGTTCTTTCCTTACACTCAAGCTGGTCTTTTACTCGTCGAACGTGGTACAGATGTGTATCAGATCGATAGGGCAATCACCAAGTTTGGCATGCCAATGGGTCCATTCAGGTAATTTATTCCACAATTGTAAAGGTAGTGGTGGCAATTGGGTTTAACGGGTTCGGTTTGGGTCGGGTCCATTTGGTTGGGCTTAAAATGGGTTGGGTCAGGTCCATCTGGGTTGGGCTTAAAATGGGTTGGGTCCAACTGGGTCCAATTTTGAAAAATATGCATTATATACGGGTGGCAATTGGGTTGAATGGGTAGGGTTTGGGTCGGGTCCATTTGGGTTGGGCTTAAAATGGGTTGGGTCCAATTGGGTCCAATTTCGAAAAATATGCATTATAGTTGGATCCAAAATGGATCCAATAAGACCCATTACGAATCAAAGTGGTGTAAGATGTTACTGTAGAGTGTAGAATGTAGATTATTGACTCAAAGTTAAAAATAGGCTGGACCCAGTTTAGACCCAAATTAGACCCAATTTAAAACCCAATTGGACCCAAATATTATTAAAAGGCAACCCAGTTGGAACTAAAATGCTAAAATGTTAGGACCCAACCCATTGAAAACTTAGTTGGGTCTGGGTGGAAATATATGTATGGACTCAAATTGCCACCCCTATGTAAAGGCAATAAATTTTCATTGAATTTTATGCCATAATAGTTATTTTAATCACATTATCCTCAGATTATGCGATCTTGTCGGGTTTGGGGTTGCAATTGCGACCGGGGGACAATTCGTTTTGAATTTCCCAGAAAGAACGTACAAGTCGATGCTAATACCACTCATGCAAGAGGATAAGAGGGCAGGTATATATTATCGTTTAATGTAAAAATATTATTTTCAAATGGAAAAAGGTACTTAATTGACGTATTTTGAGATATGAAGTTATTGAGCGTGATAAATGTTCTTTAGGTGAAACTACGCGTAAAGGGTTTTATGTTTATGACGAGAAACGCAGAGCAAAGCCGGATCCGGAAATAAAGAAATACATCGAAAAGGCGAGGGAGATATCTGGCGTTAGCATCGATCCAAAGGTTCTTTCTTTCTTACCTACCTCAAAAATAAGAATAATAATAATCGACATATATATATATATATAGACATATATATAATATATATTTGATGTAATTCAAGATTTTGTATTCCTTTAAATTTTCAAGTCGCCCTTCTCGTGAACCAAAAATATCTATCTGGGCCCCGCGGGCCCGCCCCACAACCACCACCAAGAAAGAAAAAGAAAAGGGATAATTATATTGCACCTTCTTTGTTTGGTAATTGCAATGAGCCCCCTGAAGTATAACAAATTACCGAAAAACCACAGAGAACCTGAAAACTTAAAATGTAGCGTACAAAATTGTTATCTCCTTTCACAGGCAATCTGACAGCAGTGAAATTGTAATATGCTTTTACTGAAAGTAGAAATTATAGTAATTTCTCAAATCTCAGGGCGAGGTGTTTTGCGTAATTAGGGACTTATGCAGATGGTTTCCCCGCCCCACCCGAACAAAATTAAAAAAAAAAATTAATATATCTATATTTAATAATTTTTTATTTAATAATATTCAATTTTATAATCGCCGTCATATTTTGCCCCACCCTTTTTCATTTTTTTTTCAATTTCCGGCTATGCATCATGGCTTCTGTAAATTTTTCAAGAAAGTATAAAATTTTTCGCTCTATTTCTTTATATACCGCCTCTAAATCCTGGTTTTTGGAATTTCGATCCAGTTGGCTAAATTATCGGACAAGGATATTATAGAGATGATTTTCTTCCCGGTTGTGAACGAGGCGTGTCGAGTACTTGCCGAAGGAATTGCAGTCAAAGCTGCTGATCTGGACGTATCTGCCGTTATGGGCATGGGATTTCCTCCTTACAGGTTTTTATTCCCTTAGAATGTGTTTGGATCAAAAGATTTGAAAGTTATGGATTTCAAATTCATCAACAAAACCATCCATTTAAGATTGTTTGGATGAACTCAAGTTATAATGTATTTCAAATCCCTTGGAATTCATTTTGAGCTATTTTCTCCACAACTATGATGAATTTTTTGAGCTATTTTCTCCACAACTATGATGAATTTCAAATAACTCCATTTTAGAGTCATTTGAAATCCTTCGTCTAAATCTCTTCCTCAAATCCAAATAACTCAATCCAAACACACCCTTAATTGATTTCACAAAGCTTTTGTTAAAAGTTGGCGTTTTAACTACAAACAAATGAACAATCTTTTGTTTTCTTTTGTTTAATATAGAGGCGGGATCTTGTTTTGGGCCGATTCTCTTGGATCGAAATACATTTGTTCGAGATTGGAGGAATGGTCGAAGACGTATGGAGGGTTTTTCAAGCCATGTTCGTATATGGCTGAACGAGCTGCGAAAGGAGCTCCCCTGGTGAGATTTCTTCAAAATCGTTAATTTCGTCTTATTTCTTAATGAGATAATTACATGTAAACTTATGAGAGTACTTATGAGTAATATTCACGAGCTACTTGACGTTTCGCAAATTACCAAACATCCGACTCTTGATTATTATGAACAAGCTCGGCTTTTAGTTGACCTCGAGCCTTTTTATTTCTAAAAAAATGCAGGCTCGCGAGCTTTTTTATTTTTTAATATATTATTATTTTTGTTATTATATTAATATATATATATATATATATATATATATAATTAATCAAAAATTTAAAAATTCAAATTTCCCCTTATAATTTAAGTCACAACCTGGGCTCCAGCTCGAACCCAAGCTCTCGAGCTTAAGAATATTCAGCTCGATAAGCTCGAGCTCGAGCTCGAGCCTTATTAAAATTGGAATTTAACTTTAGTTACTTCTCGAACCTTAGGGTGTTGATATGTGTACACGCGCGCCTATGCGCGCACACACATATATATATATATATATAATATATTGTATATATTATTATAGTCTATAGATCTTTTTTTTCCTGAATGCTTGCTGTGGAGATTGTTTAGCTGATGAGTTTGGTTTCCATTTATGCAGAGTTTAACTGTGGATCCCGCAAAAGCACGCTTATAAGGCCGATTTGGTGGTTCGTTTGTCGTATTCGTGCTTGTGTTATTTCGTTGTTGGAAAGTAACTTATTCGGGCTAAATAAACAAAACGGGGAGGAGAATAACTATGTAATTTCTGCGAATTCAATGGAGTTTAATAAGTTTCTCCTTATTCAGTGTGATCTACTTATTTCTTGGCTGCTAAATTGAGATTAAATTGATTATCAAAAGGAATAAAAACATTGAGATTGAATAAAGATATGGCATTCATTTTCTATTTGTGGATTTGGAGCTTTATATCAATGTTTATTTATATCAAATTTATCATGCAATTTTCTACATTTATATTATTGAATACTAGAACCAAATCACGTGCTATACACGTGGTTCGTGATATTAAAAAAAGTATTGAATAATTATAAATTTGTATTCAAAAGACTTTGTAATATTTTAAATAGTAGCAAATAAGTTTAATTAGTAATTTGTTGATAGTTGTTTAAGTTATTATTGTAACATAGTTTGATGATAAAAAATTAATGTAATATAGTTCAATTTTTGTTTTAATGATTTAGTCATTAAATATCGATACATTGTATCCTTAAATTAATATATAGGAATGTAAAACAATAAAATTCTATTCGTGTTTTTTAATTTGCATAGATTTATTTATCTTTTTTTATTACTCTTTCTAATAAAGTAGATAATATATAATATTTCTAATAAAATAGATACTATATAATATCTGTTTATATAGTTTTTATATCCCAACATAGGATATAGTTCTTAATAAAGTAAGAGTTATTTCTTTTTAATTTATCTAATATAATCTTATAAAATTTTCTTTTGAATGATAAAAAAGTTAAATATTAATAAATAATACGTTCTTATTTTGCTTTTTAAATAGCAAATATTTGAATACTAAATAATAAAAATATATTGTATATATCAACAACTAAGATGTATACTTATACTAAAACTCAATGAGATGTAATTCATCTTTTTTAAAGTTAAAAAATTAAATAATAAAATAAATTATTTATGTTTACAATAAAAAGATATAAGCGTTACACAAGAATTCTAAGATAAAATTACAAGTAAATACTAAATTTTAATTAAAAATACTTCGTTTAAACATGCAAGTTACACATTTTTATTACAATATTAGGCTACAATTTCTTTTGTTCCAAAAATTAAAAATTAATAAATTAGATCAAGTAATTTTTTTTTTTGCTTTATTAAGTCACTCTTTAATCTCAAAAGTATCCTAGCCAAACACTTTCTATGTTCTAAGACATCATTTTTTAGATTGCATAGTTAAACACCTTCATTGTTCTACGACATATTATAAATATTAATTTAATTTGTCATGTCAATCAATATTGATATTTATGAAATATTATTTATTATTTGACCTTAATTAAAATATTATTAAAATTCTAATGTAGAAAAATAATAATATAATTGTGAAATAAGAAACGAAAAGACTATACAAGTGTTTAGCTTTTGAACCACTATAAAAATTATTGAAAATATAGAGAAAACTTTACTGTCAAAAGAAGTGGAGTATTTGATTCCTTAATATTAAACAAAAAATGTATATAAATTAGCATGGATTGACATAAAAAATTATTCAGTTACATTTTTATTTAACTTTTTAATTAGTTCAGTTCTTTTAAAAAATTAATTGATTCTTTCATGAAAGTCAATATTTTATTGTATAAGTTTTGAATTAACAATATTTTCAAGTTGAACAACAGTTAAGCATATGAATTACTTTAATAAAATCATGGTTCATGTTCAATGAAGGTATTACTTACTAGTTATACAAAATACACCACATTCTCATTAAAGTTATATAAATTTATTTTCAACCACATCTTTTTCGTGTTTGTTATTCATTCTAAATTTCTAATACATTTGAATGTATATGAATTTTTAGATATAAGATTATTTATCCAATTTCGTAAGTATGTTCTGATTTAAACCTCTGTATCACTTTAAAGTCCATAACCAAAAATTTACCAAATATTTTTGTGCAAGAAAATAATCAATCACATTTTCATAGTATAAGCTATTATTCAATATGGAATTCAATAATTCATGTCTCACAAATGTTTTTTTTTTGTGTAGTTGTGTCAAAATAAGATTAATTTTCATAGAATATTTTTCAGTCAAAGTTACTCGCACAAAGTAAAAATCTGATACTAATAATGATGTCCTACTATGAAATATTGAAGATTTTAAACAATCTAATATTATCAAAGATTTTTGTAAAACAATGAGACACTATTTTAAATTTTATTAGAAAAATTATCAACCCTCATTTATGCATTAGGTTTTTGATTCAAAAGTTAATAGAATGTATACATTAGCTTTAAAATTAATTTTGTGAGTTTTTAGTATATAAACCGTATTTTAGAAAGCTAATTTTCTGATAAAAATAGTCAATTGAAAGTAGATAAATCGAATAAATAAATCGATCGAGATAAACTTTCAATACAATTCTGTTAATAAAGTTATCTAAAAGGTAACATACATCTTTTCAAAAAATAAAGAGTACTGTACTTTGAATAAATAATTAATTAAATGTATTTAAATCATTTGTGCACGTGATCCTTTCCCTAAACAAAATAGAATTTTATTTTTTTAATTAGATTTAATAGTATCCAACTACCAATAGGTTCCTATTTTCTCTTATATTAATTAATAAATAGTGTCGTACCGTTAGTATGCCTTTTTTTAATCAATATTATTTAATTAAATAGTTTCCTACTATTAAAAGAATTTTGAATTTAACTACGGGTGTGGAAGTCTTTTCACGTAGGACGAAATAATTTTGTTATTCATACTTTTATATGAAGAATAGATATTTGATCATACTTTTATATAGAGAATAGATTTAACAGTGGCAAAACGACGATGGCGTTCAATCAAATGGTTGTCGACTAAATATATTCTTAATGTAGTAAAAGTATATGGTGTTGGGCAAGCTTTTCTTCATTTCAACCTCGAACTCCTTGGGACTCAAGAGTCGTACTTATATATAACGCCAAAAGATGAATTAAACTATTCGAACTTGATCGTTAAATGAGCTTGGTTTGTTAATATATCAAACCAAAATTGAATAATTTTTTTGTGTTTGTTAAGTTGTGAAGCTTGGGTCAAGTTAGTGAAAAATAACAAAGACATATATATACAAGATAATCAAACTATTTGAACTCGCTCATGTTTGGTAATGATAAAAGCTGGTTTGAGCTTGACTCAATTGATAATCAAACAAATTTAAATACAAATCTAGAAGCTACAACAACTTATTCGACTTAATTTGATTCATCTTTACCCCTACTTATATATGTACTGAAATCATATCAAAGTTGATTTCAAATAGATTGTCTGTGATTATATTATAATCACAAATAGATTGTTGATATAAGAATTGGAACAAGCAATTACATTAATTAAATATTTGATTGTGGGTTTTATTGCAATAGTCAGAATGAACTAGTCACAAGGAATAAAGTTGAGCTTCGTTGTTAAGGTCAACTAATTCCACTTTTTATTTGCAATAAATTGATTAATTATATATTTATAAATCTTTGATTAATTGCAAGTTGGAGGAGGAACCCAAAATAGACAAACAAAAAAAATTTATATAAGAGCTTCCACTTATTGGGTAGGTGATGATGAAATTGAAATTTATTCAAAATTGGGTTGGCAAAGTGTATTATATATTCATGGACCACGGAATAAAACAAAACCAAAAATAATAATATTAGTAATTAAATGTCATAGAAAACCTTATGAATTTAACTAGAACATTCAATAAACAATTCTTGAAATATTATAATTCGGATAGATATTTCTTTTGCGTGTCTTCTTCACAACTTATAAATTACTTTTGATTACATTAGTCCTTTTGTTATATGTATAATATAATTATTTTCGTTTTTACTTTCAAAATTATATTTAATCTCTTTTAGAAAACGGGTTTATATTTGTTAGAATTTGTCAAAAACTAACAATTAAACGTCACATCAGATGATGTATTCGAATCATTTTCCAAGAAGTTAAATTTAAGATTAAACACATTTCGTTAAGCTAACTAAGAACTAAGTGATTGCTAACCGTATATAAGTTGTAAGAAAATAAATCTTGATATCATCGCGTCTAACAATATTTAACACTTTGGTTGAAAAAAAAAAAAGAAAAGAAAAAAAATGTAATTATTAAGAATAAGAGAGGAAATTTATGCAATTAACAATTCTAGTGGGGTTAAAATATAATTAATCTTTTTGTTCCCTTTGGCTTGTTAGGTATGGCAACATATTTAACCATTTTTTCACCTAAAACTAGCAAGTCTCACGCAACACTAAAAGCCAAAATCTAATCTCATATATAACAATTTCTTCTTCCATTTATTTAAAATCCTTGTTCTCTATCTTCTCTATTCTTTGCTTTTTTCCATTTCTATATATCAATCATGGAATTGAGTTTCTTGTTTGGAATTTTAGGTAACAATTTAAAATTTCTATAAAACTTCTATTCAAACCTCGATCTTTATCTTGCTCATATTCATTTATTTTATATTAATTTCGTATTTTTCTTTGTCGACAGGTAATATCAGTGCAGTTCTGGTACTTCTTTCACCTATGTACGTTTTTTTTATTTAAAAAATTTACTTTTTGAGTGTTAAAACACGTGTAAACACACACAAACACGAGCAAGAAACACGCTATATACCTTATCATTCTCGTGTTCTTTATTCAGAGGTACTTTCTCGAGAATAACGAAAAACCGATCCACCGAAGAATTCAAAAGCTTCCCTTACATATGCATGCTCTTGAATGCAACTCTATGGACTTATTATGGAATCATCAAACCAAATGCATTACTTGTTGCCACAGTCAATGGATTTGGAGTCATTATTCAAATTATATATCTTTCCTTATTTATCTTATTTGCTCCACCAAAAATGAAGGTAAAATAATATATATATATATATATATATATATTTTACTAATTGAACAAAATAATTTATCCATTTCTATTAATGCTAACTATATATGTAAATTTTTTTCCGGTGGCCGTTTCAGGCGAAGACTGCCGTTATGGCGGTGGTTATGAACGTGGGTTTTGTGGCGGTGGCGATTTTCGTAACGAGGTTCGAAATGGAGGGAGAGATACAAATCAAATCTATAGGGTTTCTTTGTGCATGCTTCACCATTCTTTGTTATGTTTCTCCTATGTCAGCCATGGTAAGACACATTTTATTATTTCATTTTGAAAAAAATTATATGTTAAAGTTTTCGATTATTTGTTTTCGACTCGTAAGTAAATTAATCGAGATAGTTTTACTAACATTTATAAAGATGAAAAAAAAATGAACATTTGTTTGTGGTAATGTGACATTGCTATTTATTTCTAATAGATAAATGGCTTAAAAATTATTTCTCTATTTGTTTTTGTTTTTTTTAAGAAAATGAAGAAAATGTGTAAAGTGGCAATAAATATCAATTTCTATGTCCATAAATAAGATGGCTTTAATCATAGGAAATTAATTATTTTATTTATATCATTTTTACTATTTTAAGGAAAAAAAAGTTGTGACATTAATGTTTTATATAAAAAAGAGTATGAATAATTTTGAAGCAAGACAATTTCTTTAACTTGGAATATACTTTTCCCGATAGCTACTTCGATGCATATATCATCAAGTTCCCAAGTTGAAATTGATGTATATATTTAATATACTTTGACGTACTAACCACAAACTAATTAAAAAACTCTAATTCTTTAACCATTTATTTTATCTAATCTTTAGGCTCTAAATCTATTAATTTCTCGTCATGATGGTTAAATTTGTTTATATATGATCAAATTTATTTATATATGATCAAATTTGCTAATTTTGTAAAAAATAAATTGTCGATTTTATTTTTTAGAGAACAGTGGTGACAACGAAAAGCGTGGAATATCTGCCCTTCCCCCTCTCATTTTTCCTCTGCATCAATGGAATTATTTGGACTGTTTATGCAATATTAGTTCGCGATTATTTCATCGGAGTAAGTTTTTCTTTAATTTTCTGAATTATAAATAATTAAAGACAATTTTATTTAGGCCAATCACAAAATTCATTATTAGTGATGAAATATAACATGATATAATTAATGTAGGTGCCAAATGGAGTGGGGTTTGTACTCGGAGCATCACAGTTAGTACTCTATGCTATTTATAGAAACCCTAAGGCATCAAAGAGTGCAACTGGTTGTTTGGAAGAGGGATGGCAACATCAACAACTCATTATTCCATCCTCTAGTTGATCATTTAGTTGATGTAATTTATTAAATATTTTTGGAAAAATTTAAGGGTTTAGACTTTATGATAATATTATTTTTTTTGCTATTCTCTTTTTATTTTGTCTCAATTATTTATTGCAATACTTCATATTGTTTTGTTTAGACTTAGTATTTAATCGTGTTGCCTTGGAACGAAAAATATATATGCTATGTTTGTTTATGTTTTTGAGATAAAATTTTAAAAATTTTCTTGGGGATCGCGCACTATGGAAATTCATGTCAAAATTATAGGTATTTGTTTATGTTTTTAAAAATAGGTTAAAAGTTGTAAGACATGTCAAATCAGTTATGATAGGTTGATGGATAATATGTAATATAAATATGTTAGTGGTATATATAATGGTTATGTATATAAAAAAATATGGATAAAAAATTATAAAGCATGAAAGAGAAAGTGAAAAAAATAATTATAATAAATGAATTGATTGGTAAGTATGTGAGATGATGTATATATGATTGATATGTAGTCCATATAGAAAATTGAAAAAGTAGAATTGAAAAAAAGGAGAATTTGAATGATAATTTGGTGTGTTATGTATATTTAGAATTTTGTAATTTAAAGTTTTGAAAATGGGGTTTGAAAACATAAACAAACATTAAATGAAAATATTTTTCACTTGAAATTGAATAACAATTATTTTCTAGTCTATGTAGTTTTTATGTATTCTTCACATTAGTTTTTCCATCAAATTAACAGAGCTAACAACCATGTCACAGCTCCATAAGACAAACAACATAGTCAAATATGCAATAATTTTATATCCTCAATCGAAATCAAAATCAAAATTCACCTATCACTCAAATAAATTTTCTATCTTAATTAACTCCCATAAATATTAGATGAATTTAATAACTAAGCAATCGTTAAAAATATTATTGGCAGAATTTATGAAATTTATAGTACAGTAGAAACTCGATAAATTAATACTCGATTAATTAATAAACTCTCTAAGATAATATTTTTGGTCGGTCCCGACTCGGGGATAGGGTGCTAAATTAATAATTCGCTAAAATTATAAGATAATACATTTTTGATAATTTCTATAGGTCCCATATAAAATATAAATTAATAATTCCTTATATACTATATATTACATGAATGATTTATTAATTTTTTTTGAAAAATGATTCAATTGTCTTTTTTTTTTTTTTTAAATCAATTTCACCTTGCAAATCAATTTGCAATTGTCCTTGAATTATCCTTATTGTGTTTGCATAATTGCTAACATCCATTCTTACAATTGCTTTTGAGTGAGACTTGGATTACCGTTGTTGTGCTTGCATAATGCTATTCGAATCTTGTCGGTTATTATTGTTTTTTTCACACCTTTAAGATTAGAAGGCATGTCGTATGTGTATGATTTATTTGTGTTAGCATTATTATCTAGTATTTATATAAAATATTTTTTAATTATTGTACATGCATTGTACTATAATTAAGTAAAAGTTTGAATGGTGTTTGTAAATTGAATATTTCATTATAAATTAATAAAATATTAATTAATGTATAAATTAATAATTATTAATTTATCGATTAATTAATAACTCTTTTAATTAATAAATTTTGGTGGTCCCAAGAGTATTAATTTATAGAGTTTCTACTGTAATTAGAAAACTTTCATGATGAATGCAATAAACTCTATGTTATAATTTTGAAATTCAAAGTTCTTAAAATATTGAAATGCTACTTTAGAAATTAATAAAGAAAAATAGAGGGAAAAGATATATGCCATACCTATGAACTGTCTATCCTAATAATGGAAATTAATTTTTTAATAGCTGCCACACAATTTTCTATTAATATTTCATTGAAAAATTAATATAAGTAGTGATTAGTATTAGTACAACACAAAGTGGAGAATTTCAAATTGGAAGAACCTTCACTTATGGTGTAGGTGGCTTTGGTTAGGTAATTGGACTTAACAACTACATAAAAATCCATTAATAAGTTTAAAAACTTTTAATATTTAATATTTAATAATTTAATAAAGTCATTTTAAAATACTTAGAACAATAAACTCTCTGACTAGGTATGAGATGTTCTTTTCTATTCCAAAATAATATTCCATAATATCCGCCCCATATAAAGTATTTCGATAATTTCACATTGTCAACATTATCAAAGTTTACGTCTCCAACTATGAAAACAAAACGGAGACAAGCGATCGTATTGAATCTCTAGTTTGCTATATTTAGTCATTTTGATTATCTCGTTTGAGAGTTATGGTATTTAGTATTGGAGTTTTTTCCTCCTTCGATCGAGATGTTTAATTTATAAAATCTTTCGATAGATGTTTTATCTTTATACTTTGATGATGTAAATTACTTTGTTGTAGTATTGTATTACTTTGCATTGTAAAATGTAATTGAGATGAAATTAATGGATGGGATGATCGAACAAATAAAAAGATAGGCATGATAAGTTTTTAGACCATTTCCAACCCAAGTTATTATCGCATGGGTATAGGTGGAATTGGCGCAACACTATTCACTGCGCCATTTCTGGAACAACAATTTTTCCTTTTTTTTGTGTGTGTTTTAGTCCTTCATGTTTTGATTTGTTTCAATTTAATTCCTTTTAAGTTTGAATTATTTTTAATTTAGCTGTTAAAGATTCAATTAGTTAAAATTCTATCCTATTGATTTTATATTTTATTGTTATGCATTAATTTCAGTTTATAGTTTAATTATAAATAAAAACCTTTATTATAACTTATATAAAATAATTTATTATTAATTAGTTTGAATTACTTTCAATTTAGTTCATAAAAATTTAATTAGTTATAAAAAAATCCTAGAGTTATATTTTATTCAACTTGTATAAAATGCATATTTTGTAATTTAATTCTAAGTAAAAAAATAATTTACTTAATCCTATGAGTTATAGTTGCTAATTAATTTATAACTTATCAAAATGCAATTAAAATAATTTTTAATTATTTAATAATAAAATATTTTATTTTTTTAATTTATAAACAAAGTATATTTTCTTGGGTGAAAATGCACAATACATAAAAGTGTTGGATTTTATTTGTGAAAAGATTATAAAATTATTATAAAAAAATGGAAAAAAGGAACATTCTCGAAAATCTGTTTAGAGAGTGAATAGTGTTTGGGTTTGGAGTGAATTTATTGTACATACAATAAATTTGTGCAATTTTTGCACAAATTTGATGTAAAATTTATGTTTTGGGTTGGATATGCCTTAGGAAAAAAAACACAATTTTTATAAAAAACACAATTTTTATAGGAAAAATTATGGGAAATTTAGTAGATTTGTTATAAATTCTTAAACTTATAACATTTGCGTATTCAAAATATTTCTCACAATAAAAATATTCAAAATTGATATGTCTAGTCAGACATACCGAGGATTCTAAGGTTTGTAATAATTCAAAAAGAATAAAAGAATAATAATCTTAATTAACATCCATAACAAGTAAAGACAACCAACAATTTAAAACTAAATGTATCAACTTTACTTTGCTTTGAATATATTTTTATAGAAATAGTTAAAGAAAAAAGAGGCTCCATTGAATACTTTGGCTTTCTTTTCATAAATATCCTCATCAGAGAGTAACTTTTGCTTTATCATATAGGCTTTTTTTTTAATACCTTAGAGAAACCCACAGTCATTATTTTAGAAATCACTATTTTAGAATACGTATTGGGTAAACCTCATTTTGGTATAATCTCATGCAAATTACGTAAAAAAATTAAATAAATCGAGATTATTCATAGTTGACAAATTCACTGCAAATGAAACTAAATAAACATTCATTTGAAGAAATTCGAACTCATGAACGCAACACAAAATTCAATTATCCGATAAACTCTACAAGTCAATAGCATTTATACAATCAATATTTTTATACTTGGTGGGTCACACAAGTTGCTTATAAAATACCAAAAAAAGTCTTGAGTTTCCACTTTACATGAAAACTTCGTTGTTAAGACTTAAGAATAAGTTCCTATAATAACTCTAAAAATGGACTGAATTTAAAATTATTTATTAGCATTCATTTGAAATATTTCGGATTATTTTGAGGAACTCCAAATGGAAATCAGCTTCATAATTGGAGTATTAGGTACTAAAAACCCTAATTTTCACATAAATATTTGATCATTTATCAGTTATAATTTATGATCTCATTTTTGTTCCAATTTTTCAGGCAACATCTTTGCATCACTGCTGTTCCTCTCACCAGCGTGAGTTTAAGGCTTTGTTCGTTTATGTTTTTGAGTTGAAATTTTGAATTTTTCTCGAGAATTGTATATTATGAAAATTTGTATGAAAATAATAGTTGTTTGTTTATGTTTTTAAAAATAGTTTGCAAGTTATAAAATATGTCAAATTAATAATGATAGGTTGATGTATCATGTGTAAAATAATTGTATTAGTTGTGTATATAATGATTATGTGAATAATAAATAAAGAAATACTGAAAAAAGTTATAAATTATGAAAGAGAAAGTGAAATAATGATTGATTTGATTGGTAAATGTGTAAAATATTGTATATATGATTGATAGATAGTTATATAGGATATTGAAAAAATAGAGTTGAAAAAAGGAGAATTTGGAGGATGAGAATTTGGTGTGTTAAGGTTATTTTGAATTTTGTGATTTAAAAACTTGAAAATGAATTTTGAAAACATAAACAAACAAGGCCGCCATAGTACTTTAACCTAATCTTTGATTTTATTTTTCTCGTTTTCTTTCGTGTTTATTACAACATTGTCGTTGTTGTTGTAACAGAGATACATTTTGGAGGATTATAAAGAAGAGATCAACAGAAGAATTTGAGAGCATTCCTTACATTGTACTGCTGTTGAATGCTTCTTTGTGGACTTATTATGGGATTATCAAACCTGATTTGCTTCTTGTCACCATTAATGGATTTGGAACCCTAGTTGTGTGGATTTATGTTGCCATATTTCTCATGTTTGCTCCCCCAAGGATTAAGGTTGGTAAAAATTTAGTGTAATGTAAATTAATTTTATGGAGAAATTGTATTTTTCGTTTCGTAATTTAGCATAAGTTTAGTTCTGGTCTGATTTATTATGAGTTTTTTATATTTAGTCCCATAATTTTTAAATTTCACATATTTAGTCCCATCGTCCAAAATTTAATGTCAACTCTGTTAGTCAAACTTTGACCAGACTTTTTTGAGAAGATTTTATGCATAAAAGACGTGATATTGAGTAGAATTATTGTATCATTGAATATAATGTGTGTTTGAGTGTGTTTATGCATGAATTTTTCTAAAGTCGATCAAATTTTGAAGCAGAAGTGACTGTTAGATTATGGATGGTGGACTAAATGTGAGATATTTTGAAAATTACGAGCTAAATGTAAGAAACTCATAATGAGTGAGATCAAAATCAACTTATATTAAGTTATGGAGTGAAAAGTGCAATTTTTTCATTTTTTTTAACATAAATTTCACCAACCAAATTATTATTTATTGCAAACATGCTCCCAAATTGTTCAAAAACTAATTTGATAAGGGTTCCAACAAAAATCAATGAACTAATTGTTTTATTGGCTAGTTAACTAAGTATTTAGTTAAAATGCTATTCCACTTTTTAATTATTTTTTTCTTGTGGTGGTTTTCAGGTGAAGACCGCCGTGGTGGTGGCGATTTTGAATGTGGGTTTTCCGGTGGGATTAATTTTGATTACAAGTTTGGGTATGAACAGAAATGCTCAAGTCAGTACAACTGGGGTCTTTTGTGTTTGCGTCACAATTATTTCATTTATTTCTCCTTTGGCTGCTATGGTAAGTAAAAAATTTAATACTTTAATTATTTAAGTTTAAACATTATCTAATATTTCTTGGTCTCTTTTCCAATTAAATATGCCATTGAATTTTTTTACATATTTTGTGGCATGATACTAAATGAATGTACTTACTCTTTAATAAATTAATTTAATCTATAGGGTTGTAATTAATGCTATAATTTCTTTCTACAATGTCCAATTTAAGACTTTCATTGAATAGTGATCTAACACTTAAAAGATAATGTAAATCACAACATTCTTAATTAATAATTATTATTCTAAAAAATTTGGTTTAAATTTTGGTTTTCTTTTGAGTGATTCATTTGTTACTAACACATCATTTACTATAAAGTACTATATTATAAATTAGCATCATATTATTGCTTGCAAGATAGGTAATGTTTACATAAAGTAAAGATAATGTTAGTTCAATTTGATGAATTTCCTTGTTTAAAGTTGAATCATTCCCCAAAAAAATACAAGTTAGGTATATGGATATATTATATATATATATAATATTCATATTCTTATAGTCGGACAAACTTGATTAGCACTCGAATAGAAACACTTCAAATCTTCTTTTTTTTCCCTTCAAAATTGTGCCATATCTTAAATTGCATATACATACTAAGATTATGTTTATAATTAAGGAATTCTTTTTTGCACTTTATATATATGTACAAGATAATTAAAATACTTTTTTTTTGCAAAAAAAGTTCCAAAACAAAGAGCACTTCTAAAAACTATTTAATTTTCTTTAGTCTAATTGTGATTACATCTGAATATGTATCTTTTAAATTAAAATTTTAAAATTTCATAGTGATTATTCTATCGATCTTCATCGAAATTATAGATTTTACTGTTAGTAGAATAAACTATTCCACGATGTAAATTACATCATAAAAATATCTAGCCTTCACATTTTATGGCAACAAATTTCTCTATTCATCATCGATTTTCAGATTATTATTATGATGGTACATTGTGTTTTATTTATTATCTGTGTTAATTTCAGAAAACAGTGGTGCTTACCAAGAGTGTGGAATACATGCCTTTCTTCCTCACATTTTTTTATTTCCTCGTTGCCACAAGTTGGAGTACTTACGGGATATTAGTTCACGATACCTTCATTTTGGTAAGTATTATGATAATTTATTTGCACCATTTTTTACAACCAAATAAATGAAAAAAAAAAGTAGGAAAACTGTATAAAAATGTAACGAGTTATTTGAACTTGGTATATCCATTATAGTTATAATTTTATATGCATGTGTATTTCTAGGGTTTCACATTTTTAGGTATGCGTATTCATAATAATATCATGAACGTTTTAGGGCGTCCTCGTATCTAACATGAATATACAATATCACTTATCATAACCCATATATTAAATACATAGAACGACGATTTTTTAATTGCTAGATGAGGGTCGAGTTACTTGTAAAACAAGAAATTTTACAATGCATGCAGATCATATTTAATTGAAAGAAACAAGAAATGCCCTCTAAGTTTTGTATGATTTTCATATTTTTGGTATATTAATTTATATATATATATATGTTTTCGTCGACAGATACCAAATGGAATAGGGTTTTTTCTTGGAGTAGCCCAATTATCATTATATGCTTGGTACAGAAATTATCCCAAGCCATCACAGAGTGTTTTGGAGGAAGGAGACCAACATGAACATCTTATTATCACTTCTGATTAATGTTTTTATTTATTTATTTTATTTGGTTCTATATAAATATATTTCTATATTTCTTCAACACTTTATAATTCAAGTTTACCTCCATAGTAAATCACTGGTAAAGATGCTTTTTAATGTCATGCATGTAATGTACTGTGATATTATCTATATTTATAAGTTGTAATGTGGACATTAGTGTCTCGTATAACTAGAAAATATGTGATTAGGTTACTATTTGATGTATTTATTCGGGGATAACCGTGGGAGTATATGTGGGGCGTATTTGCCGAAAATTTAGGTTTAACTTGCCAAAAAAATTATAGACACAACACATGTTGCTCTAACGGGCTGGACCCGATAGACCTGACAAATTCACTTGCAATTCTAGAATTATCTGAAAACTATTGTATTTAACGTTACGGTCACAATTATATAAGTGTTAAAAACAATATTATTAATTAAGAACAAGTTATTTGTCATTTTATATTTAAATTTTAATGATTATTATTTCAAGAACGTTTCTTACTTAATTTATTCAATTATAAAAGCATGGTTGTTTATTTTGAATTTTCTTTGTAATTCACTTTTTAATGGTAAAATAGTCATAACAAGTGATATTATTTTATTAGGACTTTAGAATTAATAAAAAGTTATATAAATACATTAGCTTGCCTTAATACATTAGGTTAATTAAAAACGTTAAATTAAGAGTTATACTTATGCATATATTCGGTGATCACTATCACTTTCATTCTCATGTTTTATTTTAAAATTAATATTTCATGGATTCTACAAAATTGTCTTTAAACAAAAATATATTTGATAATTTTTGTAATTAAATTATTCATTGATTAATCCATAACTAATTTGTCTATTAAAAAAGTACGAATATTTCTTTAAATTTTTGATCGACCTAATACGTTCTTATGTATAAAGTCAAAAGAGTTAAATAATACAATTATGTTGTCAAATAAAATATGTAATTATACTAGAACTTTACGAGATGTAATTCACCTTCTAAAAAAAAGAGTTAAACAATAAAATAAGTTATTTAAATCTACAACAGAAAGATGCATATATTATATTAGAACTCTGCGATATAATTGCATATATACTGAGTCTTCATTAAAAACTTAGTTTAAACATGTAGACTACACGATTTTTATTACAATATTCGACTACACTTTCTTTTGTTTTAAAACATTATAAATCAGAACATGTAAAACAGTATTTTATTTTTTAAGTTACGTTTGAATCTCAAAAGCCTCTCATAAAATATTTAATTCTCAATTATCCTAGCCAAACACCTTCTATGTTTAAAGACTTATAATAAAGTTTTTTAAATCATATAATCAAATATTTTATGTATTCACGATATATTATAAATATTAATTCAATCTTTCATATGAACAATTATTTATTCTTTAATAATTTTGATTTATTAAATAATAAGTCATTTAATTAAATTATCAAATCTTAAGTAAATAATACTATAAAACTAGAAATTAACTATATAATTTAATTGTTTTACGAGGTCATTACTGATATTGTATTTAGTAAGTATTTACCTGGTTAAATTGTTATTTAGTTTGAATGTTTAATAACTTAGTCTTTTAAGTATTTTATTCAAGAGTTTGAATATACTGATATTTTGTCTTGTATTAGTTTTATAACGAATACAAAAAATATGTATTTATCAAATATATTAATGAAACTATATAACTCAATAGAAGAATATTTATTTAAAAGTCTGAGCCCTTTATTTAACAAAAATATAATGATATTATGGAATTAAAGGAAAAAATTATTTCTCAAAATAATTTAGTTATTCCCATATTGTGCATCAATTTTATGCACAACATGCGATTTTATTTCTTTTATATTGTTATCAAGTAATCTCAATTTAATAAATGAAAAGTCACAATCAATAGTAGTGAAAATTGAACAAAAAGAGATACATCATTTATGCAAACCTACAATTACTTGTGGGGATTGAGATTGGAGTTTTTAAATCGAGACACACTGAAACAAATAAGCTATACCCACTTTAGAAATTGAGAAATAAAAACTAATAATTTTGAAATAAGAAATAAAAACAGTACACAAGCTTCCAAATTTTGAACCACTATAAAAATTATTAATAGTATACGAAAAAATTAATGAGAAAAAAGAAAAAGTGTAGTGTTTGATTTCTCAAAATTAAACAAGATATATGCACAAATGAAATATGAATTTCAATAAAAGTTTATTAGTTACATTATTATTTATGTTTAACTGTTTAATTAACTTAGTTCTTTCAAGAATTGATCAATTCTTTCATGTCAATCAATACTTTAATTAAAAGAATTAAGTTATTAAGTTATTAGGACAACAACAATAATTTAAAACTGAGCAAGAATTTTGTACACAAATTTCCTCATTTGCTTGTGGGTTCAATAATCTCACTATATAGATTAATTTTGAATATTCTTTTCCTAATTTATTTTTACAATTTAGAGATTGTAATAGTGATTTAAAATATAGTAAAAAAATTCTTAAATAAGTTTCATATTTACTAATAAACCTTCATATGAAAGAGTTACAGATTTATAATATTAACATTTTGTACAACTTTGCATTTTTTTATATTTTTCTTTAATTAGTTACTGACTATCCAAGCCCTACAAATAAAGGCAATTATAACATATGAACAAAGAAAATGATAATTTTAGGTACTTTGATACTAAATAGAGGATAAAATAAATAAGAGGATCATGCATATAATTGTGAATTGTAATACTTAATTGTATGTAACATGTGATCATCTGTTATTTTCATCTTTATTACATCACAAAATATATGTTTATGTACATAAACGCCTAATCTAACATAAGATACAAAGTATTTAGTAAACCGACATTGACATCTTAAAATTTGATACTATTAAGCATATGTACAGATATAAATAATTTCTAAAACTCTATCAAGCATAATATTAATAATTTAAAACTGAGGAAGAATTTTGTGCACAAATTCCTCATTTGGTTGTGAGTTCAATAATCTCACTATATAGATTAATTTTGATATTCTTTTCCTAATTTATTTTTACAAATTAGAGATTGTAATAGTGATTTAAAATATACTTAAAAAAATTCTTAAAAATAAATTTCATATTTACTACTAAAACTTCATATGAAAGAGTTAAAGATTTATAATATTAACATTTTGGACAACTTTGCATTTTTCGTATTTTTCCTCAATTACTTACTGACTATCCAAGCCCTAAAAATAAAGGCAACTCTATAGCATATGAACAAAGAAAATGATAATTTTAGGTATTTGATACTAAATAGAAGATAGAATAACTAAGAGGAATCATGTCATATAATCGTGAATTGTAATACTTAATTGTATTTAACATGTGATCATCTGTTATTTTCATCTTTATTACATCACAAAATATATGTTTATGTAAATAAACGCCTAATCTAACATCATCACAACTAATAAAATACAAAGAAATTTCGAAACCTACATTTATCATCTTAAAATTTGATACTATTAAGCATATATACAGATATAAATAAGTTGTGCATTAATCTCCTCATTCGCTAGTGAGTTCAATAAACTCCCTATATAGATGAATTTTGAAATATTCTTTTCCTAGTTTAGTTTTACAACTTAGAGACCGTAAAGTCATATAAAATAATCAAAACAATTCTGAAATAAATTTCATATTTCAGGTTTTTTATTGACCTCAACTCATTGTTTGAAATGAACAAACTACCAAATCATCAAAACAATTAAGGCATATTATAAGCTATCATGTGTATAAAGTATCATAAGTTTTAGTGCTCTGGTAAAAATAATTATATGAAAGAACATATGTTGCATGGTTTTTAATGATCATATTCGTTAAAATAAATCTTAGTGATAATGGTTGTCTTGCATATTTATTTTTTTGGAAGAGTCAAGAAGATAGAAAAAAAAAAAAAGAAGGATATATATGTAATAAAAGTTGACTCAGAAATTGAATATCATAATTATAATTATATACAAATGATTATTCATCACAACTTCAAAATATAATACCTAATATATATGCAACCACAAATAATAATGATTTACATTTTCAAACAATCTTTTAAATATTGGTTCATGTTTTTCATGTCAACCAATATTTATTTATTTCAATGATAATATTTAATTTATTGGATAACAATCTACTTTATGAGACAAACTTAAAAGACAACA
This sequence comes from Verbascum thapsus, assembly GCA_963669365.1. Lineage (NCBI taxonomy): Eukaryota > Viridiplantae > Streptophyta > Magnoliopsida > Lamiales > Scrophulariaceae > Verbascum > Verbascum thapsus. Next base: position 12,033,076 of record OY770110.1, read on the forward strand.
TTACGAGTTAACTAGATCTAACATGAGAATTCATATAAGCTAAGTTATTATAATTTATATAACAAGATTATTGTATTAAGTTATGATTTATGTTCTTTTGAATGTTCAACAATTGAAACCAAAAAAAAGTTCAATAATTTAGTTTTTAAATATTATATGAAGATTTTGTATTAGCCGATGTTTACTCATTTGACTATTTGTAAATATTTTAAATTTTAAATCTTCACTCAATCAATTACAATTTACCAGAAGTTTTTACATATTATTTATATCTATAGAACTAAATCTTTTATTATTTTATAAATGCTTAAAACCGATTAAAAAAATGCTAGTGTAAAGAGTGAAAAAGTACTTCTCATAATGTTAGTTCTGTTTTCTATATTGCACATTAATTTTAACATGCAACATATATATTATTTTAACTTATCTTACAGTTTTATCAGCACAAATTAGTTTTATAAACGATAATAAAACGTTAAACGGTAGTGAAACAAACAAAAATGGTATCATTATCAACGGGGCCTGATTTCTTAAAGAGTGTAAATGAAGTTTAAAATGAGAGAAATTGAACGCTCTTGAGAAAGAAAATGCTACTATTGATTTAGTAAATTGGAATAGCTAAACAAAGAATAAGAAAAAACAAGAAATTAAAACTACATATTCAAAATTTTAACCATATAAAAGGATCATTGCAAGTGAACTAAGTAGGAAAGGAGTAGAAAAATGAAGTGTTTGAACCGTAAAATCTTGACAAGAGAAAGAGCAAATGAAGCATGAATTAGTTACACCATTATTAATTTTTTGATAAACTTATTCTTTTAATTAATATAATCTGTCACATTGATTCATATTTTATTATTCAATTAAATAATAGATCTTTTAATTAAATTATTGATCCTGAATGTATATAAAATTTAAAATTAAACATTACTTTTATATATATATATATATATATTGTTTTCAGGAGAGCATTAGATTCACGTGCAAAGCATATGTTATTTATTAGTTGTTTTAAAGTATAAGCTATTTCTTATCTTTCAATTTGTATTTTATTGATAAGTCTATTGTGTTAACATTTTACATATGAGCATATATGCAAAGTATTTACAATTTATTTGCATATGTGAATACATTTATGATTTTAATTGAGACGAATCTGAGCATTAGGGTTAAATAAACCCTAATATTCCATATGGACTCATGTGAAGCCCCAAGATAAACTCGGATTTTTACCCGATTTTGACCTTGGTTTTAAGTAGTCTCCGTATATATTGGATGCATTTTATTAGTTTTATATTAATCTAAGTTTGAATTGAAAAATTAAGCATTATAAATCATTAAGAATTGAGTTTGGATGAATGAGAAATTAAGAAAAAAAGTGAGCCACTTAAATGTTTTATAGACATGATTTAATGTAAAAATCCATTTATTAGATATCCCACATCATAGTAATCTTTAAATTCTATAGGATTTATAAGTCTAGGAATAAAAGTTGGCCCTTTGGCAACCTAGGGTTTCACTACAAAGACACTACTTAGGTCCATGTTTAATCATGGTCCGGCCCATGCGCCAATACGCATTGGTTCTATGGTCGACGGGTGTATTGTCCGCACTGTAACACCACTGTTTAGGGTGTAAAAGTTTTCGATCAAAATAAAAAGTTATGACTTTAAACTCACAACGTTTTATTATTTATCTATATTACCGAATACCGTGTTGAGAATATTTTGAAGTGTCTAAAAAAATGATCGTTCTTGATATCGCATCCGGTATATACAAGATTGAATGTATCCGACACTCCTTGCACACTTGACAAAGTTTATTCATAAATTTTGTGCAATACATTTTATGCTAAAATAGAAAAAAAGATAACAATTTGTCTTTTCATAAAATTAAACATAAAAGCTAAACAAATAACTAAGAAATTAACTTAAGGAATTAGAAAAAAAAATTATTTATGTCAATGAATATGTTGAATCAAATTTATTTTTAATAAATATTATATATAAACATACATAGACGTTTTATTTTATGTGCCGATTTCTTAAAATTTTAAAATTTACAATATTCCATTTTCATCATATTATATCTTTATATTTATATCCGCATTTATGCATCATACATGCTCCATTTTTGAATTTGGAGATCACATTAAATCATAGGGGTGATAACTACTTCTTGAAAAACTTATTTTATAGTGCCATTTATTCAAATAATTTGACTCCTGCAGCATATTCTAAGAATATTAAGTTAGCAAGATTAAGGTCATACAAAAATACTTTATGTAGAAGTATCCAAAAAAAAAGACAATACTTTCTAATAAGTAATTTTATAAAAAATTTATACGGGTAATTCTACACTGGATTCAGTATAATCGATCTGTTATAACCTATTTAATTGACGACATGAGGTGTTTTACCAACCAGTTCCTCTTCCAATAATTTATAATAAAACTACTTCATTAAATCTAATATGTTATAGAATTTAGCAGGTATAATCTTTCTTTTCTCTATTATATTTGGCATATTTGTGGTGTTAAAAGTGCAAAACAATTCTTATTTTATCTTTTTGCAACTCAATAAGTAAGTTAATGTGAGTTTGTTAATTGAAAGTTAGATAATGCATACTTTTGTGTATAAATTTTTCTATTCCTTATGAATATAAGGAGTTTAATATTTGCAGACATATCATTTATACTTATGATTACATCAAAGATAAAATTATATTGAAGTTCAACTATAATATGTTAATTAAGTCCATTTTAATACATTAAATCAAATGTTATTTACTTTTGATCCAAGAGGTACATCACTATAAAAATTATATATGTACTATAAAAGCACATATATATATGTGTATATATATTATAATATAAATTATTTACTTTATATATTTAATAATACGTTCTTCTCCAATCATTCCGGCTAAAATATAACGAGTTTCATATTTGCAGACCTATAATTTTTTTATACTTCTGATTACATCAAATATAACATTATATTTCGAGTTCAACTATAGTGTTTTAGTATATTTTAATACATTAAATCAAAAGTTTTCATATTTGCAGACCTATCGTTTTTTTATATTTTTGATTACATCAAAGCTAACATTATATATTTCAAGTTCAACTATAATGTTTTTGTATATTTTAATACATTAAATCAAAAGTTAAGTACTTGATCAAAAGTACATCACTAAAAAAAATTATATATCATGTACTATAAAAGCATATATATATGTATATATATATTTATAATATAAATTATATACTTTATATATTTAATAATATTTTCTTCTCCAATCATTCAGGTAGGCCACTTGAACTCCATTACGTCATTGATGACTTATACACACTTTATTTTCCTACTTATCTTTGAACTTTGTCACATGATTATTACAATATTATAAAAAATTTAAACAAGTGTCGACAAAATATTTATTCCAAATTTAATATGTCTAGTCCAGATTTTAAGATTTGTAATTATTCATAAATGAAAAGAATTAATTAATATTACTGTACGGATAACAAGCAAACTTTGATTTTGCTAGCAATAATTGGTGTTGAATAAAATCAAAAACCAAAACAGAATTAAGATTGTTCAAATATTTGCCTTTTGTTTTTCATTTAAAATGCCTTCATCAATACAACATGTGAAACTTGGTGGGCCGGTGGTATTTTCTATGCCATTTAAGCCACATATTTTTTTTTTAAATATTATTTTACAATTATTTTTTGCACTTCCTTCTTATGGTGGGCCCAATTATAAACCTGCGCACTGAGTGGATCGAGAAATTCTACATTAAATCGGTTTATCTAACACTGTCAAATGCAATCGATTAGATGTGTTTGAATTAGAGGATTTGTATCTGATCAATATTGAGTAGTGGAATTTGAAGAACGACTCATTTGAAATCCAGCATGAAAAAAATAACTCAAAATGAGTGTTATATGATTTGAAGTTTGTACAACTTGAAATCTTTCGTATAAATTGAACCAATTTGTTGGTGATTTTGAAATCACCAACTTTCAAATCTTTCAATCTAAACACACACCAGTAATTTTACTATGATCTATTCATGCATCTAACTCGACCTTTTTTTTTTCTTCTTCTATAAATAGGGTTTGCATAAGCATATATATTTGCATAAGCATATATATTTGCTCGATTCTACTTTCATCACCAACGTGTAAACTTTTCACTATTTCTTGATAATCAGTTCTACTATTGGGAAGTCGACTATAGTACTTACTAATGACATATATATGTAATTGATTCACTCTGAAAATGTTCTACTTCAATATGAACACAATCTCGAGCCCTTAGACTTTTGATTTGTTGAAATTAAATGATTTGTACACGCATAAACCTTTCATAACTCAAATAAGTTATATTAACATCAAAAAATATTAAGAAACTTATTAATTCTTTTTATCTTTCATAATTGAAATTTGACAAATTGATCCTTGTTCAAACAAATTAGAGTAAATTTGGGTCCATTTTCAAAAGTGAGAGTGATCTTTATCTATACGGAAGTGCTTCCAAAGATATCACCACATGCATCAATGTAGTCTCAATCATCTTTATAGGTAAATAATCTTGTCCAATAATTTTGTGCATTATTGTCAAGTGGGGAATAAATACTTAGTGTTACGTTAATATCATTCTAACACAATTTATTTCATGACAATAACAAGTTGAGTATCATAGTCATACAGTAATTAATTTTGTATCTAATACGATATATACAAATTTACACAGTACGTATTCTAAAAGTAGCAGTTGTGAATTTCTTCTTGTCGTCCCAAGAAAAAAAAGAGCAGGAAAGTGAAGCTCATTTTGATCTATTAAATCATCAAATACTAACTAATAGGATGTCATGTTTGTCTTTCTCAAAATATTACCCTATTATATGGACAAATGCCAAATATCTTATTACTCAAGGTTTTTTTATAAAAAAAATTCTTGACAAATAAATACTCTAATACAACAAATTCAAGCATATAGGTTTTTAAAAGTGAGTCACACAAATCCTACTCTAAACAAGGTCAATCAATAACTCGTGATAGTGTGAAATTAAACTTAAACTTAGACCTTTCACATGAAAATAGAATATGATACGATTAAACTAAGAAACAATGGCTTTATACCCAACGTATTTATATTAGCATAAAGTAAATAAAATTTGTTGGAATTGGCTTTGACTATGGTAGATTTTTCCTAATTTTTATTATATTCAAGTAAGTTATTGTATGCTAGATATGAGATTTCTTCGGATTTTGGATAAATGATAAATAAAAAATTCAAAAGAGCCATTTAAATTAAATATATTGAATTGGAAAATGTGGGAGAATGTGAATAAAGCAACTATATATATATAATATATATAATGGATATCACTTAATATGGTTAAGTCAATCATTGGTCCTTTGGAACATTCAAGATTTATATAGTGGAAAATAGTCATACATACTTATAGCTTTGGACCACGCACTAGCCATGCTGAACTGATTGGACTTGACCATGGACCAACCTGCACAAAATAAATTTACAATTTTTTTAATTTATTTTTTCCTTCTAATACGATAAGTAGTATGATTAAAATATATTAGGATTATAAGACTTGACAATTAAGAGAAATCTAGTTAAATTAGAAAAATATAAATACAAACAAATATAATACATAAATAAAGATCTTATTTAAAACTGTATTCTAATATATTCCAAAAGTTACATCCATTTTATAAAGAGACTTTGTGTTTTTATTTTTTATTTTGTAATAATACTACATTCAAAGTGTAATAATTATTTCTTTAAGTTTATAGTGCTCCTACTTTAAAATGTAATCACTATATTTTAGAAAACCTTGATCATATTTGTTAATATATTATTGAGTGCAAAATATTATTTTTTTTGGGTAAATAGTGCAAATAGTATTATTGTAAACAAATCACATGTTTTTCGTTTTTTTTCCTTTTTGAATCGGTAAACATATCATATATCGAACATATTAAACATACTCAGAACATACCTAAGACTCAACTTCAATCAATCATACATTGTAAAATCCATCATATTATCTCAACTACGCTATTTACATCACTTATGTAATTACAAAACATTCTCCTATTTTTTTCAAGCCAAATGAAATATACAATGACATCAAAATGTCACGTTTATTACAACTAAATTGTGTTATAAAATTATCCCACTATTCATTTTTTACCCATTCATAAGGTTCATAACTTCCTTAGTAAAGTCATATTCGAAAAAGGAAAAATTACATACTCACCCCGTCATTTTAGTGCTAATTATGTTAACACCCCTGATTTTTGAGAAATTACAAAGAGCTCCCTCAAGGGTTTGATATAGGGGGTGTTTGGCTAAGCTTATAAGCTCTTTGAAACATCTTATAAGATGTTTGAGAGCTTATAAGCTCTATGAAAGTGTTTGGATAATTTTCTTAAAAAAGTGCTTATAAGACCAAAAAATAAGATGTTTGGGTCTTATAAGCAAATAAAAAATAAGTTGGCAAAACCCAACTTATTTCAAAATCTTAAATTTGAGATGTTGTTTATATTTTTTAAAGACATAAAATAAACCTAGTTAATTTTATTCTTTCCAACAATACCTTTCTCAGCAAAAAATATTTATTTTTATATTGCACAATTCTCTCGTATAACATTTGAAACCATCTTATAAGTCCAATTGACTTATTTTATCCAAACACTTACGAGCTTATTTTTTAAATAAGACGAAACATCTTATAAGCTCTTAAAACATCTTATAAGATGTTTTAAATAAGCTTAGCCAAACACCCTCATAGTCGGATTTGATGTAATCTGTCGTTCCGCCCTCGTTGTTTTGCGATTGTGGGTTTTTGGTGAATATTAACAACCTCTAATTGTTTCTAATTTTAATTTTATGATATAAATATTTTCAAATTAATTTTGTTTACTTTTTTAATTTCGTTATTTTGGTACTTCAAATATTAATCATGCGTCTTACGCAAAATTTTTAAATCTTAAGGGACTAAAATTCTAATTTTTTATCCAATATGATCACTTTTCTAAGACCTATCTGATGAGACTAAATCTACAATTGTTTTAAAACTTTGCATCGAATTAACATTCTAATTCTATATAAAATAATTTCGGAATTTTTGTTAGCATTAAATTGTACTTATAAAAGCATCAAATCTCATCAATGACAACCTTGTACAAAATTTGTATCACTATCAAACTCTTAAAAATTACCATTTACACTAAACAAAAGTCTTTGTTACTTACAATACACATAATCAGTGATAACTATAGTTGTTGTCACTAAAATTATATTTTTTTAATGAGACAAGTCTGAAGGTTCCAGTCACATTGAAATTATAAAAGAATTAATATAAAACCAAATCAAAAGATTATAGTATATTTTGCAGATCTTCGCAATTCTTACCTAATTATAAAAAATGTAGGCAGATTTTGGCTTTTATACCTAATCAAAATAACTTTGAAAAAAGATATATATATATATATATATATATATATATATATACACAATATATTATATTAATATATATTATTTTATAGGAGAATTATTGATTGTGTGAGACATGTGTACATATAATTATTGATGGTACGACTATTAGTCCACAACACATCTAAATGTGGACTCAAATTATTGGGACCAAAATTATCAATAAAAGTTCTCTATTTCTACTTGGAAGTAACCTCATTTACTATATTCTCTACCTTCTTATCTTTCAATCAAAATCTTAATTTTCATAATCAAACATGGAAATAAGCTTTGTGATTGGAATACTAGGTAAAAAAATTCTACAATCTTATTTAATTTTATGTTATGATCATCATAAATTTGATGAATAATCAATAATCTTGAACAATTCACGATTTTATTTTTTTCAGGAAATATCTTTGCATCGTTATTATTCGTCTCACCGGTGTAAGTTTTAGTTAATATTTATCGTTCGATTTTTTGTTTCAAATTTGCATGCATTTACGTTATATTATTGAGATTATTTTTTATTTATGTATGTAGAAATACGTTTTGGAGGATAGTGAAAAAACGATCAACCGAAGAATTTGAGAGCATTCCTTATATAATATTGTTGTTGAATGCTTCTCTATGGACTTATTATGGGATCATCAAGCCAGAGTTGCTTCTTGTGACCATTAATGGATTTGGTGCCACTCTTGTGGCTATTTATGTCTTCATATTTCTCTTGTTTGCTCCTCCAAAAGTGAAGGTATATAACCAATTATTGTTGTTTGATTGTTAATTATTATGTTTATAAAGTTAAGGTTATATATATAATTATACTTTAGATATAATGACTTTATGTATTTACCTATTTCACATACATGAGTGTATATAATGTGTTTATATATAATGACTCTTTGTATCTATCTCTTTCACATATATGAGTTTATTGTGTGTGGATTTCAGATACTTAAGTATAATATATATATATATATATATATATATATATATATATATATATATATATATATATATATATATATATAATGACTCTCTGTATTTATCTCTTTCACATATTATACTTGATTAGGCTGTCGATGGACGGAAAATACCCGAATCGACAAAAAATCCATTGAAAAATGTGTTATGCGGACCCGATTTGGCCCGATCTTATATTAATTTGATTTTTATTGTATTACTCTATTAGTAATTATTTTATTAGTGCCCATATATGATATATATATATATATATATATAATTTTTTTTTATATTGATGGTGGATTTAGGTAAAGACTGCAGCAATGGTGGCAATATTAAATGTGGGATTTTTGGTGGGGGCAATTTTAGTGACAAGTTATGCTATGAGCCAACATGCTCGAGTTAGTACTGCTGGAGTTTTGTGTGTTTGTGTCACAATTATTTCTTTTGGTTCTCCTTTGGCTGTCATGGTAAGCAATCAATACTTATATACTATTATTAATTTTTATTTACTTTTTTTATATACAATTTAATAAAGTATTTGGATAATATTTTGAAGATAAGCATATATGTTTTCATATATTTTTAGAGCTTATAAACTGCTTAAAAATAAATAAAATAATTAAGATCTATTACCTTTTTTATGTAGTTTTTTTTTTGTTGATTACATGACTATTAAGGATTACTTATAGGGTAATTTTTATTGGGATCAGCAAGATCTACACCGTTGATTGTAGTGTGAGATGTGGGATCTACGCTACAATCAAGGGTGTATAATACGCGGTTATAGGGTTTCGGATCTCTTACTTTTTATAATGATAAATATTAATCGATTGTGATTATTTTTGTCGTCGTTTTTCAGAAAACAGTGGTGACAACAAAGAGTGTGGAATATATGCCTTTTTTCCTCACATTTTTCTACTTCCTCGTTGCCACAAGTTGGAGCCTTTACGGGATATTAATTCACGATACCTTCATTTTGGTGAGTGTTTTCTATTATTTTAACTTCATGTCACTTATAAAATCCAAAAACAACAAAAAAATAGTTCAAACTCGAGCTCGAGCTAATATTTACTATTGCACGTGCATCATAGAATATAAAATTTTATGCATTTAGAAGCTAGAGTTCGTGAAAACACGACACATAACATATTATATAAACACATATATATATATATATATATATATATATATTTAACAAAAATGTATAATATACATATTTTTCTTAAAAACAGATACCAAATGCAATAGGGTTTTTTCTTGGAGTAGCCCAATTATCACTATATGCTTGGTATAGAAATTATCCAAAGCCATCAGAGATTAAAGAATGTGATCTGGAAGAAGGAAAACCATCAAAGGATGAAGATTTTGTTTTGGAGGAAGTGAAGCCACAAAAGAGTGGAGATAGTGTTTTGAAAGAGGAAAACTCAAATGAACACCTCAAAATTGCTACTTCCACTTAATCATTTAATTTACAAAATTACAAGTATATATTTGAGGCTTGTTAATTTTAGCTTATCATAGATTAATAATTTTTATTTCCCACTTAATTTCTAGAGCACGTTGTGTATTTTATAAACATTTTGTACCCCATCTACTAAATAAAATATTTTAAATATACTAGAGATTATCATGAATATGTAGACAAGCTAAACCTAATAAAATATTTTCATGCACGGGAGTCAGGAATTAAAAGTGGGTGGGGCGGCAATGTTAAAAATTGAAAGTGGGTGGGACGGTAATGTTAAATTTTTTAAAATATACATTGTTTTAAAAAATTTTGGTGGGGCGGACACCCCCACCCGCCCCACCCTGTCTCCGCCACTGAACTTTGGCTAGTCAAACCTAGTTATAACTATTGTACATTATCATATATAATTTTTTGTGATAACGAAAGAACCCGCTACTGTTAATTTTAGGATATGTATTGAGTAAAAATCACTCTTGTGTAATAGCCTACAAATTATACAAGAGTTAAACCAGCCTAATTTGTTAGCAATAGCTGACAGACTCACAATATACCACTCTTGTGTAAGAACCTGCAAATTATACAAGAGAGTTAAACTAGCCTAATTTGTTAGCAATAGCAATAGCTGAATAGATGAGATCGTCAAATAAGTATTCCCTCATGTTAAATCAAACTCGTGATTCAGTTCAAACAACTACATAAATAGTTGATATGTTTAAGCAAACGAGTAAAGTGAATTATTGTCAATTTTGACATCAAAATTATATTAGTCGCCATGTTGCATCTTTCAAGGCCGAATATTATGGCATTCTACATAGGTGGTTCTAAGGGAGTCGACCCAATATCACTATTGAAGGACCCAACAAAATGTGTATTTTATCAAAATATCCCCTTAATCAGTGGTGTACATCAAATGTTTCAAGGAACCAAATTGCAATTTCAACAAATATAAAATATTAAAGACATTTAAGAATTGTAAAAAGTTACTAACAACTCCCTAGAATAGGTTTGTGGAGTGAATTTTTTTTTTTGGATAATTTACTATTGAATTTTAGTCTCAATATTGAGAATATCTAAGAATTATATATCAAACAAGGAATGCAAAATCAAAAAATATATTAAAAATTGAAAATTATAGGACCGCGATATTGTAGAAGCGTTGACCAACTCTATCAATTAAAAGCCGGTCAACTATATTTTTCGGAGTTAATCATATTTTTGTAATCTTTTTGAATATAAGGATTTGTTTTAAAGGATAAATCAATTTTCCTAAGTTGAGAATATGGATAATCCATCCAAACCCGAGTCCAATTACCAATATGGAGCATAATGGATCCAAATCTAAAATCAAACCCACTGGACTAAAGCCCATTAAAATATTTCTAAAAGCCATTTATTTAGATTATAAAATGGACAAATAATTAGTTTATATTGTTGGACATCTCAGGCCCAAAACTGGAAAGACAATGGCCCAATTTTGCTCATCCTATCATAGGGTTAATTTATGAAATACAAATGTTATGGATCCGATTGGATGGAATATCATTTCTATTTTCTCGTTTTTCATAAATTTAAGAGATTTTATTTTTAAAAATTCAAAAACACGGTATACATTACGTCAATGTTTTGAAACCCAACTCGGCCATCGAACCGGAAAATTGACCGGGTCACGGGTCACTGGTTCAACCGTTGGGTCAATACTGATCGAACCAGTGATGTTATAATTACGCAATAAATATTAAATAAAATACTAATATTTATTATAAAATTTTAAAACATAAAAATTTAGATATTTTCTATTTTTAAAATCATTCTTAGTTCATATATTTATATCAAAATCATGAAAAAAATTGAGAGTTTTTTAAATAAATAAGCAAAATTATGTTCAAGTGATATAATTTTCGAATTCATGGAACAAAAATCAAATGTACATCACAAATGACATAATTGCTACATCATTGTATAATAAACCAATAATTTTAAAGAAAAAAACTTAAAAGCTTTAATAATTTACAAACCAACAAAAACTAAAACGAAAAAGACTAGAGTTTTACAAATAATATATTTTGATTTGATTTGATTTGTTCGAATGAAAGATTTTCTTGAGAAATTTTCTTTAAATCATGTTGGATGAGCAAAATAATAGAAGGTTGGTGATTTTTTGCGAAAAAATTAAGTTTTAAGCTTGAATTTTGGTATTTATAAAAATCAAATGGTTCGATTGACCCGGGACCGGTGGGTCGAACGATTTTTGACCAAATTGACCGGTTTTGAGCCAAAAACGATTTTGTGGGTTTGACCGGTTTATTTTAAGGGCTGATTTCGGATCAAACCGGTTGAACCGGGCGGGCTGGGCTGGGTTTTAAAACATTGCATTACGTATAGTGTGATTTTTTTTTAAAGAAATGTTGATTTGTTTGTGAGAAATGATAAGCATGCTATTTTTATTTTATAAAAAAATATATACATATTTAAATAAAATTGTATTAGATAATAATACGTTAAATTAAAATATTTATCAAACAATAAATAAATAAATTAGATAAAAGATTGGATTAGCCTGGCCCTGGTGTACACGTGCTCTTGGATACTCTCTCCATTCTTTACACCTACTTCAATGCATTTTCTCTGCATTCACTTTAACATCTTTGACCATTCTCTCTCAGCCGTTTTTTTTCCAGTGAAGCTTCTAGAGTTAATAATAAGTGAAAAATCAGTGTTCCCAGATTGCGAAATCAATTTTTTTCATCTGGGTTTTCAATATCAGTGGTTGTAATTTGAGGTTTTTCATCTGGCTTTTGCAAAATATTGGTGTAAATTGAGTTTTTTATTGCAAAATTTGGTTTAAAACTGAGATTTTGCATCTGGGTTTTGTGAAAAACTTGTTGTCAATTGAGATTATCTATCTGGGTTTTCAGGGTTTTTTGAGTTTTCAAAATGGTGATGGAAGTGGTACATGAAGAAATAGATGAAGATAATCTGCAATGCACAAATCACCCATACAAGAACATTTCCCCAGGTGGGATCTGTGCTTTTTGCCTTCAAGAAAAGCTTCGAAAGCTTGTTGCATCATCATTTTCAGCCCCTGTTTTTCCTTCTTCTTCATCTTCATCCCCTTCCTTTAGATCTGAGTTCAATAACCCTCAATCTGAAATCAATGAATCATGTAACAGTAATAGCTACTACACAAAGAGATCATCAAGATTGCCTTTTGTTAAGAACAACAAGAAGGATGTGATAAGCACTTCAGATTCAAGTTCAACAAGTATTGTTTTCAAGAGAAGCAATTCCATTGCAACCCCAAGTAGAGGTATACATTTCTTGGATAAAAACTATAACAGTCTTCATAGAAGGGGTTTTTGGTCATTTCTCTACTTATCAAAAAATCCCACTTCAAAAAAAGGTGAAAAAAGCCTCAAAGATGTGAACTTTACACCATCCACACCTAGTACTGTGTGTTCTTCATCTTTAAATGTGAGGTTTAAAGAGAAGAAAGTGGAAAATTTTGTTGTTGTGGATGAAAATAGCAGCCCAAATGAGGCTGCATTTGACAGAAAAGTGTCAAAATCTAGATCAGTTGGTTGTGGTAGCAAGAGCTTTGGTGATTGTACTCTAAGAAGAGTTGAGTCTCAAAGAGAAGGAAAATCAAAGGTACAATCATCACTGCATGGTGAAAGAGTTAGATGTGGTGGGATTTTCAGTGGTTTTATGATCACTTCATCTTCATCTTCATCATCATTATCATCTAATTCGTATTCGATTTCATCTTCGACTGAAGATGATAATAAGAATAGCAATAATAACAATGGAAATGTGAAATTAAGTTCTTCTAATTCATTTGTGAGGGCATTTGCAAGTCCAATGAGGGCATTTAGTAAGCCTTCTTCTTTGAAAAGGGGTAATAGTTTTGGTTCTAATAAGAATCTTACTCCTAATTTGGCTGCAATTCCTTAGAAGATTTAGATTTGTTTGAGTAAATTAGATGAAATTATTATAAGTTTTTCCATTCTTGGTTGATGTTTGTTGTGGTTATTACTCTGTTAATCTATGTTTTTGGTCTGGTGAATTGTTGTTAATACTCTTGTTTTGTTAATGATTGTTGAGTTTTTATGAAGATTTGGAGGTTATTTGATTTCATCTTTGTGTATATCTCAATGTGATGTGTGTATAAGAATGAATCATTGATGAAAGATTGGTGGAATAAATGGAATAATTTTCATGATTATTTGATCTTTTTCCTTATCATTGTACTCTAAAATAAGCTGCATTTTGTTTGCTAAGAAGGAGCATTTCTTGTGAAGATTGTTATGATGATTGCTACTTTATGCATGGAATATAGCTTTTTTTCATGCAAAAAGATTGTGAATGGAAATGGTGTTTTATTTTCCATATCCAATTGATGTCTCCATCTAGGAGTCTCTTTAGTGTATGTGTTGAATAAAATTAAATAAAGATTTGAGTCACATGTCACTAGATGAGCATGTGCAATGGCCCATTGTCTTTGTGTTATCATTGTCAAACTAAGGGAGGAAAAAGAAAGAAGAAGATGAAGAATCTTCTCTTTAAATTTAGAGTAAAAAGAGTTCCACATGTTTGGTAGATAAAGACACATTTGAAAGGTCTTAATCATCTAAAGTCACATGTGAACCCATTGGCTAAGCTTGAGGTCAATTCTACTATAGATCGGATTATTTTAGGGTTTAATGGATTACTATGGATTAATTCAAGGTTTAATGGAGCTGGAATTGGTTTGTTGTCGCCCATTAGATCGGGTTCAGGGTTTAATGGAGCTGGAGCTGGTTTGTTGTAGCCCATTGGATGTGACAACCGATTGTGTTTTTCCAGAACGCGTCCTTATCCATTGATTTATATGATTTATAACAGGTCGACTCAATTGGACCTGACGTGTTATAAAATTTTCCTAAGCTTGGTTATTCCTTGACACAACACATTAAAGAGTGATTATTTGGGATTTTGGTGCTTCATAGTTCTCGTTTATTCACAATCATAGTGATTGTAGCGAGTCCTGAGCATAGTTGTGAATGGAACGCTATGGCGTGTGCCATGGTGCGCCGCGTTCATGGCGCACCCTCAATGTCATGAACCATGGCATGGCACCTATCCTCGATATGGCGCACGCCATTGACGCCATTCTCGCCATGGCGTGCGCCTTGAAAGCCCAAAATGGCACGCCATTTCGAAGTTCAAAATTAAATAGTTTTCTTTAGTCAAAATCAATGGTCAACTAGTCAAAAATAGGTAACTTGGTGATAAATTTGGGATACACGACTTAAACTATCAAATTAGGCACCAAATTAAAAAAAATATGACCTTTCAAACCTTAACATCTTTAAAATTGGGCTCCAAATTAAGAAAAAGCCTAACCTTCAAAATCGAGTTAGTATATTTGGATTTAGATACTTAAGTATTATTTCTAAATCAGATAGCTTCTTTGTTATTGCGTTCATGTTTTAGTTTTTATTTGTTTTTTTGAAAACCTATTATTTATGATTTATCTAACATAGTAATTAGTATTATTATTAATAAGATAGCATATTATTTATTATATTAGTATATATAATTATTTATTTTATAATTTCTGCTTCGAAAAGGCGTGCGTCACGAGACCCTTGTTGCAACGCGCGCTATTCGTCATTAATAATTATGGTCGTGAGGCTTATGTCAAGACAATCGAACTTGTAATTATTGTCTCAATATTGGAGTTTATTTGACCTCATAAGAAAACCGTTTTCGGGAGTTCCGATATCAAAGTTCCCATCTAATCGCAATTAGAGTGATTATACCCGAGCTTTGAGACTTCAAGTCCCGAGACAATCAAGTTTTTGACTCAATATTAGGATTAAGAACCTCTTGAGAATAACATTCAAAATTACCACTAAATTTATTTATTATGATCGTATCGAAATTCAGAATGACATGAAATAATAGCACATGTATTTTAGTGTTCATTTTGGTGAATACAGTAGTAATAAGAGGACCTTCATGTCCCTTGCCTTGGATTCTAGCATGCGATTTTTCTCAGACTCGGACCCAATACAATCTTTATTGTTGATTGAGGCTTAATTTATTAGGAGTCAAAATTTATATTTGGACTATAAATATTATTTCGATGAGTGCTTTTATTTTACGTAATTTTGGTTGAATCTTTTATCTTGGAAATTCATGTTTTTGAGAGAAAAAAAAAAGTTCATTTTTTAATAAATTTTTAATCTGTGAGAACCAGTTCTTTCATAACCAATTATGAAATTATTATGATTTATTGACTTTAATAGATTCTCGAGATGAATTTTATTTGTTTTCGTATGTTACAATATAAATAAAGGGATCATCTCATTTGATTTAAAATTACATTTCCTTTGATTGCAGCCTCTTTTTTGTTTGTCATTGTGAAATATTGGCACGCTTTAGCTCGCTCAAACTCATATAATATCCACCACATAAAATGATTAAACATTATATTTTTATATTTTATAAATGTATATATATTTTATAAACCTAATACAAAGTCAAATGATTTCAGAGTATGAAGCACTCGAAAACCATCAAATATCACCCACAAAAATATGATAGGACTGAAATGCAAAAAGACATTCAAGAAAAGGCTATCTGCATATATTTGATTATTACAAAACGAAATTAAAAGGACATAATAATTATACCTATTTGGAACCCCACCAAAAGTTGGATATGATTGAACAACGGTTACATGTCCATTGCTTACCAATTGTAAAGAAAGAGCTCAACAATTGAAACTTGACATATATGTTGCCAATTGCCATGCATATCATAAATCACAAACACAATTATCAAAATAGAAAAGGCATAATAAATAACGTTTTAGATAAAAGTTTTGGAATATTTTTCAAGCTAAAAAATCACAAATTCTTAAAGAGATGTTGCATTAATCATTGTTAAATTAGTGTAACAAAAAATAGCAAAAAAAAAAAAAAAAAAATCATTGTGAGGCATATGTATCGATATATTTCCTATTACAATTTACAAATTGTGAAAATTGCTCGGGCCCCCCTCCTCTCGACTCTCGAATTTCTGAATATGTCCCTACACCCGATGAGCATACTATTTGGCTCTCAGGCGACACCTAGATTAAGTATATTTTAGAAGGGTATTTATGTCATTGTATAAACAATATTGTACCCTAAACTTAAACATCATTAAAATACCCTAGTGTGGATTTGATTAATTTCATGCAACTTTTAGTCGAAATCTTAACTTGTTCGTACAATTATATGGACAATGACCATTGTAGTCAGAGTGTAAATGAGTCGAGTCGCGTCGAATACATAGACGTTCAAGCTTGTTTGAATTATAATCGAGCTTTAAAAATTATGCTTGAACTTGGTTTGATTGTTAATCAAGTCGAGCTCGAGTAGTTTAATTATTTTATACATTTTTTTTGTCATTTTTACTAATTGAACCGAACTCGAGTCGAGTTTCAATATTTATCAAAAACAAAAAGTTGTTCAAGCTTGGTTTGGTAAATTATTGAACCGAGCTCGAATCGAGTATCAAATAATTTGGTTCAATTTTCAGCCATAGTTGTACCGGAGGAGAAAGCTCAAAATCCACATAAATATTAAACTTTCATAATTTTACACTTTCACAAACATGGTTACATAAACAATCAATTGCAGAATTTAAAATCTTTCAAAGAGTACAATTCTAGTCCTGTGAATAGTATCACTTATTTATGGACATATACAATATAATGTAGAGTTATGCACCATTAGTTCACATTAGCATTGAACTGGAAACCACTTGGGATAAGGTTTCCGACGTTCAAGAGCCCGGATAGTGTACTCCCGATGAACTGCAAGTTCGACACAAGGCCGCCTATTGATGGTAAGTTTGCATTGCAAGAGGCGAGTGGCGTGTTTACGACAAGGCTGCAACCGTTAAGCACCGTTGAGAGGACAAAGTTTAAGGGGTCTAATAGTATAGAAAATAACCCGGCCCCATTTGTCGTAGTGGTGGATACAACGGTCCCTCCACATTTCAATTGCACCAAAGCATCTGCGCAAAGATTTTGATTCGTTTGAGTTTGAATATATCAATTAAAACGATGATTACATTGACACCCTTTAAGATTATATGATTATAACAACATGCAGTATGTCAGGTGATTCTATGCCACACCAGGACCAATAGGCCCGGTGTGGCATACACCACACATTTGGTGGTGGGTCCCACTCACCACCAGCCTCCACACAATGGTGTGGTTAAAAAAGTGGGTAATTTTGGATCTGGTCTGTTTTAGTGATACGGGGTTAGTTTTACTTTTGCTGTCATCTTTATTCGATGTAAACATGTAATTGAGACATATAACACAATGTGATTTTACCAAACCTGAGCACATGTCGATGTAATTATCCCTATATATACTAGATGATCAAGTAGTACTTAAAAATCTTTGATAGAGTTTAACTTACTAGGGAAAATAGGGGTGGCGGTTCCGTTAACGCCAACGTTGCCATTCGGAGTGCAATAGAGAATGCCTTGAACCCTAAGCAAGCCCAAGAGAGGGCCAAGAATCCCACCAAGTTGTGCTTGAGCCATTGGCACAACAATTGCAAGAACCAAAAGGCTAAAGAAAACACTAGATTTCAAGGCCATTTTTAGCAACGGTTACACTTACTCGTTATCGTCGATTTTTTGTTATATAAAATATTTCGCGTAAACATCTATTTATAGGAAAAACGAGAACGTCGATACGTTACGCGTGCCGATTTTAGTGTCCTATGGGAACTCTAAGTCAATAGAGACAAGTTGTTAATAGTTAAGTTTGTTTTGTGCTTTTATAGCTACAATGAGTTGGAAATTTTTGTTTTGTACTTTAGAATAAGCTAATAAGAAAGTTTTGTGGGCTTTCCCCTATAAGCTAACTCTACTACTACATGTCCATACTTAGAGGGAAAGTAATTTTGTTCAAATTCTAAATGGTCCAATTTGCTGCAACTAGATTGAAAGTAAATGGTTACCACAATTTGTTCTTCCCAATCTTTTTGGTTCATTTTGAATAGTAGAATTATGATTTTTTTAGTATATGTGATATATATATATATACAAGGTTCTAATTTTCTTTCTTCATTTTGAATAGTAGAATTATGATTTTTTTAGTATATGTTAGATATATATATATACATACTAATATACATATATAATTAACCCGCATGTAGTATGCCTTTTTCTAAAAAAAATCGTTCTACATGATCATGAAATTTACAGACTACCCCTGACGTCAATTATGTTATTCATATACACAAATTGATATATAGTGTTAAATATATGTATATATATATATATATATTTATATTTATATTACATTTTTTTACGTTTAAGATGTATAACAATATGTTTAATATAAAGAAAAGGTGTCTAGACCGTTAATTTTTAAGAACTATGGCTATTATTAATTGATCTTGACTATCTATTTCATCGTATCAAATCTAATGCTGAAAAATCAGGTGCAAAATTATTCTTTAAGGCTCCATTTGTTTGAGGTGCAAAATTATTCTTTAAGGCTCCATTTGTTTGACAGGGAATGAAATCTAAAATGGGAATAAGATTTTTGGTAATTTGATTACTAGAAATTTGATTACATTAATAGTGTTTGCTTGTTTATATAAAATTGTGTAAGGATATATATATATATATATATATATTCCTTTTTTATGCTTGATTCAAACACATATAGTAAATAATGGAATCTAAAATTAAAGACTTTGACTTAAATACCTTTATTTTAAACCATATTTGTATAATGTAATAAATTTTCAACCATAGTAGAATATTTGATATTATATATATACATAAGTGTATATACACATATATATTTAATTTGGTTAAATAATAAAAAAATAAATAAGATATCAATTTGATTCAATTGCATTGTCCATTTTAGAAAAATATTAATTAAATTGAGCATATTATTTTAAGTCGGAAACATATTATTATTAATAAATAAAATATATTGATCATGTGTGACCAACAACCATTTCAAAAGTACTATCACAAAAACAACATAATAATTTTTCAATTTCATTCAATAAATAAATATCAAATAAAATGTAAATCACGATCTATTTTGACAATAAAAATATTCCAAATAAATTCAAAATACGAAACTATTTCTCCATAAATAATAACTTAAATCAAATGCATAAATAAATAACTATTTTCGTTGATTTTGTATTATATTTGATATAGGGGTAGTAACTAGTAAGGGCATTAAAGTAATGTATCTATGATTACTTTGCTATGGTAATCAGTAATCACAATACCTCAATAAATAAGGTATTGTAATTCCCTTATTTGGTATAATAATTTCCATATTTTGAGAATTAGATTGCATTCCATAATATCAAATAAAAAAAATACCAAACAAGGTTATTAATTTGACTTTTGGGAATAATATTCCATATTTTGATTTCATTCTATTGACAAACAAACGAAGCCTAAATGCAACTAAATTATAGCCACTTGCAGGACCAATGAGTGTAATATGATTTAATAGATGTAATTTTTACATACAGTAAACGATTGTATGTATAATTACAATTTGACTATTTTCTATCTTAGATTTGAGTTATAAATAATAATTTTATTTTTAGCCTTGTATTATAAGTAGTGGTTTGTGTTATTTACACTTTTCGCTATCTTTTATTTTTTTGTATAAACAATTTGAATATTTTACAATGCATTTATTGCATCATATGGAAAAATGGTATATGGTTTCTATTTCACTAGATGTGAACCAAAAGGACATAAAAGGAAGTCAAATGTAAAAATATTTATACTTAGTGTATGGTAAACCTTTAGAGATAGTATAAATATAAATTAAATTTTTTTTATAGAACACAAAGATTAATATATAGACGTTTAAACGTACAAATATGCTAGTAAACCCGTAGACGTAGTTATGCAAAGCATAAGTATCACGATAAATATTAGACCTAGTGTTGCATAAAATTTTCGTATTAGCCCTCACGACATGATCATACAGATTTTCACCACTAGATAAACGTAATGAATCTAAAACCGGTAGGTGTAAATGTGGAAACCATAAAGCTTCCAATGGCAACCGTTTCAATGAACGTTAAGGCCGATTCTAGGTTGCCCGTGGATGGTAAAGTGGAGTTGCAAGTGGACAACGAGGTGTTAACGATAAGCTTGCAATCGGCCCCCAATGGTGGCAAGAATGCAAGGCCAGGAGTCGGATTTGAAGTTAAAAATGTCAATCCAAATCGATCTGTTGTAGAATTAGCAAGTATCATTGCATTTCCACATTGTAATAGAACCATAGCATCTGCATAAAAGGTTACAATCGAGACGAATACGGTTTTAATTTGTACATATTCTTTCATTTAGAATTGTAACTTAGTATAATACTGTCTCACAACTACAATTACGGATGTAAGATGAGTCGAGCTTCTTAAACCTCACCATCATTTGACAAAGTCAAGATAATCCAAGTATTCAAAGACTTGCTATCTAGCAATGACTTTTTTTGTATTTATATCAGATAATATCTTAAAATTTAAGATATTCTAGATTAATTCCTAAAAACAAACTAAATTTAAGATATTCTAGAGTAATTCAAGATATTATGGCTTTGTTTGTTTATGTATTAATAAGATAAAATTTTAAAATTTTCTCAAAAATTGTGTATTATGGAAATTCGTGTGGAAATTTGTGTGATCATGGTTGTTCGTTTATTTTTCAAAAATAGGTTGAAAATTATAAAATATGTCAAATTAATAGTGATAGGTTGATGATAAGGTATATAATAATTGTGTTAGTTGTGTATATAATGATTATGTGAATAAAAAATAAAAAAATATAAACAAAAAATTGTAAAGTATGAAAGAAAAATGAAATAATGATTGATTTGATTGGTAAATAATGGTTGATTTGATTGGTAAATTTGTGAAAGGTTGTATATATAATTGATAGGTAGTTATATAGGAGATTTAAAACATAGAGTTGAGAAAATGAGAATTTGGATGAGAATTTGATATGTTAAGTTTATTTTGAATTTTGTGATTTAAAAACTTGAAAATGGCTTTTGAAAACATAAACAAATGAGGCCTATGACTTTCATAACCGTTTTTCAATTTTTTTTCCTCTGCAACTCGACTTGACTCATTGATAACCCTAACCGTCTTACAAAGCTTGTATGCGCACGATTTTAATTAATCACTAACCAGGGAAAGGTGGAGGAATTTGAGCACCAAAGAAATTTACATTAGGGCTGCAATATAAAGTAACATTAACTTTGATTTGGCTGAAGACATTGCCTTGTGCTTAATAAGGAATTTAGAGAAAATCATGGAGAAAATCATAAACAACCACAATTGAAGCCATGAATTATATCCTGGAGATTTGATTTCATATGTGTATATTTGGTAGGCTTAAAATTAGCTGTAACAATAATTCTTTTCCATTTTATTGTAAATATGTAAACATTATATATAGTGACTTTTATCTCTCTTTTTTCTCACCTTGAGATAGAGAGAATTCTCCAATACTTAGTTATTATTTTAAACTTCTTCATGGTATCCAGAGCCTTTCGGTGAGAGTTTGAGAGAAGGTTACTCAAATCCAAAGAATCAGACATAGTCATCCAAAACTTGAGAAAAAAAAAAATGGCAAATCTTTATCCATACCCTGCCTCTCTGAACGTGGGTAATTTTGTATCTTTAAAACTCAATGCTAACAACTATTTGTTATGGAAAACCCAAATACTTGCTCTTATTGAGAGTCAAGAAATGTTTGGCTTTCTTGATGGTGAATTTCCAATGCCAGAGCCAACAATCATCGACACCACTGCTAGCGATGGACCAACAGAGGTGCCTAACAAAGCCTTCATTTCTTGGAGGCGCTCTGATCGTTTACTTCGCGGTTGGATCACTGGTACACTATCTGAAGAAGTTTTTAGTCTTGTTGTGGGTCTTAACACCTCTTGTGATGTTTGGACAACTTTGGAGACTGCTTTTGCACAAAATTCTCAAGAACGAGAATTTCATCTCACTCATCAATTATCAAGTATTAAGAAAGGTAATGATTCCTTGAGCGAATATCTTAGAAAGTTTAAATCAATTTGTGATGATCTTGCAGCAATAGGAAAGATAATTTCTGACAAAAACAAGAGCTATTGGATGCTTCAGGGCCTTGGGCCTCAATATGAAAGTTTTGTTACCACAATGATGAAGCCTCCGGTCCCTTCATATAGTGAGGTTATTCAACTTCTTCAAAGTTTTGAAGCTCGTTATCGTTTTCATAATCCTGAAAGTACACCTCAGGTGTCTTTCTATGCTCATAAAACCAATAATGGCAGCTCTTACAAGAAGAAAATGAATGGATGGAATAATTTTAATTCTAAAGGCAAAGGATTTTATTCTAACGGCAATCGAAATAGTAGCACAAGTCACTTTGATGCAGGTCATGGACGCAATGAATCAAAGAATCAAAATGGGCAAATGAGAATTTTAAAACCCCATGATGGAAAGATTTCTTGTCAAATATGTGGGAAAAATAACCACACAGCACTTGAGTGCTATCACCGTTTCAACCATGCTTATCAAGCAAAGGAAATCCCTCAAGCCCTTGCTGCGCTCAACGTCGAACATGTACCTGATTTAGAGTGGTTTCGAGCAACTGCGCACATGACCGGAAATTTTGGTAAGCTAGAAAACTTAAGGTCTTATAATGGATTTGACGCCGTCATGGTTGGTAATGGTGAATTTATGAATATTACTCATATTGGTGATGCTAAAGTAAATTGTGATGGGCATGAAATTCCTTTACATAATGTTCTTCTAGTTCCCAACATTAAGAAGAATTTGCTCTCTGTTAGCCAACTTACAACAGATATGCCTTATGAATTTGAATTTGATGGGAATGGTTTTGTGATTAGGGACAGAAGCACCAAACAAGTTGTTGCAAATGGCAGAAAGAAAGGAGGCTTATACGCCTTAACTGAAGGACACGCAGCTTTTTTCTCCTCAAAATTTAGGAGGACAAATAAAGAAGGTTGGCACCAAAGATTGGGTCATCCGAGTTATCGAATAATAAATTTTCTTTGTGGCAAGAAATTGATAGAGTTCTCTAATAATAAAATCTCTTCTATTTGTGATAGTTGTCAATTGGGAAAATCTTGTAGACTCCCTTTTATGCCATCTGATGATGAATGTGACAAACCATTTATGAAAATTCATTGTGACTTATGGGGTCCTGCGCCTATTACCTCCACCGAAAACTTTAGATATTATGTAATTTTTGTGGATGGGTTTACTAGATTTATTTACATGGTTTTATCCAATGAAGAAAAAATCTGATTTTTTGACATATTTTATTCACTTTCAAAAGTTTGTCGAATGTCAATTTAATTCAAAAATTCAGATTCTCCAAACTGACGAAGGTGGTGAATTTGTTGGAAGGGAACTAGCTTGCTTACTTTCCGACCTTGGAATTCGACATCAATTAGCTTGTCCAAAAACACCACAGCAAAATGGGGTTGCGGAAAGAAAACATCGAAATATTACCGAGTTAGGACTTACAATGATGTTTCATGCAAAATTTCCTCCGCGATTTTGGGTTGATTGTTTTGCTACTGCTGTTTTCTTAATAAATCGACTTCCTTCTCACAATCTGGAGATGGATTCACCATTTTTCCGATTATTTGGAAAGCATCCAGACTACTACTCTTTGCGCACATTGGGTTGTAAATGTTTTCCTTATCTTGGTGATTACAAGAAGCATAAATTAGAACCTAAATCAATACCATGTGTTTTTCTTGGATACAGCATGAAGCACAAAGGTTATAGATGTTTGAATCCATCAACTGGTCGTATATACATATCTCGTCATGTGGTATTTGATGAAGATTGCTTTCCATTCTCAAATCCTTCTTCTTTGTACTCTACAACATCAACCACTGGTGAGATTACTACTTTTAATGAATGGTTAAATTCATTTGAGCCTAATCACATTCGAGATGCATGTACTAGTGACAATACATCCTCTGTGTTAGATATTATGAGAAACTTATCAAGTTTTGATAATGGAGGTGATGGAGTTACTATCGATAATGCTGCGACTAACACTTTCAACACAGAAAATGCTGATATCAATGATATTCATGCTGGAAATAATGCTGAAATCACTGTTGCCGGTGCTGAAATTGCTGAAAACAATGCTGAAATTATCGTTGCCCAGGCTGGAACTGCTGAAAACAATACTATACATGCTGAAATTACTGCTGCGCGTGCTGAAAATATTGAAAATATTGCTGAAACATCAGCTACAGATCCTACAAATGTTCAAAATGATGCTGAAAATGTGGAGAATACTAACAATGTTGCTGAAATTGATCAAAAACATACTATGATAACTCGTTCTCGAGTTGGAATATCGAAACCAAATCCGCGTTATGCAAATGTTCATGTCAATTCTGAAATTCCAAGTGAGCCAAAATCAGTAAAATCTGCATTGAAGCATCCCGGATGGAGAAAAGCAATGATTGATGAGCTTGAAGCACTAAAAACCAATCAAACATGGGACCTCATTCCTCCAACTCCAGATATGAATGTCATAGGTTCAAAATGGGTGTTCAAAACCAAATTACAAGCTGACGGCAGTGTGGAGCGTCTCAAAGCAAGGCTTGTAGCAAAAGGTTACAATCAAATTTCTGGAATTGACTATTCAGAAACTTACTCTCCAGTAATCAAACCTGGAAGTATTCGAACTATACTTGCAATTGCGACTACTCTACAATGGAAAATACGTCAACTCGACGTTAAGAATGCTTTCCTACATGGATTTATTTCAGAACCTATTTTTATGAAACAACCACCGGGATTTGAAAGCTCAAGATATCCACACCATGTTTGCAAATTAAAGCGTGCTCTTTACGGTCTCAAACAAGCACCACGTGCTTGGTTCGAAAGATTAAGCTCTTTTTTATTTGACCTTGGGTTCTTTTGCAGTTCAGCTGATCCATCTCTATTCATTTGTCACTCTAAAAGTGGATCCTTATTTTTGTTAATATATGTTGATGACATGATATTAACAGGTAATAATACACAACTCTTAGAATGGTTTACAACGGAGCTTGGTCGAGAGTTTGCTATCAAGGATCTTGGTTCACTTCATTATTTCCTCGGAGTTGAAGTTCATCAAACTACTACAGGTTTATTCTTATCTCAATCAAAATATGCAAAAGATTTAATTCAACGCGCTGAAATGTCTGGATGCAAGGCTATTTCAACACCGATGGAATCAAAGGGACGTTCTCAAAACAGTGATACAATATTATATTCGGACCCAACTCATTACCGCAGTTTTGTTGGTGCCCTTCAATACCTTACTTTTACAAGGCCAGATATTTCATACTCTGTTAATTTTGTTTGTCAGTTTATGAATTCCCCTACTGTTGGTAATTACAAGACAGTAAAGCGAATTCTTCGTTATGTAAGTGGTACTTTAGAACATGGTATGCATATCCTACGTCAAAGCCCGTTGGACTTGTATGCATTTTCAGATGCTGATTGGGCAGGGTGTCCATTGACTCGTCGCTCTACTACTGGGTTTTGCACTTTTCTTGGAAACAATTTAATCTCTTGGAGTGCCAAGAAACAGCCAACAGTTGCTCGTTCAAGTGCTGAAGCCGAATACCGCTCTATGGCTTCCACCACAGCTGAACTTACTTGGATAGCATCTTTACTTCGTGATATTGGCATTAACTTGTCTAAGCCTTCTACACTTTATTGTGACAATATGAGCGCGTTATCCATGACAGTAAATCCTGTCTTTCATGCTCGAACAAAGCATGTTGAACTTGATTACCATTTTGTTCGGGAAAAAGTTGCACTTGGTAATCTCGTCACGTCATATGTGAACACAAATTCTCAATTAGCTGACATCTTTACAAAACCTTTGGCAAGATCACATTTTCAGTCCTTGCGAGTCAAACTGGGAATTCAACCTCCACCAAATAATCTGTTGAATTCTAGTTTGAGGGGGAGTAATAAGGAATTTAGAGAAAATCGTGGAGAAAATCATAAACAACCACAATTGAAGCCATGAATTATATCCTGGAGATTTGATTTCATATGTGTATATTTGGTAGGCTTAAAATTAGCTGTAACAATAATTCTTTTCCATTTTATTGTAAATATGTAAACATTATATATAGTGACTTTTATCTCTCTTTTTTCTCACCTTGAGATAGAGAGAATTCTCCAATACTTAGTTATTATTTTAAACTTCTTCAGTGCTTTGGCCATTGGCATAGCAATGGCAACAAATATAAGAAAATATAACGGATTCATTTTCGTGGTACATAAATTTGATTTTTTTAGCGTAATTTATAGGATGAGCACGATGTTCTGATTGGCTTGATAGTGTCCTACTCTACAAAAACACTACAACGTTAACACATAACGAACAAAATTTAGGGTTTAGGTAACAAAATTTATTTGACAAAATTAGTTGTCATTTAAACAAAGCTCGTGTGCCCTCTACACTCACTAACTCAAAGTTAAAAAGGGAACTAGCTGGAATTTCGGTAACTTTTCCACGCTTTTTATTAGCTATGAACGAGGAGAATTTTAGTTGTAAGAATAATTAGAAAAATGTACATGTGTTGCACGTAATATCTGATATTAATAAAGTACCAAAGCTACCTTAGATTGGGCTTTGATTATCCTCTCTATAGTTAGGCCACCTAGGTATCATGAGCTACAATTTCTTTACGAATTTCGAGTTAATTCATAAATTTTAGGAGGTCAAGTCAATACTGTAATGCTCTCTTATTGGGAGAAGCCAACGAATTCAAGTGTAACAATGGATATTCGTTTTGGGCCGTCATATAAAATATGTCTAATTCAAGGTGTATATGTGTATATATCTGAATTACATAAGTTAATATAAGTGACAAAATATTTTCAAAATATCCAATTTCATTTGAGCTCTTAATGATGTTTACTTTAGGTTGAACTTTGTTAATAAGGAGTATAAAGTTGATAGGAACCCATTCTAAAGTGTAATTTTGAACCCATTCTAAAGTGTAATTCTTTTTCAATCTTTAAGCTAAAAAGAAGCTCCCCAATCTTCTCATTGTCTATCATCTCTACTACATTATAAAGTTCAAGCATAACATAATATAATCACACATCACACCAAAATAATCCAATTATTTTAAACTTACTAATCATACACTGGTTCAATCTACGATTATTTTCATATAAAATGGCGAGGATAATGCCAGTAAAAAAACAATCTCATACTCCATATTGTACTGATATAACATGATCATAAGCACTCGAAAAGAGTAACATGTGCATATAAACGATTTTCCGTTTGTGTTTTCCTTCGAAGTAAAAATACAGAAAAGTACCAAAAAAAGGATTCTTTAATCAAATCGCGTAAGATTATCTTAGTTGAGTATCTCAACAAAATGACCTAAAGATACTACTTTCAACACAAAAACTCAAAACCCTAAAAGACATCTAAATGAGGTGATGGAATAACACACTATTCCACAACTATAGAAAACTCAAAACACTTATTGCCCTTACAATCTTTTATAAGGCATTATTCTTTATAAGTAACCAAAATACTACAATTTTTACTACAACATTAATCTAAATGTTTTCTTAACTTTATTTTCTTGTATTTCAATTTTCACTTATATTTTAAACTCTATGCATCACTTAATGTGCCCGTTTTATCCTTTTCGTCTCCAAATATACGTTCCCTAAAATCGTTTACCATTCGTGGAAGCCCCTCGTTTAAAGAAACCGTCGGTTGCCACCCGAGAAGGCGTTTCGCCTTTGAAATGTCGGGTTTTCTCTTGTGTGGATCATCTTCTGTGTTTGGTCTAAACTCTATCTTTGCATTTTGATCAATTGTCTCTTGTACTACCTATAAAATTAAGAAAAAAATTCACATTTTGCATTAAAAATGCCTAAAATAGACATATTTTACGATATATTGAAACGTTATTAGTCTATTTGGTTTAAAAAAAGCGCAACGAAAAGTAAAGTTCACCTTAGCAAGTTCAAGCATGGTGAATTCACCAGGGTTCCCGAGATTAAACGGGCCCACGTGATCCCCTTCCATCAACCGCATTAGACCTTCGACCTATGATCGTAAACCAAAATAACGTAAACTAGATTTTGCTGATAAAAATGGTTAAAACAACATATCACAAGTAATAAAACACATATTTTTACCAAATCAGAAACATATTGGAAGCTCCTTGTTTGCTTTCCATCCCCATAAACAGTCAATGGCTCCTTTCTTAATGCCTGAGCGACGAAATTGCTAACGACACGGCCATCATCGATGCACATTCGTGGCCCGTACGTGTTGAAAATTCTAGCAATCCTCACCTAAAAAACAATGAAATATTACTAACTTTTTATTGTATGTTACAAAATTGTTTTGATAGAGTAATAACCTCAAGGTTAAGTCCTCTATGGTAATCCATTGTCAAAGTCTCGGCCGTTCGTTTTCCTTCATCGTAACAACTCCGAACACCTACACAATATGAGAGTCTTTAGAGCAATGTTTCTTAATAGTTTCAAAGAAATTTTGTATAAAATGGACTTAATTTTAGAGGGATTTAGTTAGATTTAACTAGAAATTTTGTTCTTGAAAGTGAAAAAATCGAAACTCACCGATGGGATTTACGTTGCCCCAATAAGTCTCCGATTGTGGATGTTGCAACGGGTCGCCATACACTTCGCTTGTGCTCGTTAGCAAGAAACGGGCGCCAACCCTCTTAGCAAGGCCCAACATGTTCAATGTTCCCATCACATTTGTCTTGTGATCTCTACAAATTCAAGTCAAGGAATCTTCCCGACAAAGGAACTTTGATATGCATGAGATTTTTCGAACTATTTAGGTGATGATATAGATAAATATAGCTCGTATAACCGTGGATCAACCTACGACCCATGGCGCATACGAACAAGGTCCCAGACGTAATTGCATAAAGGTCCTTGAAAGAAGAGATATTTATAGAACACTACATAACACGTGTGTTTATCAAGACTCGGGTTAAATACTGATGTAACAAGAGTAATCCGGTCCACAAACCTAGGACATTTGTACGTTATCCCACACATATCACCCAGCCATCCATACAACATGTTACTCCTATAAATAAAATTGGTCAGGCAAACTCTAGGTAGAAATAGAGATTACTCGTCTAAGGGTTACGACTTCAAATATATCTAAGAGTACGATCCCACTTATAGTATATACCGAGCTAAAGATAACTCTAGTATGACCCTAATATATCACTTGAACTACGACTAGACTTGATCCTAAGAAAGTTACATGGATAGCTCGATAGATCCCGAGTGCAGTCTATAATCATAATACAAACCAAACTAAACCTTTAGGCCCGCACAGTTGAGTTGATTTAACGACCTATAATATTACGCGAGTTAAATTAGGTGAAGTTGTCGTTTTAGTGTTACACGATAGACCTTTAATGCATCATTTAGTCTCCACCGCAAAAAGAATAAACGCAAAAGGCTATTCGTTTTTTGACATTTGAGGCTAAGATTGCAAACAAAATGCAGCCTATTGGAATAAATTTGCAAGTTTGTAAAGAATAGACTAATATTGCAACAAAAAAAATTGTGAAAGGATATAATTGTCTTGACAGGGTTATACTTGTAATGTACAGGAGATGCCGGGCAAGCCAAATGGTAGATTTGATCAACTTCTAACAGGATCGGCTCGACTACATCGTGTCGAATAAGCTCAAATCTCGGGTTTGTGAAATGGTGCAAAAGATTTTCCTTTCGACCCGTGAAGAAATTATCGACAACAATCACACTATCACCACGCGCTATTAATCAGTCTATCAAATGGCTCCCTACGAACCCGGCCCCACCGGTTACCAAAATCCGCAAATTTTTGCTTTTCAACCCCAAAGGTACCCTTCCACCTGCATTATTACATCATCGTTTTAAAATATCGATTTCATGGCGTATAAATCGTATAATAGATAGAACAATAAATAATCTTATAATGTTTTTTTCTTTGTTCTTACATCATGAAAAATGCAGAGGCGGAGCCGGAAATTGAAAAAAATTAAAAATGGGTGAGGCGAATTATGATCGCTGTTATAAAATTGCATATGATTAAATAAAAAATTAATAAAATAATCTTATAATAGATAGTACAATAAATACTCTTATAATGTTTTTTTTTTCGTTCTTACATCATGATACATGCAGAGGCGGAGCTAGAAATTAAAAAAAAATTGAAAATGGGTGGGGCAAATTATGATGGCTGTTATAAAATTGTATATATTATTAATAAAAAGTTAATAAAAATATACATATATTAATTTTTAAAATTATAAACATGGATTATAAACTCAAGATCCTTAAACAAAATACCTGCAATAAATTCATCATACAATTCATAAGCAACCCTTCGATGAACACGAAAAGATTCATCGGGAGTAGAGATCAACGCCTTGGGAGACGGCGTTGATGGCGAAATCGAAGGGACGAGAGCGAAAATGCCGGAGGCAAAGGCGATTCCGACCAAAAGACACACAAATCTTTGTTCTTGAATAATGTAATGAAAAGGGTATGTTACATAATTTTTTTTCTGATTTTTGGTAATGTGACTGTTTTTTAACAGTTGATCACTGCCCATTTTTTCTATTTTAATTTTGAGTTTTGTTTTGTGTGTAAAAAGTATGAAATGAGGATCGAGAATAATTTATAACGATGTTATAAATGAAGAAAAAAATCAGGTGGGATATTATTTGATTCAGATTGATGATATATGTATATGTATATGTATATGTGTGTGTAAATGTGTGTAGTGTGTGAAAAACTCAAAGTGAGATGAGAGGGTGAGATCTAAGCTATTGCATGAAATTTCGGCTTATAATCGCTGTATTGGAGGTGACTCTTGTTATTTTTAGATCTATTTACAACTTTTAAATAGTATAGGAGTATTTATTTTTTATCTTGACTATTACATGATTTCTTACCAAAAATATGTGTAAGAAAATATTTTATTTATTTCCTTAAGGAAAAATATGACACATGTCTTTTGTTCGGACGTAAATGTAATTTTACAATTCGAGATGGGTTGAATTGGATTTGAGACGAGATTTGATTTTCTTTCCTTTTCCAAATTTAATTTGTTTATATTGAGAATCATATTACTTAGTCTCTTTTATTGAATTTGATTATGTTCCAAATAGGTGGAAGTTATACAAATTGCACAAAATAAGAAAGAAGATGGGTAAATAGTATATTTTTTTAAATAATATTAAATTTTCTTAAACTTGACCCAATTTCGTTTATAATAAACCAGTTTGAACTTCATTGGCTCGTCATTTTATACGAACTTTGTATAATTGCAGTGAGACTAAACTATATGTCTATGTAAACCAAAGTCTCTTTATTTGGTAGTTACTGCGAATTTCACCGTATATAATTTTTTTTTTAACTAAAAGAATATAAAATAGCATGTAAAGTGTCCTAGTTATGTCTTACTTTGCAATAAAAGGTTGAAACTTTAATATAAACATATCTTAGGCCACAAATGATATGGGAAATTTATATGGAAATATGGCTACATAATTAGCATAACTAGCCTCGATGTTGCTGAAATATATACTAGATCAACTTCAACGATCCTAGTGTCAATCACTTTTACACTTTTTGAAATACTTCAACATAATATTTTAATTCGAATCATTTAACTCAATCTGACATAAAATTACACCAGCACTACATAAGATATATTAAAAATATGCATTATAGTTGGACCCAATAAGGGTAAAAAATAGACACATTATGAATTAAAGTGGTGTAAGGGGCTGTAGAGTGTAAAATGTTGATTATTTCCTCAAAGTGGTTTGGACCAATTTAAACCTAAAATGAATCAAATTTAAGACCCAATTGAACCCAAATATTATTAAAAGCCAGCACAGTTGAAACTAAAATGTTAAAATGTTGAAAACTTAGTTCGATTTGGGTCCAAATATATGTACGGCCAAATTGCCACCACTAGTTGATGGCAAACACTCCTATGATCAAGTCTATGAAAACATTTAGATAAACACTTAACTACATTTAAAGATCTCAACCCACCAAAAAAAAAACCCGAAAAATGCAAGAAAAACAAGTAAAATCAAATCAATCATTACTCCAATAATCATCAAATTGTGAATATTGCTCTACACTTAGAAGGGCCCGTATTATCAACCGAGGCCCAAATGAAACCGTTTGTTCTACACAAAAAGCTGCAATTATAACTAGGCAAATTCGAAATCGTCTGCAAAATTCTCTTTAGATAAACATTATCTACTTGGACAACCAAGTTTAAGGATTATGAGTTTGGTCTAAACGAAAGCAATTTTGTATATTTCGCCATAAAAGATGAAGCTCA
This sequence comes from Verbascum thapsus, assembly GCA_963669365.1. Taxonomy (NCBI): domain Eukaryota; kingdom Viridiplantae; phylum Streptophyta; class Magnoliopsida; order Lamiales; family Scrophulariaceae; genus Verbascum; species Verbascum thapsus. The sequence goes on from OY770110.1 coordinate 12,066,493, forward strand.
AACCCTATTAATGGCGCTCGAGAAATTTGGCAACACGCTCCGCTTTAGCTCCCGATTTGTTGTCATAATACTCGACAATGGCTGCCCCGGCCAAGGCGGCAAGAGTAAGTGCTTGAGCATGCAACCTGATTTTCAAGCAATAATTATATATAGTTTCAATTATCGAGCAAATAAAACGGTAACATATTTGGCGTGAAAAAAAAATTCATGATTTATATTATATAAAGTGCTAAAAAGATTAAGAGGATATGAGAAGTGTGTGGTGTTAACACGACGAGTGGAGAAAGGTTTATGAAGATTATTTGCGGCAATTGAAGATCGGGATATTTCAAAATTACGCCTGAAATTGAAAGGAAAAATAAGTTTCTTTAAAGAAGCAAGCTTTTTGGGTTCAAATCCGGGATTTAGGACTATTAAAATGTAATCAAGGCTTATTATATCCAAAAAAATTTGATTTAGTTAATAAAATTCAAAAATGAGTTTAAGACATCATGTTACCAATATAGATATTATACCCGACAAAGATATTATGGATTATTATCACTTAAGTTTAGAAAATTAGAAGCATATGTTGGGTCCGCAAACTCTCTCAGGCTCAGGCTGCGTTTGGACTGAAGGATTTGAAAGCCAAGAAATTCAAATTCATCAGAGTTGTTTGGATGATTTCAAGTTATAATGGATTTCAAATCTCTTTGAGCTCATTCTGAGCTATTTGGTTAATCATTAAGGGTGTGTTTGGATTGAGGGATTGAATTTGAGAAAGGGATTTGGAGGAAGAATTTCAATTGACTCTAAAATGGAGTTATTTGAAATCCACCATAGTTATGGAGAAAATAGCTCAAAATGAATTCCAAGGATTTGAAATCCATTATAACTTGAATTCATCCAAACAAACATAAATGAATTCGTTGATGAATTTGAAATCCATAGCTTTCAAATCCTTCAATCCAAACACCCCATAAGAGATTTCAAATCCAACAAATTTGAAGTCATTCGAAATCCTTCCCCTAAAGTCGTTCATCAATCCAAACACAAACACAACCCCATATAAACTATGTTTGTCTAAAGTTGATAATCACGCAATTTTAGAATTCGCAATCACAAAAACGAAAGAAATAATTTTTCCCTTCCCCCTTGTTCAGAATCCCGCAGCAAAAATTTAAGATCATTTTAGAACCAGACTGCAGCTTCTTATATATATATATATATATATATTTATATATATTAGTAGATTTACAAAGAAAACCTTTCTTCCAATATCAATAATAGGGATAGATGAATGTATTAACACCTAAAAATCTCACAATTTTGTTTCTATATTCGCTATAATTTAACTGTAATTCTTGAACTAATGTACCTGACTTAACCCCAACCCCACCCACCGAGCCGTTCAAACTTGTGAATCAGAGGCTAACACCCGAAATCAAAAATTTCTTAGGGTGTGTTTGGATCAAGTGATTTGGATTTGGGGGGGATTCGGAGGAAAGATTTGAAATGACACTGAAATGGAGTCATTTGAAATTCACCATAGTTATGGAGAAAATAGCTCAAAGTGAATGGCAAGGGATTTGAAATCCATTATAACTTGGATACATCCAAACAAACATAATCGATTTGTTGACGAATTTGAAATCCATAGATTTCAAATCCTTCAATCCAAACACACCATTAGAGTACAATCCCTACCCACCTAAATGAATACCCTCCCTATTTGACAATTTTTCTTACTTCAGTCCTTAAAAAACAGAGAGTACCATAATCTGCCACTATAAACGATTAAATTCTTAGAATAGTATATCAAGATGGTTAAATCAAGATACATCAATATCACCAAATATGAAGCTTCTTACCAATAACTAATCTTACTATTTTACAATCATTTAGCAATCAAATTGAAACGGGATGATCCTAATCCTTTATACCAATGATCAATCACTAAAACTCGGCTTCTTTAGCCATCTAATCGCCTGGTGTTTCGCCTATAGTTTTTAGCCCCATTGATAAGCATTTGATCCTAGATTCTATAGAGCCATCTACCCCTAATTTTCAAATCCAAACTACCACATTTTAAGCGCATAAAGTCGAAAATAAAATCCATCATCAACATATGCAAAATCAGCCAATGATACCTAATAATCATCCCAAAGTTCATAATTTCATTATTATAGCTCATTAGAAATCTCACAAACTGGCCTAATTATGCACATAAGTTCACAAAACACCCCTAAACAACTAAATTCAACCCTAATAAATATAAGCAAGAACTGGATACAAAATCACAGGGTAAAAAACCCTTTTGATTACAAAAAAAAATACACTTATTATCAGCATTCAAACAAGAAAAAAAGGGATCAAAATTCAATAAAGATCATACCTTGCGTGAATGACCTTGACGCTGGTTTTCATATTAGGCTGAGACCAATTATATGCCATTGAACCCACAATCCCACTTGCCCACAAAGTCCCTTTTAACCAAAAATCAAATCAAAAACAAAAATTAATTAAAAGGGTCTAAATAAAAACCCAATCTCGAAATTAAGGCATCATCGTAATCATATATCAATAAATTAAAAAAAAAAATCGATATATAATAATTATAATTACCAACAGTACGAAGCTTGTGTTCAACGACCCATTCCCTGAGAGATTCAATCTTGCCCTTTTCTTCTCCCATTATTTTTTTCTTCTGATATTTTCTCTTCTGTTTGTTTATTTTTTCCTGAGAATTTTTTCCTTTTATGAGAATTTGATGGCGGCGATTGAAATTAAATAGTTTCAAGAAAGAGAACTTTAACACGTTGCTGTTGAATAAGCATTTGGATGGTCCACGTTGGTGTTTCGTGTTTGGCAATGTCTCTTTTTTTTTTAATTATTATATTTAATCTCCTAATTTTTAAAATATATTATATTTGGTCCTTAATATTTAATGATAAATTCTGTTAGTTAATATTTTAATCAATATTTTTTTTCAAGAAATTATGTGTGAATGCACTAAATGTAGGTTGTAATCAATAATTTGATATTTTTATTGAATATCGCGTGTCCATTATGCACAAAACTCCTAGTCAAAATATTGGTTAATAAATTTTACCTGAAAGATGAAATAAAATTTACGGGACTAAATATGATAAATTCATAATGAATAGGACCAAAATTGAACTTGACTAAATTGACCATAATAAAATTCTGGTTGTCCTGGTTGGATTCTATGTACTTGTATGTGTTTATACATATGGATTTTAAGTCATCTTATATTAAATTTGGAATTTAAATTCATCATGTGTAGACTATAGTCTCTATTTGCATTTTATGATGCACAAAATGGGAAATGGACACTTGAGAAATTATATCATCAAAGATTTTGGAACAAATTTTATTTATCACAAGGGAAACTCGCAGCCACTACTCTTAGTGTATGTACTAGGTAAACCTCAATTCTATTACTATGTAATAGCTTGCAAATCATGTAAGAGAGTTAAATCAGTCTAAGTTTTAAATTCCATTTGAAGATGTAAAAGAGTGTAGTTAATATGTGCTTTGCAGATGACTTGATGATGTTTTGCAAACGAGATATATAGTCAGTTTGCATAGTGAATGATTGATTCCACAAGTTTTTAGACGTTTCAGGACAATATGTAGGAGATGTTTTGTGCAGAAACGATCGAATATGTTGGTTTCTAGGATATGGAACGGTTTTGTAACGTTTCAAGTTTTAACACTAACCTTGTTTCATTCCAATAAAAAAAATTGTACGTTTTATTTAAGCTCGAAACTAGTGTTACATTCTTTTGAAGTAGACAAGTGAATACTTATGTTGTAGTCACATAAAAATACAATCAATTTACATGTCTAAATCATATGTTTCTAGTCTTTTTCATCTCTATATATACACAAGAAGATTACTTACATTACATTACATTACAAAAATCGACTAAAATCTGCTAAAGCGGAATCCATCCCTGTATATTTGGATCGAATAAATTAATTAGTCCAACGGATTATCGACAAAAATGACAAAGAACACGAGTAGGAAAGATGAACATACTTTGATTATTCCTTTCTCAGTGCCACAAAGAATCATGTCATTAGCCGTAAGCAGGCTCGTTATCTTGCTTCCCGCTGATAATCTTCCGACTTTGTGTTGTGTCCCTCGTAACCATATCTGTACTTACACCAACATATCTCAATTAGTATTGATGGATTTTAGGAAATATAAACGAAAATACTCTAAAAGATACCCTATGACATCTCTCTTTTGAATGTGACTGTTTGGATTGCCTAAGAATTCAAGTGTAACAATGAATATTCATTTGGGGCCGTGATATGAAATATACATAGCTCAAACGCTCAGTGGGTTCAATGGGAAATCTCTGGCCCAACGGGCTGGTGGGCCCGGGGCATGACAATTGGTATCAGAGGAATTTCGGGAGCTAAGTGATACAGAGTCACCTCTTAAAAATATAAAATATGCCTAACTTATAATTGGTATAAGAAATATGCCTAACTTAAAATACAGGTAAGTATAATCGCTCAGTGGGTTCGATGGGAAATCTCTTGGCCCAACGGGCTGGCGGGCCCGGGGCGTGACAATTGGTATCAGAGCCCAACAACTGGAATTTCGGGAGCTAAGTAATACAGAGTCACCTCTTGAATCATTTCGGACCGTGATATAAAATATGTCTAATTCAAGGTTATACTCAGTACGGTGGGAAATCTCTAACCCAACGAGCTGGTGGGCCCGGGGCGCGACAATTGGTATCAGAGCTGCTCACCAGACAGAGCAATTGTAACAATGAATATCCATTTTTGACCGTAATATCCATTAAGTGGTTGAATTGAACACACTCCTTTGATTGTAAAGCTAAGACTATTTGATCTTCGAATATTTTTTATCGTCTTTTCATCATATCAAGGTACTAATATCGAAGACTCAGTTAAATACGTACTCAACGTTTCTCGAATTACCTGAATACTGTTGATTGATGTACTGCAATTCAAATATACAAAATCTTCCACGACTTCCATTGCGAGAACACTTGCTCCCTTCTCTGGCGTTATCGATATTTGAGGCTTATTGCTTTTTCTCCAATCCTACAAATATTTAATCCATTCGATAAAATGCGTTTAATATATCAAAAATACTAAATTATTTTCGTATTTTACCTTCGTTTTTGAGCCCTCGATAAGCAAACTTGCACTATATAGCCAGTCTTTATAGATAGAAACCGAGCTTATTGGCTTGTTTTGCATCCAACTCTTTGATGCCGCTTTGATCTCTTGATGTCGATTATTCGTTATCATCAACTCTTGGATACTTGAATCCGTGCAGCCCGCATAAACCTTTCCGTTTGAAACTTTTACGCATTTTACGCGTTTGTTCTTGAAAACGTCTTTCGTTTTGCTCGATGCATCTATAACCTGAGACGGGAAGAAGTTGGTTAAATCTCGGTTTGCAATTTATAGAAGTTTTTGTATTTTTTGACCTTTTTTTCGGGTTTTTTAAGAGATTTTTGTATTCACATTCTCTTATTGTACTGATATAAGTTATGGTAATTTCTGAAATCTCGTAATTTTTTTGTAACTAGTGTATTTCCACACTAGTTAATTAATCCATCCATTATAGATTCCTAATAAAGTCATATATATATATATATATATCTTATTATTTGACTCTTTTAACATTTAAAATTTAATATTATAGAGAAATTTTAGGTAGTTCAAAAATATAAAAAAAAACAGTTATAATAGTATAGACTAGTTAATTAATTCATCCATTGCAGAGTCCTAATAAAGTCATATATCTTATTATTTGACTCTTTTAACATTTAAAATTGAATATTATAGAGAAACTTTAGGTAGTTGAAAAATGAAAAAAAAGCAGCTCATACTTTTATAATAGTATAGATTTATACTTTTTTCTGTAAACCAACCTTTAGCTTATGGCTTTGGGTGGTCCAAAATATCATTTCGCCACACGAATCTATACTTCTAACCGATTCTTTCGTTGGTATTACTTCAACACATTCGAGGTTCCTCTGCAGCATTTGCCAAATCTGAAAAAAAAAAAAAAAAAAACCGTAAATATAAACATAATAACGCCTAAACGAATTTCAACAAAAACGACGTAAATATTTTATTACCTTAATTGTTTTGTCAGCCGAGCCACTCAAAAGGCAGTTTTCGGGTTCATAAAGAGCGAAACAAGTAACGACCTTTTTATGATCCTTAATCTCGCGAACAAGTGTTGCTTTATGACCATTAATATCCCAAACCTGATATTAATCATCATTCAAAAAATACACTATTTTTTCTTGTCTGAATTATTACTATAAGGATGTATAAAAACGCAACCTTAATAGAACCGTTCGTATATCCACCGTATAATTGTCCTTTGTAGAAGATTAGGGCAGTTACGGCTCCGCTACTTTTATTTCCCGTCTCGAGAATTTGACTATGAACACAAGATATACGCTGCATTCGTCATTTAAAGCTCGTTTTAGTATATTTTGCGTACCAATGAAATAATTTGACATTTATTACGATATTGTAGAGATTTCATACTCACCCACTTATTCGGTTGGAAATAATCGGCGACTTTGAGTAACTCTTCGGCCATCCACGTCACGTTCGATAAACGTCTTAGCGATTCTCGTACTCCTTCCGATAGATTGACTATTTTCTTCATTCCTATAAATTTAAAACGCGAAGCATATTACAATTTCTCCCACGTCTCGATAATTTGTTGTAAGGGTGTAAACGAGTCGAGTTCGAGCAGAGTTTGATGAAACTTTTATATCTAAGTTCGAACTCATTTATATTTTTCTGAGCTCGAGCTCGAACTGACGAGCCTAATTTTCCAGGCTCAGGTTCAAGCTTGCCAGAAATGAGTCGAGCTCGAGCTTGAACAAAAAATAAATATAATTATTTTTAATTTTATTAGAAAGATTTTTATTTAACTTATATTATAAATATATATACATATTATATGCCAGAAAAACATAATTTAATTCAACTAATTTGTAGATACACATCACAACATATATAAACGAAAATATTATTACTATATATTTTGTGTACAAAACTAAAATGTTAATTAATTATTATTAAAATATATTTTAAATAGAAACTTTAAGTATTAGTTTTTAAAAATATAAAATTTGAAATAATACTTTTAAACTAAAAATTGAGTTTCAGTTTTAACTTTTTAATATTTACAATCATATATAAAAATTAAAAATAACACTGATTAAAAATTTTCGAGCCAGCTCATGAGCTTATGAACAACTATAACTAAGTTCAAACTCGGCTCACATAAAAGCTCGAGCTCGAAATGCTTTTCTCGAGATAATGATATCTTGAGTTCGAGTCGAACTCCTATCAAGCCAACTCATCAGACTCATGAACCGGCTGAACTCACCTTACACCCCTAATTTGCACAATCTCATAGCTCGTGGAAATTACCGAATATGTGAGAAATGTGATGTAATGAATTACCTCGTCCCGAAGTGAAGTTATAGATACATAGACAAGCCAAGAGTCGTTCCTCAAGCTCCAAACCGGGATGAACGTATTGTTCTATACTATGTAGTATGATCTCACACGCAGCATTTCTTAATTCTTCGGGACCCTTAACTAGTTCAAACCCGAGCCAAGCAGTTGCTATAAGACAATCTCGTGATACTCTTTTCAACGTGCTATTAAGCCCTTTATTCAACGCGTGAAAAACGGGCGTCCCAAGAATCAATAAACGTTGCGCCATTTTGCTGCACCACGAATCTATACCGCCATCCTGCAAGTTAAATAAAAGGGATAATTAAATAAACGTTGTGCTCGTTTGCTCGTTCGAATCAAACTCAGACTTTTTCCTATATAATATATTTTATGATTTTGATTAAATGATAATTAAAAAAAGTGGATAAATTCTTGTTTACATAACATTGTACTTCACTAAATATGTAAGTAATTAATGAATAACTCACTAAAATTAAACTTGTTCCGCTAATGTAGTGCATTTACATAAAATAATATCAAGAGTTATAAGGATCATATATTATCCAGTAAATTGATAACGAAATATTCATATACTTTTAAAAATTAGTGTATATATAATATATGATGTCTATGTCTAAATCATCTATTGATTTTATTGAAATAGGTATAACGAGAATAGATAACTAAATTTATACCGGTTGTTATCATGTAAACTCGACTCGAATTTACCTGCAGACATGGATCAAAGAAGTCGAAACTTTTGATATAATTCCGGTGATGTCCCAAGGTCAAACCGGTCTTTTTCACCAGCCATACCGCGGTATATGGTTCACCGGTCCACGAGTAAGTTCCGGCGAGATTTGACAACACGAACGTCGATAAAGCTTGTATTGCTTGAGACTCTTCACATGGTAACGCCTCGAGGAGGGCTTTTGTCGCCTTTTCTCGATATATACATTTTGCAGATTTATCTTCCTGTAAATATTGTTTAATTTCTAGTGAAAATAAGCACAAATTTTTTCATTTTCATAACTCAAAAGTCGATAATTTGTAGTTATATATGGTATATAAACTTACTAGCACTTCTAACTGAAGCAACAAATTAGCCGCTAGGAGTTTGTACTCGGGTTTTGAGTTTTGCGTAAGGAGAAATAACGCGCACAAATTGTTTGTGCTTCCGTGTTTTCGTATTTGCTCCAACAAACCGATGGCTGATGACCTGATGCAAGAAACAATCTCATAAGCTGTAAGAATATATTCATTAGTTTTGTGTAGGATCGTTATTTACTTATGAATTATATTTTCTTATATTTATATTTTCATAGTTTAGTTAGGTTTACTTTAATTGTCGAGTAATTTTTTTATATATGTTTCATCATCTATAATTTTATTTATAATATTATTAACAGGGTTTATATTATTCAACATGGTATTAGAGTCATGGCTTTCAAGCGATGGTATTTCGATTCTTAGCTTCCGCCAAGTCACTGACCCTATCCGACGCACCTATATTCTCTTTTTTCTTATTTTCTTTCTTTTGACTATCGCCGCCTCTCAAGGCCGGACGCTGTCTTTTAATTTTTTAATGTTTTACTGTAATTTTTTCATAGATTTTTGTTTCAGTCTCAACATTCAATTCAAGATCCTCACGCTTCAACTGTGTTAGAATATATTCATTAGTTTTGTGTAGGATCTATATTATGTTTCCTTGTATTTATGTTTTCCTAGTTTAATTAAGTTTACCTTAATTATCGAGTCTTGTAACTTTATATATATATATATCTCATCATCTATAATGTTAATAATATTATTAAGAGGGTTTTATATTATTCAACATAAATCATTAAAATTAATTGGAACAATCGAGATTTCAAAAACCGTTATAAATCTAAAGCATAACCGCGTACCGTGGAATTCTTAGAAGTTCGTTGAAAAACTCCAACGCAACGGACGTAGCTCGTTCCTCGTTGCTCCACAAGAGCGCCACAAAAGGCGCCACGGGACAAAATTCCGATACATACTTCCTACATTTTCCGTCAAACCTCATACACTTAACAAGAATCGAAGCCAACGAAACAAACTCTTCGAGATGATCTTTTCTCGGTACTTGCACGAGCCCGGAAAGTACTCGAGGCGAGCTTATTGTTTCCAAGTGCGCACTATTCGTTTCATAGTCAAACGAACTCACTAAAACCTCAATAATCATCAACGACGCGGAAGGAGGCGTTAATACGAGAGACGATAAATCCACCTTATAACTCTTCGAGGTACATACTACCTCCACGAGAAACGGTAAAAGTTCGAGCGTTTTTATTTCGATAGGCGACGGATTTATCAAGTATATAAGGATAACGGCCTCGTGCACGTTCTTTTTAAGCGCGTTCGCTAAATCGTATAACCGTAACCCTTTCTTTTTTATATCCTCTACGACCGATCGATTTTCCACGACAATCGTTGTAAGTATGGCTAAGGATGTCCTAATGACCCGTTCTTCATTAGAAGTCGAGATTGCGGATAGAAGTTGGTCTAATATAATGTCCTTCAAGAGAGTGTATTTGAGCCCCGATTTGCTATTTAATATCTCGTATATCGTCTTCATTTCGACCGTATAATCGTCTTCACAATATGGCGATAATTCATTTGTGAAGCATAGATTTGAAATCATTTTCTCGAGCAATCCGCTTTGATCGAGGATGCGTTTTTCGTCGTGTTGAAGATGGAAACTCGAGCTTTTCTTCATTCTCGAAGGATTTTTACGGTGAATTGGTCTCGGGAATTCGTGATTAGTTAAGGCGATCGATCCTATGTTGTCTAATTTATCGTCCTCGTTTATGTAATCGTCCAAATATTGACGCGTTTTCGTGAGGCGTAATTTCGACAAATCGGTGCCGCAAAATGAAGTGGAGAAACTCCTTGAAATGCAATCCAACGCCTTTGCTTGGTCGACTTTCAATCGATGTTTAGAGGTGTGAAAAGTCGATAATGTCCTTTCCGGGGCTTTCAAATCCCTGTCATAGCCATTTCATTTGAAAAAACAGAGTAATTATCATGCATTTTCCCTATGGGTTGTTTGGTTATTGGATTTTGGTGAGAAAAATCGAAAAAGAAAAATAAGAATAATTGAAATACAAAGTAGACATATATACATTTTGTTTCTTTCGACAAAATCCAAGAACCAAACATATCCTTAGTAGAATACTAAAACGAAAAATCAAGTATCAAGTTACCATGATGATTGATTGAGATTTTCTGCAATATTTCTTCGGGTTCTGAATGAAGTAACGGTATCTTCTGCATAAGACTAATCGAGAAAGATAGAATAACGGCGGGATTTCAGTTAGGAAGCAGTAAAAAACAATATACACGGGTTTATATTTCGATTTGGACTTGATTTATGCATTCTTTTATGTTTAAGATCAAACATCAGCTCCTATTTATTGAGTAACATAAAACCCCGTTTTTAATATATAATTGATGATGAGATATATATACAGAGTTACAAGACTCGACAATTAAGGTAAACATAACTAAATTAGGAAAATATAAGGGATCAATTGGTTAGATACTCCAATCCAAAAGAACTATTTCAAAGTAAAAATTCTAAAAAATATTAATTATTTGGTATATGTCTAAAAAAGCTTCAAAAAAAATCTCTCAAAATATAAATAATTTCGAAGAAATTTTTGAAAAAAAAGAGAAATGTGATTCTGATTATTCATGATTTGATAGCTCACTCTATTGATTTAAAAAGTTTTTATCGAATATTTTTCAACTCAAAAAAATGAATCACATATTCACGTATAATATAACACAAAGTTTAAAATAAGATCCATTATGACTGTTTTTTGACGTCTAAATTGATGAGCTTGACTAAAAAATATTGCTATAAATTATATTCAAATATCAGTTCAAACAAGTTTTTCAAATCAAAAAATATATAACATCAACCGTAATCATTACAAATTTTTCTCTCTAAAAACTCATACAAACACAAATTTCACAATCCTTAAAAATATTTTTTTCTCACTTTTATCATAAAAATAAATTTTCGAAGACTAATATCCCATCCAATCAGGCCTACATTAGAAAAGATGTTATACAAAACTATATCCTAATATTATTAATAGAAAAGATGTTATACAAAACTATATCCTAATATATCAGCAAAATTGCAACTTAAAAGAGTATTTATTAAGTATACCTGTCGAAAATCTTCATCCTCGGACGAGCTCTCGTATGAATGTAATGAAACCGGTGTCTCGGGCTGAGAATCGGACTCTGTCAATATATCTCTGAGGCACTTTACATTACTCTTCAATCCAATTCCATTTCCAATTGAACTCTTAGACTCCTCAAACTTGTTCCTAATCACCAAAACAAGATCAAAAAACTCGTTACGTTCAAATTTGAACGACTTTTTAAACGAAACATCGAAAATATATATACATATACATATACATATACATATATATATAACCAATTTGCATCACATACTCTGCTTGATCTCTAAAATCGACACTCGACATGATCTGATAATACGTCAACCATGGCTTATACCTTCTTGCAATCCATTTCATCACATTTTCGACCGTTTTTTCGTCTCTATCGACACAAAAGTTCTCATTTTTATGCCTAAAGTACAATCCCAAAAAGCTGTGGCAAATCCCGGGCGCAAAATGTGTGTAAACAGCTCGAGGCGAGATTAAAATCGCTTGCAAGAAATGCATAGCCATTTGCCATTCATTGTTCCTCAAAAGCTCAACAATTGATAAGTAAAAATACGAAATGCAGATTAGATAAGAGTTGGATACGCCTGATGTAGCTCCGTTTTCATCCATTGAAGCTGGGATTTGAAGCATTTTCTCTGCGTTTTCGAGAAAAATCGATTTTTCGTGGGCTGTTATCGATTTATCTGCTGCTGATTCGGTGTTTTCGATGCCGTGGTAGAGATTGGAGAGAATTGGGTGATGTGGAAATTCGAAAAAATCGAAATTGCATTTGGATTTGAGGGATTTTTGAGATTGTGGGCTGTTGAGGATTGTGAGAATGTGGGTATGGATTATGGAGATGAGTTCATGAACTGAGTTTAGGTCGAGTTTTTTGTTTTCATCGCAGAAATTTAATGGAGATGGAGGTGGGATTGAAGCCATTTGAATGTTCTGAGATTATGGACACATGAAGAAGAAGATATATATATATATGTGTATGTATATATATATGTGTTATATATAGAGAGAGATATAGATATATGTATGTGTATACACATGTGAATATTTCAGACAAAATCAGAATTCAACATATATAGTGTACATCTACACTATGAAAAGATTGCTAGAGACAAGACAATTTTGCTTTTTACTATTATAAACTACTATTATCTTAATTTTTGTTTTTAATTGTAATTGGTTTAAAGATTTTAGTTGGTGAAGTGTGTTGAAAAAGCTAGGTGTGGTATATTTTAGTGATTCTTAACGGATTTGGATCTGAGTCTAAACGAGTCTAGTTTGAGTCTAATAATTATTTTAGGCTCGAGCTGAAACTGGAGACTCGATTTCAAGCTTGTTGCTTTAAACGGGATTTTTAGCAGGTTTGAATTGAGTATAAACGAGTCGAGTTCGAGTCTGGTATTTATTTTAGGCTCGAATTGGAGCCTAACTATTTGAATTAGAGTCGATCAAGCTTGATTTTGAGCTTATTGGTTGAAGTGTGATAAATTTGTACATATGTTTAGATGAAATGTGATAAGATAATATTTCTTGGTTATTCGTAGTAAATCATGTTAAATCAAATCATGTTAAATCGTAGTAATTAAATATGAAAAGTATTCATTTTAAAAGGAATAATATATTTGATAAAACAAAAGGGAACTAATAAAACATAAAGTATATATATATTTAACGATTTATAACAAATGAATTTCACTAAACCTGACCTGTTATAAAATTTTCGAACAAGTGAACGCCAAGTGGCAAAAATGCCAATGTCGATGATAGGGTAATGATTAATATTATGTATTAAATGTTAATACGGAAAATTCTATCCCGGACCCATACCAATGGGGTCGGTTCTTCTCCACCACACAATTGTGGTGGGTGGGTGGTTTTTGTATGGGTGGTGGAGGTAAAATACCACCCACCCCACCACAATTGTGTGGTGGAAAAGGACTGGCCCCATTGGTATGAGTCCGGGATAGAATTTCCCATGTTAATACACTCTTTATGTCGGCAATTATTGTCTAATGATGATATAATTTATCATTAAACTATTTAATCTTTAAGCTTAACAAACTGTAAAGTGGCTTTTGTAAAGGTATTCTATTATATGAGGAATGGGCATAATAGTTTTTATTTGTCTCTTTTGTCACATTAATTTATTTTGGTGGAAAACATAATTATCCTTCAAGAAAGCATAATTGTAGCACTGTCTTTGTGTTAACTTTGCATCTCAAGGGATTATTTTAGGAATTCCTTTACTGTGCGTTTTGGATTTGGATTTGAGGAGTGGATTTGGAGGAAGGATTTCAAATGACACCTAAAATGATGTCATTTAAAATCCACCGTAGTTGTGGAGAAAAGAGCTCAAAATGAATGGCGACGGATTTGAAATTCATCATCATCCAAACGAACTTAAATGGATTTGTCGATAAATTTGAAATCCATGGATTTCAAATCACTCGATCCAAACACACCATTAGTGAATGCAATGTATATTTTAGTGCTCATACTTTTCAACTTATTATGGATTTTAAAATTCGATTTGTAATTGATGGGTTCTATTAATTAGTTGGGGCATTCTCGTAATTTAATAAAGCAAACTTTATATTAATATATGTATATTATCTCGCCATAAATCGAGGCTTGGACCCAGTCCAGTCAGACGAGCACGTGATCTAATAAATGTACTATAAATATCACCTTAATCAACTAAAAAAAGATGATCTGGTTTATACTCTAAAAACTAAAAACACTAAATACTCTGCGTCTTCTAAAATCGAGGAGTATAATATGTAAGAACTACGAAAAATGCTTGATCCTATCGAAGCAGGTATGTAGGCAGCTCAAAATTACTGAACGCAATACATTAAAACGTTAACTAGTTTATCGTGGGTCGGATCAAATCACATCCCCACATATAATTCGTGTAATACACATTTGATCTTGAACCAGTAATGTTTGATTCAGTAGAGAATAGATTAATTTTTAGTGTATTGATAGAAAATTTGGGAGCTCGAATATTGTTTACTAATACAAATTGCAATTATATATGCGTTTATAATAAATTAGCGTTATCAAAATTAGGAGGCTCGACTCAAGTATAATTCATGTATGCATCCCGAGCGACATATAAAAGCATATTTCCTTGATTAAATGGAGGACTCGTCGATTTCTTAATGTGTTCGTTGGAAGATGATGACTAAATTGAATTATATTTTCGAACGAATTTAACTTATTAAATTCGCTTTATTGGAATAAATAAATTCGCAATTAAAGAAGAAAAAACAAAAGGGATGTTTTAGTAAAGCACTTTATACTTTACAAAAACTTATTTAAAGAGAAAAAGTTATAGATGTAACTTGCATTTATTTTCGATTGGGGGCCCTATACACAAACTTCATAAATGGAATTTATTTTCAATAATATGATTACAAAAATCTTAATTTTTTCTCTTTTTCTTATCTTTTTGTCCTTTTCAAACTTGTATATTTTTCTCTGATTTGGGCCCATAAATCATGAGTTCCAGAGATAATTAAACCAATTAATAATAATTGTAATAGTAATAAAAAAAATAAAAGCAAGTAAAACACTATAGATTGCTTTTCTAGCAAATGCCAACATTTGAACCACATGCTCACAAATAGCAACTTGACTTGTCAGAACAGAAAAATTCAGATAAGCTGTCCCCAATCTAATGAATCGGGAAATTCTATCCCGGATCCTGCCCAATGGAGCCGGTCCGGGATAGCCACACATTTAGTGTGGGGACCACACATTTGTAGGGGTGGGTGTTGTATTTTAACACCCACCCCACCCTAAATGTGTGGCTATCCCGGACCGGCTCCATTGGGCAGGGTCCGGGATAGAATTTCCCCAATCACACTATTATTATTATTATTATTATTATTATTATTATTATTATTTATTGTTATTACTATTATAATTATTATTACTATTAATATTATTTTATTTATCAAGAAATAATCACACTATTATTTTCATCCAAACTTTTACACTATTGTAATTGTTCATTCTTACCACTATTGGGAATCGGGTTCATTTTATGTAAGACCGATTTCATTAAAATCAGTCAAATTTTAATTATTAAATGGCTGGAAATGTGTATTTTGGCGTAACACCCTCACCAATAAACTGACTTGACAATGAATTTTCCGAAATTGAAATTCTAGAAAATGACAATCAACATATCAAATTCTTATATAATTAGTTCTAAATAATCATATAATTATTTATATAATATGATTTATACACATCTTTTGGTTATTTTAGTAATCCAAACTTCCTAATAATAGCCCCTAATTAAACCAATTCTCCATATAACATGTAAAGACCATTCAACTACTAATTAATTCCTCATTAACACTCAATATATGTGGTTGTAAAAAAATATATTCAATTAGAAAAATTTCAAGAGTCATTAATTAAATTTTTTAAAATCATCATGAAAATGTGGGCCATTTTTTTTAAATTTTTTTAGTTTTATGATTTTAGATAAAAATATGTGATGGTTCAGAAAACATGAATATCTGTCCCAATCTTAATTATCTTTTGTTTGGTGTGATGAAGTCCAATTATGACATACCAATTAGGCTGTAATGAAAGAGACTTCACCAAAACAGCACCAGAACCCTATGCATCACCGTTTGGAAGTTTGGATACTATTTATCACTTTTTATAATTATTATTAATAATCGATTTTTTATTTTTATAAATTTTGATAAGAAATTACTTGGAATAAATTAATTTTAATGGATTTATCACGTTCATACTTTCTAAATCAAGAACGGAAGAAAACTCGATTTATATTAAAACGATAACATATAATATTCTCGTTTTGTAAAGTTAACCTCTTGTTCAATTCTTGCCAACCTCTAATTTTAAACAAAATAACTTGGAATATTAAAATGTATAATTCAAGAACCAAAAACCAAAATTTTTAAAAAAGCAATTATAAAAGTTTATTTATAATAAATTTAATATATTGTTATAATTATTTTCAAATAAATAGTTGTTAGAATTAATATTTCATGTGCTTATTTTCTATTTCCTTTTCCTTTTCTTCAGTAATAAAAAGTGAGTACATATGATGCAAGATCAAATATGTGTCACGTGAATAATATGTGGGGATGAGACCTGATCCTATTTGCGACAGACTGGTTAGTATGTTAATAAATTGAGGGCTACGCTCGGTAACATTAAACTGCCTACCTACCTACTTTGATATAATCAAATTTATTCGTAGTTATCAGATATTGTACTCCTCTATCTTAGAAGACTGAGAGAGTACTTTGGTTTAATTTTCAACCCCAGTTTTGTCTTATACGTAATAATTTTATTAAATTACGAAAATATCCTCAATATTAGCATGACCATCGTTAGAGAATATAATTTTTTTAATAATAAAATGAATAGCACATATAATTTTTTTTTTTTTTACACATAGGGGTGGTTGAATGTTGATGTCAAATTATAGAAAATCTTCATCAAATTATTATACTTTAAGGAAGGTGAACGCAAATAACCCTACATAAAATGCGACACGCAACACTTAGAAAAAGAGACTCGAGAAACCCTTAAATAAATTCAAAAAGTTTTGTATAATTGTATTATATTATTTTTATGCTTTTGTAATATTGACACATTTGAATTTAATATCAATTTTACTCCAATGGTAACGTGACACGTATATAGATTTTTTGATCTATGAAATTTGTACTTTATATATATATATATATATATAATACTAAGGATTTGATATGTGAATTATATAAAGAATCTATCGAATGTGGGTCATAAAAACAGATTGGAAGGAGATGCATCCAAGTTCTTGTCTGTCACGGGCACATAAATTTTTTGTTGCTATATATAATTTCAAGACTTTGGTTGAAATTTATTCACATGAAATATAATTTTGGATGAATTATGAAAAGAAATTTGAGTGAATAAGATAATTCCTTTTATGTGTCTCACTTTCCTATAAGACTAGAACCTAAATAAAGCTATAAAAACTTTGTCCAAATATAAATGGATTGCAATTTGTAACCAATAATACAACATATATTTGAGTAACAAAATTTGATATTTCGCATGTAACAGTGTAGTTATATATATGGAAATATAAGTTTGAATAAACGTTTATATGTAAACGTTCTGAATTAAGCGAATAATAGTTAAGATTTTTGTCTGAAATTAATAAACGACGAGTATTATTGGCTATTATTAAAAAAATGAGGGTTTTTATGAAGTTTTTGAACAATTATTGCCTAATAATACAAGATGTTAAATTACTAGACTAAAATCAAGAGCTTATATATAATAGAATTATGTGAATTATATGTCATTTTCATCTTTTTGCAAAAATCATTAATAAGGAGAGAAACCCGTGAACGAACAAAGTAAAGTTAAATGGTTATTATCACAATTATTCAACAAATTAATTATATGACCTATTGGATTAATTTTAGTTTTTCATCTAATCACATGTATTTTGTTCAAGGTAATATAATTAGAGCAATTAGAGATAATTAGGAAAAGCTTTCATTTTCAAAATCATGTGTATATTTTATTGATTAGTTCCTAAAAAAATTGAAATTATTAAAAGTGAATTTTATTAGCTATAGATGATCAAATTAATGTGAATATGTTTGACCAAAGGCCCGGTTTATAGTGGGCTAGGATCCACATTCTTCAAGATTGGGCTCTTCTTCAAGACTATTAAATTTAATAGGCCCAAAATAAAATCATTGTGGCTCATTAGCATCAAAATTATGAGTCGACTTCGTTTTAAAACGTGAAAAATATGAAATATGAACTATCGAAAAAAAAAGTAAAAAATTAAGCCTCAAAATGAAGCGAGATTAAAGGTGTTAAGCAGGTCAGATTTGGCATTTTTGAAAACCGGCATAATATACCGGCTTGTGTTTAAAGACATGAGCCAGACCGACCCGACCCGACCCACTATGCCCAAATGGGCCGGGTCAGCATGATGCTAAGGCTGAGCAAAAGTTACAACGACAAAAAGAAATTCATATATTTTATATCCTAGAATCAATTTATATATTTGTTATAGTTTTTAGGGTAAAAATTTATTTGCCTCAAAAAATAATTTAAAAGATCAACCAAACATACCTACTTTATTCACATTTACTTTGACAACAAAAAAAAAAAAACTCATTCCCTCATAAATTTATGAAAATAACGATCGAAAATAAATTAAAGACTACATACAAATAACACCTTAGTAATTAGAGAATTTTTTTACCATTTAATAATAAATACAATTTAAGTGCTTTAAATACAATTTAAAGCACTAAGTTATATAATTTTGATATTATTCCATACAATAAGCTCAAACTAAAATGAGGACTTTTTATACATAAACTTTGATATAGTTCCATGATTTGATTATTTCTCAATAGGCTTGAATATATTTTCACCTTTTGCACATAACAAAATATATAAAAAAAAAATATTGTAATCATAAAAAATAAAAACAATTATATATAGTTACTAGTCATGACTCATGAGTCAAAGTAATGTTACGGATCCCAATTACATGGAGATCTCCAATTTTCATTCTTCTTTTGTCTACACAAAAGTATATCTACCCAAAAGATATGTATCGTATAGCCCATAAAAACATATAATTACACTTACCAATATACTATATATCTATTTATTTATTTAATTATCAATATCACACAAAGGTACTAATAAAATAAAATAAAATAAATAATGAAATATCTAAAATAACAATTTTTTTCCCTTTACAATTTCTTTTTGTTAATTAAAGCAATAATGATCCTTAGCTCGTTACAATTTTTTTTTTTATATATTTGTTTTTCGTAGATGAATCTTTCGTAGATGAAGTGAAATACGCACTAAATATTATTTTATAACATGTTGTGTAAAACCTATTCTAGGAGAAGATGAAGAAAAATGTCTATAAATTTCGAAAAAAGAAAGTTGTAATTACTACCTAGTACTAAAAGCACAATTTTTTCAAACATTAGAATGAGTCCCATCTAGCAATTAACTTTATAAGCTAAAAATTATGTTAGTACTTAAAAAAAACAAGTTGGTAGCTAAGTGTTTAAATTCTTCTACTACTTTATGTTAGCTTATAATTATATAGATGTATGCTATGTTCGAAAAGAAAATTTTACACACACAAAGTGATCAACTCCATATTTCGTGTAAAAATTTGTATATAAAAGAGTTTATATGCAACTTTATACGACTATACTACACCTAATACTGCTCTTATTAGGAAATTTTATAATATATCAGGTCCAATAAATCTGGTGTGACATACACCAACAAATGCAGTTCATGATTTTCAGCACTCTCATCTTACTAATATATAATGAATAACACACAGAATAAACTCGATGTGTTATAATTTTTTCTCTCATATTTCGATTCTAAGTCCTATCACTAACAAGTGATAGGTAGTAAAACTAAATCAAACC
Source organism: Verbascum thapsus (assembly GCA_963669365.1). Lineage (NCBI taxonomy): Eukaryota > Viridiplantae > Streptophyta > Magnoliopsida > Lamiales > Scrophulariaceae > Verbascum > Verbascum thapsus. The sequence goes on from OY770110.1 coordinate 12,086,690, forward strand.
CTTTATGGGTAAGTCATATTTCAACTTACTCGCCGTTCCTTGATATACTTCGATCAAAAGACTATTGATACTTCATATATATATATATATCATATGATTACTCATATTTTGATCTATTATCACATGTATTTCTTAATAGAAATTATATAGCACATACCAAAAGAACAATAAATGGTGAGTTATAGCCCACACAAGTACGAATGGCCCAGTTTCTCTCAAAAAGTTATGAGTTCAATTCATATTACCGACGTGAGAGTTATGTATGTGAATAATATGTAAATACTTCTATAAACAGTCATTGTCTCGAAAATTTAATTCATTTTACACCGTGAGAGTCGTGTTTGTGACTAATCTGTAAATACTTCTATAAACAGTCATTTAGTCTCAGAAATTTAATTCATTTTACCGACGTGAAAGTCGTGTTTGTGACTAATCTATAAATACTTCTACAAACAGTCATTTTGTCTTGGGAATTTAATTCATTTTACCGACTTAAGAGTCGTATTTGTGAGTAATCTGTATATACTTCCATAAAAGTCATTTTGTCTCAGAAATTTAAATCATTTTACCGACGTGAGAGTCATGTTTGTGACTAATCTGTAAATACTTCTGTAAAAGTAATTTTGTCTCAGAAATTTAATTCATTTTAACGACATGAGAGTCATGTTTTGTGAGTAATCTGTAAATACTTCTACAAAAGTCATTTTGCTTTGGAAATTTAATTCAATTTACCGACATGATAGTCGTGTTTGTGACTAATCTGTAAATACTTCTATAAATAGTCATTTTGTCTCGAGAATTTAATTCATTTTATCGACATGAGAGTCGTGTTTGTGACTAATCTATAAATACTTCTAAACAGTCGTTTGTCTCGAAAATATCGCCCGTAAATACTAATATACAGTCGTTTGTCTCGGAAATATCGCCTGTAAATACTAATAAACATTAGTTTGTCTCGGAAATATCGCCGGTAAATACTAATAAACAGTCGTTTGTCTCGGAAATATCGCCTGAAAACACTAATAAACAGTCCTTCGTCTCGGAAATTTAGCCCGTAAATACTAATAAACAGTCGTTTGTCTCGGAAATGTCGCCTGTAAATACTAATAAACAGTCGTTTGTCTCGGAAATACCGCCTGTAAATACTAATAAACAGTAGTTTGTCTCGGAAATATCGCCGGTAAATACTAATAAACAGTCGTTTGTCTCGGAAATATCGCCTGAAAACACTAATAAACAGTCGTTCGTCTCGGAAATTTAGCCCATAAATACTAATAAACAGTCGTTTGTCTCGGAAATGTCGCCTGTAAATACTAATAAACAGTCGTTTGTCTCGGAAATACCGCCTGTAAATACTAATAAACAGTCGTTTGTCTCGGAAATATCGTTTGTAAATACTAATAAACAGTCGTTTATCTCGGAAATATCGCCCAAACAAATAGTAACCCATACTTAAAAAAGTCGTTTGTCTCAGAAATATCATCTGTAAATACTAATAAACAGTCGTTTATCTCGGAAATATCGCCCAAACAAATAGTAACCCATACTTAAAAAATTTGTTATAAAAAAAAAAAAACTAAAACCTCATAGTGGGGACATAAATCATTGTTTTCAAAAAAGAAGCGCGTCCATAACCCCCATTTCTCCACCCACCCCTCAAATCTCCCTTCACATTTAACCCTCCCAAAACCCCACACACGATCCGAAAATGATGGACGACCGCCGCGCCGGACCGCCGCACGCCGCCATACTGGCAGTAGTCGTAGTACTGGTGATGGTGGTGCCGTCGTTGCTCGGCGATCAAGGCGAAGCTCTAACAGATTTCATCGCCGATCTTCTTAGCCCCGTAGGCCTACTCCTTCTCCCCATAATACTTCTCCTCACGATCCAGTTCCTATCCTCCGATACCGGATCTTTCGTCGCCGGAATATTCTCCACCGGCGAGCCAAACACGATCCACCGCGTCGGCGGATCTCCGGTCGGCGTCGCCATGGTTTTGGTGCTCGTTTTGTTCCTGCTTTACAATAGGTTTTCGATCTTCGGCGGCGATGATTCTGGTGATTAGTTTTTTGGTGCTATTATTTGTTGCATATAATGTTGTACGGACGTACATTAGGGTTCTGTGTAGTATGAACATGGGGAGATGGAGAATGTGAAATTACCAAAATGCCCCTGTTTTCGATTACTTGTGTTTCGATGTTCAATATTGATAATAATTTGAATTTCCTAAGGGCACTTGAGTTTGTATATATTTTTGAACTTTTTTTTCTTGTTAATGTTAATTATATTTGCTTAAAAATACTTATTTTAGAAAATATTAAGTACCGTTTTAATATTATTAATTTTCTTGTTGTATGTTAATTTTGATAGTATGAATATATTAATTCATTAAAATATATTAATTACAAATGGTTTTAAGGGAACTAAAAAGTCGTTGGTATATAAAATCATTAATATATGATATAACTTCTCATTTATTATGTTATCTATATTGTTCTTTATTCTAGTATGTAATAAAAAGTTATTAATGATGTGATTATAAAACGATCTATAAACACACTTTAATTTTTGAATTTAAGAGTACATCTTATAATAATAAATAAATGTGTATCAAAGGAGTAAAAATACATTTTATCCCATTGTATTATTAAACCATGTTTTTAAAACTCTTTTATTATAAAAAAAATTGAATAGTATTGACTACTCTTTTGGATTTTGTGAAATTTACGCAAATGTCACATCCCTTTGTCTATTTTTATTTTATTTAATTCTTGACTAGAATTATATAAAGTAACTATCACTACGTCATTGTGAAAACTACTTTGAGCTTCTATAGACTTTATCTACCATGAAATAAAATAAAATACTCTCTTTCAGATTGATTTTTAAAAAAAATTTAGAATGAAAATAATTGAGGTTTTATAATTTTTATTTTGTTGTCCAATTTATAGTAGTCGAGATCTAGACAACATAATTCATCGGAGACACCCGACTTAGGACACTCTAACAATTATTAAAAAAAAATTAAATTTTGTTTCGCTAGATTTTGATTTTTTTTTTTAATTGAATATCTTGAACTCGAACATAACTAACAAATATACATTTTAACCACGAACCAACAAAAAAATAATTTAAACATATTTATATTATAGATGTTCTAAGACACTCTCGCTTTAATTTTATTTATTTTTTGTCGTTTACGCTTTCGGTTTATATGACTTAGGTCTTGCATAGAAAAAATTATAATTACACGTGTGTGGGGTACCACAAAATATAATGTTTGTGGAAATATATTTTAGGGAAAATTAAATACAAACTATCCCTATAAGTGTACGTACCAAAAAACAATTTTAACTTCTTACAATTTACCAATGGTTTAAATTGCAAGGTTTATAGAAGATAATTTTTATATACACATGGTGCGTAATTGTAAAAGAATGTATGCAATTTTCAAGAGAGGAAGGAGATTTTCTTTTTCATATATATAATTTAAATTAAACATATTAACTTGTGAGTTGTCACCGTTCCTTTTTGAAAATAATATAATGAAAATACTAATAATATTTGACCTTTGCATTTTTTATTGAACCAAGATGAGAGTTAATATTTGCAAGGAAGAGCACAAAACATGTTATTCATAACACAAACATGTTACAAATTATATATACACGAATAGTTAAAATGTGAAGTGACAAAGACGTTCAATTGAGAGAGATTTGAAGGTTCTCCTTGTGCATCTTGACCATCCTTGTATTACTCGTACCCGTACCTGTTCAAAATATAATTTACCTGACCCAGACCCAGTCCGTGAGATGTTAAATCCGGACCCGGGTCCGGACCTGGTAATTTTTAAACTTTCGAGTCCGGATCGGGTACTTACCCGTAGAAAATCCGTGGGTTCCCGTTCAATACTCGTTGACTACCCGATCAATACCTGCCTGATCAATACCCAATTAATTATGAATTTCTAAAATTCTATTTTCACATTCTCTTTTCTCTCCTCCAAGTTCCCATTTCCCGCCCGATCAATACCACACGATTATTGGAGATGTATATATAAATATATACAAATATATTTGGAGATACAATGTTTTTATAAATATATAAGTTCGGGTTTTTGGAGATAGAATTGGAGAAATATTTATTGATGGGGAAATTGTGATTTTTGTGCTTTTTATATTTGAGTTATGATGAATGTGTGTGAATATATCAAGATACCAAAGTTCATTTTTGATTTTTGACCAATTATAAATTCTTTAATTAAATATGTGAGAATGCTACAAATAGTGATTTGTATGATTTGTGAAGTTAATTTAATCAAATACAAAGAAAAAAGTAAATTAGATTAAACATTAGATCGAACTTAAGTAGTGTAAGGACATAGTCCACAATATATTAATTCATTAAAAGCAAAAAAATAAAAAATAAAAAAAAATTGGCCAACCCGACCCAGTATCTTTCCACCCGATCAATACCCGGTCAATGTACCCATCGGGTAAACAACCGGGTCGGGCGACAAAAAAAGTTAACGGGTAATGGGCGGGTACGGGGTGGGTACGGGTAATACCCACCCGTTGACAGGTTTACTCGACGCCATGATTTGTTGCATGTCACCTATCTTCAATATGGCACACGGCATGGTGAAGGCTTGAAATGGTGCGTCATTTTGAAGTTCAAAATTAAATAGTTTTCTTGAGTCGAAATTGATAATTAATCAAATTGATAAATTGAGATAAATTTGGGCAACCTTTAAACCTTCAAAATTAGGCACCAAACTGAAAGGACCCTAACTTCTCAAACTATAACATCTTCAAAGGGATCCAAATTAGAAAATAAAAATCCAATCGGCTCCAAACTAGAAAAAAACCCAATCGTCTAGCTGTTAAAATCAAGTTAACAAATTTAAATTTAAATAATTAGAGTATTACTCTTAAAATTACATTGTTACTTTATTGTTGCCTTTGACATGAATTCGTTTTAATTTTTATTTGTTTTTTGAAAACCTATTATTTATAATTTATCTAATACAGTAATAGATATTATTATTAAAAAGCCTCTAATTCTATTAGTATATAATTATATATATAGATATATTTTAATTCCTGCTTCGAAAAGGTGTGCGTCACATCATGCCATCGTGATGTGCAGGACCCTTGTCGCCACGTCGTGTCATTTGCCATTAGTACATCTATAGACGTGTAATGGAATTGTTACACGGATGTGTTGTAGAGAATTTGAAAAAGCTTGAATCAACAAAAATGAAATTTAAGCATAAGCACTTGAATCAGCCCATCTTATAACACATAGCCATATCACAGTACGTCGAAAAAATGTCGTTTCAAAGAAGGAAAACCGAAGAAATGCTGAAACAGAACCAGCCAAGAAGAAAACCTCTGTTGCAAGAACAGCAATTTCTCACATTATTATAGATATACATCTCTCATTTGTCACCAAATAATTCGATTCTATCTAGAATGCTATGCATATTATGTAATACGTTCCCGATAATAACTTCGAGACAATATATATCGAAAAATTAATTATAATTACGACATGGTGTAAACACGAAAACCCCATAATACATTTCCTGATCCACTTGCAGTGCATGACAAAACGTTGAAGAAGAACGAGAAGGCAGAAATCTGACCAAAAATTCATCCTTTCTCTGCAAAGGATTTCCATGGTGGATATGTATGATAGATAATGTGTGTGAATATTACTATCTGGGGTTAATCCACTCGAAAAATCTGTTAACACAAAAAATTGCAATTAGAACTGTCATTTTCGCCTGGAAAATTACAAAGATCTCATAGTCAATGTGTATGCGCATTCAAAAGACGCAACAAAATTGAAATAATGTAAATTATATAGCCATCTCATGAGTCGGGATCTAATTAAGAAAATACCCTGAGCTTTGATAAATTATCATATTTATCATAACTTCCCTTGTCAGTAGAAGTTATGAAAATTCTTCGTGAGAGGTTGATGGATGATGTGTAGAATAATTGTGTTAGTTGTGTATATAATGGTAAATAAAAAATAAAGATAAAAAATTGTAAAGTATGAAAGAGAAAGTGAAATAATGACTGATTTGATTGGTAAATATGTGAAATGTTGTATATGTGATTGATAGGTAGTTTTATATAGGAGATTGAAAAAGTAGAGTTGAAAAAAGGCGAATCTGGATGAAAATTTGGTGTCTTAAGTTTATTTTGAATTTTGTGATTTAAAAACTTGAAAATGGATTCTGAAAACATAAGCAAACAAGGGATTGTCACATAAATACAATTCAATTATAAAAAAGGACATAAATGCGATTCGAAGCTGAACGACATAGCTTTATCGAGACGAATCCATCAACATGTAGTATAATGATAGCACATCTCAAGCTCAAGTGATTGCGCAAAGACGAAGACTGTTTGATGACAATAATTGGAGCTTAATAGAATATGACATTTCTCGAGGCCTCACAAAAGTAGGAACATACACGGTAAAATCCCAGCATATTTGTATAACCAAATAAGAATTTTACTCTAGCAGATTGAAAGACAAGGAAAACCTAGCAGGGATTAGTTTGTCCATGTAAGCAAGTTGGTATAAAAGCATTTGCTATAATGGTTTAAAGTCGAAATTAGGGTGGCAATTTGGGTCCCATGCATATATTTGGACCCAAATCCAAGTTTTCAATGGGTTGGGTCCTAACATTTTAGCATTATAGTTCCAATTGGGTTGACTTTTAATAATATTTGGGTTCGATTGGGTTTTAAACTGGCCCCAATTTGGATCCAACCTATTTTTCACTTTGAGTCAATAATCTACATTTTACACTCTACAACAATCCCCTACATCACTTTGATTCATAATGGGTCCTTACTGGGTCATTTTGGGTCCTTATTGGGTCCACTCTGGGTCCTTATTGGGTCCAACTATAATGCATATTTTTTTGACATTGGACCCAATTGGACCCAACTCACTTTAAGCCCAACCCAAATGGATCCGACCCAAGCCCAACCCATTCAACCCAATTGCCACTCCTAGTCGAAATTATATGTACGAAAAACTTGAGCTCACCTTTACGCCATGAAACTTTCAAGCTTGTCACAGTGAGGAGTCGGAAAGTGTCTATTCCAGTGACGCCTCTGCATTTCCATGTGACAATAACGCCCAAGCATATGTTTATAATCCTTGATCACACTATTCTCAACCTCATTTCGACCAGGGCTACCAACGGGATAATTCCGATCAAATTCAGGCGACTTAACAAAAAACTCAACCCCGTGTCTCTCAGTCGTTTTCAAAAACTGATACGAATGGTTTTTCTGCAACGAATACTCGGGCTCCGAAAACGGAAGATAAGCTAGCAATATAATTATCAAAAACGGCAACAATTGAAGCAACAACATAAGATTAGGCCCGTTATTACCCAAATCTTCGCGTTGATGAGCATTAGTTGTCCTAGTCCTGTAAACATGAGCATGTCTGAAAACGTCACGTTGACCGAAAAACGCTCTGAATATCTCATCAGGGTCAAATTCGTCATCAAAAAAGTCGTTATCAGTTCGTCTACGCCTTCGCCTAACGTTATTATGCTGTTGATTATACTCGAACTCATCGACTAACCCCACGTGATCATACTGCCTTCTCGAGTCATCATCGCTCAAGCACTTAAACGCTTTGCTAACTTTCTTAAACGCCTCTTCGGATCCCGGGGCTTTGTTCTTATCGGGATGAACTTTCAAAGACAATTTTCGATAAGCTTTCCTAATCTCTTCAACCGAACAACTCTTATCCACACCGAGAATGGAATAATAATCCTTCTTAGTCTTGATTTGTCTCACCAATTGTATATGCTCCTCAGTGTAATTCCTTTCTACATTCGAAACATCATCATTTTTGACCTTAGTAACATTTTTCACGTCATTATCAGACGGGCCCGCGGATGATGAAGAATCGATGTTTTCACACGCAGCAAAAAGGTCATCAATGTCTAAATTCTGATTAAGACGTTGAGCAATTCTGAGAAATTTGAGTGCTCTTTGTTTATTTCCAGATGCAATTGTCTCTTTGGCAATATTGAGACATCTCAAAGCCTCATCTTTGTTACCATCCATAATGATCTTAGTTATAGTGTATATAAACCCCACTCAAAACAATGAAACCAAACACTGTTTAACAAATTCCCCAAATTTCAATTTAGGGTTTCGAAAACCTATTCTAAAAAAAACCAATCAACACCCAATCCATGAAATTAGGTCTTCAAATCTCCTCCGAAACCAAAATTCACCTAATTAACAAAACCCTAATCAGGATCTCAATCAACTCAGTAAAAGTAAATAATCAAGCAAATTGATTCAATAAAAAAAATGAAGAACAATACAAAAATGGGTTCATCATAAAACCGAAAAACAACATCTGCATCTGAATTACAGAATTATTCAACATAAATGAACCATACAAAAAAATACAATGAAAAAAATAAATGAATTGAAGAGCATATTTTACCTTAGAATCTGAAATCCAATGACCGCGAGAGAGAGAGAAAGTGTGATTACACGAGAAGAATATTTCTTTTATAGCTCAATAGTCAACCAATTAAAATATGCCACGACAAGTAATCCACCTTCACCATTGTTCAATTGTTGGTCTCTTCCAATTAGATATTTTTTTATATTTGATAATTCTTGAAATTGGACTTTACCATGTTAATAATATGTGAAAATGATAATTAATTTTCTCGAGAATTAAATTTCGAGACTCATCAAAAATCACCAAAATTTTGGAATCAGATATTAAATTCTCATTATAATTAGTACTATTTTTTTATACATTGCTAAAACTTTATTATTAGTATTTTTCTCCTTTAATCATGCTTAAAGATATAATAATTTGGATCAATTACTCAATTGTCATGTTTTTCTTCTCCATACATCTAATTAAAATAAGGTATTTTGTTAATCAAATTGTGTTTTAATTTATACCACATATAATCTTTAGTAAAATTAATAATACACAAACTTTTTTCAAAAATACATTCGAGATTGATTCAATTTATAAATCACACCAGGTCTGAATAAACTTCAATTAAGCCGAATGTAAAATAAGCTCAAATGAATCCTCAAAACATATCTAACAAAAAAGAACTATCCAAACACTATTAATTGCGTTAACAAATCAAACTCAAACAAATTTTTATCGCAAACAAGCCAAATATTGAGTAACATTAGATCTTTACTACAATCAATCTTTTTACATCACTAGAAAGTCAACTAACATCATCAATCAGCAATCAGTAATCATTCTTAGCAGCTCTCGAGACTCCAAATCCGGCTATTATAAGTTCAAGATAAGCCGCTATGGTGAAATTGGTAGACACGCTGCTCTTAGGAAGCAGTGCTAGAGCATCTCGGTTCGAGTCCGAGTGGCGGCATATCATCTACTAAAAAAAGTAAATAGATCCTATAATGAATTGAATTCAATTGCCGATTTTCTTTGTATAATTAAGGGACTCCTCTTTTTAAAAATTTTTATGATATTTTCAACCTTAGAGCATATATTAACTCATATTTCTTTTTCAATCATTTCAATTGTAATTACAATTCATTTGATAACCTTTTTAGTCGATAAAATCGTAAAACTATATCATTCATCCGAAAAGGGCATAATAATTACTTTTTTATGTATAACAGGATTATTAGTTACTCGTTGGATTTATTCGGGACATTTTCCACTAAGTGATTTATATGAATCTTTAATCTTCCTTTCATGGAGTCTTTCCCTTATTCATATAGTTCCGTATTTCAAAAAAAATCAAAATATTCTAAGCACAATAATTGGCCCAAGCGCTATTTTTACCCAGGGCTTTGCTACTTCAGGTCTTTTAACTGAAATACATGAATCCACAATATTAGTACCCAACATGGGTCCCACAATAACACAAATTATCGTGATTACACCTAAACAATCACTCATTTGGTTAAAAATACATCGAAAAATAGCATTCAATTCTCATCATCAGAGTCAAATGAATGTTTTCTCCTCAAAGACTCAATCACCTCGGCCGGCCTATCCCCTCCATTAACACCGTCCCTCGTTCGAGACTTAAGCTTAGGCACACTCATACCACCAAGAGGCGTCGTTAAAACGCCCTCGTTCACTTCTCTAAGCACAACCCGAGCCGTTTCTTGAGCCTTAACATCCCTCACAGCCGAAGCCAATTTACCGTCAACATTTTTCCGCAAATTACTCTTCACAACGTGTGGCGAATGATAAAACGCCTCCGAAGCTGTATTTTGGGCTTTTATCGACTCGTATTTTTGCATGTCGTAAATGAGTTCCTTTTGGAGCTGTTTATCGGCAACTAATAAATCGTCGATCTCGTTTTTGTAGTCTTTGAGGAGGGTTCTTAGGCAGTCCATTAGGGAGCCGATTAGAGGGCTGTTTTTGGACTCTAAGAGGCGTTTTAGCTCGATGAATATTGGGATGGCGTTTTGGATAAGACCTTTTTTGACGGCTTGTGTTATGGTTCTTCCTTTTGAGGCAGATGTTGTTGATGATGATGATACTAGGTTGTCTCCGTTTTCGTCTTCTATGTCTGCGGATGATGAGGTGTGGTTGGATTGTATTCGGATCTCTTTGCTCGAGAGGATGAGGAATGCGTCCTGTTTTCGTCGAAATTTTAGTTTCGAATTTGCATGAAATGTGAGGAATATTTAAAAATCTAGTATAGATTTGAATTTTCGAGAAAATGTTACAAAATATCGAGTGAAAATGTAGAAAGGCGTCAATATTGATAATTAGTGACACGCTATAATGATAATTCACAACAAAAAATTGCCACAAAAAACTATGAATATTTTTGTGGTTGCTAAAGGCGATATGTTTATGTTTTCGGAAACTGTTTCCTGTTTTCTAAATTACAATTTTTCTAAGGGTATGTTTGGATTGAAGGATTTGAAATCTATGGATTTCAAATTCTTCTACAAATCCATGAAATTCGTTTGGTTGTATCCAAGTTATAATGGATTTCAAATTACTCGACATTCACTTTGAGTTATTTTCTCCATAACTACGGTAGATTTCAAATGACTCCGTATTAGTTGTCATTTCAAATCCTTCCTCCAAATCCCCTCCCCAAATCCAAACACACCCTAAAATTTTTATATACAATTCATTTTCAACCAAAAACATATATTTTTTTTCAATGATATTACCTATCAATCAACACATTAATCGATTCTTATTATCCATCAATTATATACTTCAATTATTCTTTCGTTTCTCTTTGTTAATTTACTATTTTTTTCAAACACATAATCGCTTCACTCATATACTCAACAAATTAACTTGATTCGACATCGACACATTCACTAATTCAAATTCATTTCCAAAATAAAACCAAACACAAACCATGCCACATTATTTTCACAAGTTATACAAACACGCTAGAAAACATAACCATACATAGCCCACATTTTCCAAATACGCATGTAACTAATTGGAGAAAAAAAATAAACGGGAAAATACAACTCATTTTCAACCAAAAACATATTTTTTTTCAATATTACCTATCAATAATTAGATGCATCAATTATTCTTTCTTTTATCTTTGTTAATTTACTATTTTTTTCCAAACACATAATCGTTTCACTCATATACTCAACAAATTAACTCGATTCGACATTAACACATTCACTAATTCAAACTCTTTTCCAAAATAAAACCAAACACAAACCACACCACATTATTTTCACAAGTTATAACACGCTAAAAAACATAACCATGCATAGCCCACATTTTCCAAATACGCATGTAAATAATTGGAGAAAAAAATAAACGGGAAAATAAAATTTACCTGCAGAACTGATTGCCCGGTAGAATCTTCATACGAGAGCATACCGTCAGATGCAGCAGCAAGAATCTCAGCGCATACTTTTGCAAATGTGGCTAAAAGATGCTCTGGAGCCATTTGTTTCAGCAAAGTGGCATATATATGCATTCTTTCAGACCTTGATTTCTCATCATTCCCTCTTGAAAAAAAAAAAAAAATTCTCATTTCATATATGTTAATATTTAATTTCATGTGTGATCGAAATTTGAGTTAAAGGATTAGAACATGCAAACCTTATAGAGAACAAACGGTTCTCGTTGCGCGAACTATTGGAGTTGCTACGTCCCGTATGGGCATTGCAGTCGTTTAAAACAAAAATAGATTCAACAAAGCTATTGTAAGCTAAAAGTGGCGCCTTTGCTGCAAAAAATTACCGTAAAATGAACGAAAAAACAAATATAATTTAAACAAACATTAATAAAACACGAATTAGGCTTGTCAATGGGCGGGGATGGCCCAAACCCGGACCCGTTCAATAGAAAACGTACCCGACCTGGACCCAACCCGTAGGATTTGAGACCTGGACCTGAACCAAACCTGAAGCACTAGGTAGTTTGGATCTGGGTCGGGTCCGAGTACAATTTTTACTCACTGGTATTTTACCCGAAAAATATCCGAATTTTATCCATTGAAAATACCCGCAGGTCTATACCTGAACAATACCCGAAATTTACACAACGCGGACCCGACCCAAAATGTATCCGGCCCATCAGGTCCAACTTTTCTTGGACCCATCGGGTATGCGATCTGGTCCGGGTAAAATATTTTTTTTGGGTATTTCATGGATCCGGTCTGGATCTGAATATTCCCCGCCCATTGACACCCCTACTGTGAATTTAGAAAATGCGAGATAAATTTGTCTAAGGGTTGTAACCTTTTAAGATATTCCCAAATAGGAAATCAGCTAGTTGCCTAATTTTCTCAGAATCATCAACTAAACAGAATAGAAATCGAAGAAAAAGCACTCCCCTCCACTTCACATAGTCTCGCTGTACAAAAGAAATCATCGAGTAAGATGATGTGTAGTAATTGATCCTCCATTGTAATGAAAATTGAACAATATAAATAAAATGAGATATAACTAAAGATGAACCTGTAATAGCCTTGAGAGCAGTATAAATGTTTGCCTTCTTACTAGTTCACATGGATCTCGCAGACACTTTGTGATCGTTGACATATAACTGTTGGAAATTCAATATAAGATACTAAAGATCTTGAATAATTTGCATATCTAACTATATATATGTGTATATATATATATATATTATATATATATATATATATATATATATTGGGCCTCACCAGTCAACCATTGCAGTGTAGCGTACACAAAAATCTGCCATTATGACCACAATGTTATTGCGAAGTGCAGCACAATCACTCTTTTCAAGCTCCTGAAAAAAAAAATATTAAACTTCAATTCGTAAATAAATTAATAGAAATCTGCTGATATATTATCCATCATTTGTTTACTTAAATGGAAAGAGATACAGATTAACTGTTTGTAAAACAAGTGCTAAGTTTTCGTTGGATACGTGACATTTATGCAGCTGATTTTGCTGTAAGTATGGTAATTCACTTCAACTTTTCCCTATAAAAACTATCAATAATAATAACTTACTTTAACTATTCTTTCTGTACTATTTCTTAACCGCGTAATCATTACCAGAATAACCAAATGAATAATATCATACATACATACACAAACCAAATTTGATTTGACACATTCACCCATAGTACGCATTTCCTAAGGAATTTTCTAAATACACACTCAAAAACTGGCTATATTTGGTTTTATTTTGAGCCAGTTTTTGGCCAAAATTTTGACCAACTTGTATTTGGGCTTTATAATTTTGACCCAAAAAATCCTTAATTTTTTGGTCCAAAATTTGTATTTCTATTTTGAAATTTAATACACTTTCATGGCCCATTTTTTTTATACATATATACAATATGTATATAACTCCTTCTATTACACCCATATATATATAACAATCATTACAATTTAATATTCTATTATAATTTTCAATCACTAATTAATTACTAACAGATAAAAGCTTACGTGATTTGACCGCTACAGTAATTTATGTTTCCTACGGAAACAAAAACAAACACTATCTCACCAAAAAGTTCACTCAAAAACTAACAATTAATATAAACCAAACACAATCTCACCAAATATGCACGTGTTTCAAAAAAATTCTCACCAAAATACTAAACCAAAACAAAACCAAACATAGCCTAAACAGTACATTGCCTAAAAATCCTCGTTCTTTTGCCTAGTGATAAACCCATAATAAAACTTGTATTTAAATTGGCTACAAGTCATTGCCATCGAATTAATACCTTAAATCTACATGGCTCACTTATAAGATCATGACAATGAGTTTTAAAACATACCTGAACAAAAAGAGGAAGATAACGCTTCGCAAGTTTTCCATCAGCCAGACAAATCTTGCCCATTGTTAGCCACGCTTGTATATACAATTCCGGTGGACTCTGCTTTACCGGAACGGGCAGCCCGGGCAGTTTGCCGGATTTTGTATCACAATGACCGGAGGTTATGATGGTGTGTAATGTGGGCACTATAGTTTTCAAATTGACCGAAGGACAGACAATAACTAGTGAGCCAATAGTGTAAACTGCAATAATCACTTGTGATAATAATTTCGATAAAGGGTCAGCCTTTTTTCGCTGTTTGTGATTTATATGAGTAAGTGGTGTTGAAAAAGAGCCCTGTTTATTAGCAGTCGAGATTTTCGATAAGTATAAGTTTAAGACTTGGGAAGCTTTAGATTGAAGCTTGTCAACCCATCTCGTTATAAGCAAATCAGCCTCTTCTGGATTTAATGCCTTCCGTTTGCATAAGGTTTTGAGTGCTTTTACATGAGCATTCACCTGATGAAGGAGCAAAAAAATTATTCTAAACACAAAAAGCATACCATAAAAGACGTTAAGAAAAGCGACCAAAATAGCTTCTACAGTAAATATATTTCAAGTTATATCACCCATATTTTCATAAATTTAGGAGCTTTATCAATATTAAGCAAAAACATTTCACATTGAGCAAAGAGATAATATTAAAATATGCAATTATCCATAAATTATTAATTAAATGAGCTTTTGTACACAAGGGCGAGGCTTAATTTCACGAGCTTCCAGCCAAACTCATGCCAACTTGAATTTGCAATTTCACTACTTTTATCTATAGTACAAATAATAAGATAAATCTACGAAATAAAAACACATAACTTAATAATATCTCAACACTTCAAAACAATCACAATCATATTATGTTCGTAGTAACATTTCTTCAACCCGATTTCCGGAAATCAAAACACCAACTATTTCTCTATATTCGAGAGCATTAAATTAAAACTAAAATATGGTTGATTTAGTTATTAGATTATTTATAAATCTTTAGTTACCAACACATATATGCAATTGGGCACAAATGTCAAAAACTCAAAACTCTAAATACCTCGGTCGAGTGCATGTTGAAGCCTTCAAGGCGTTTGAGCAAGTTTTGTGCTAGATCTGCAGCAGGTTCAGGAGGTAGTTCCATCGAAACATTAGAAATTGTTTGCAGTAAAAAAACACGGTCCCCAAACCAACCAACCGAATTAGTTTCCACATCAACCATCTCCTCATCAAAATCTCCTTGTCCAAACGGGCTTTCGATTTCACTTTCACTAACTGGTTTGCACTTATCAACAAGCTGCCAATGATGATGAAGAAAATTCCATTCAACAGCTTTTGGAAGAAATTCAGACACATTTGACAACATAAACCATGCGCCAGCTGGCGCTGTCCATTTCTCGATCGACATGGAACGGTTCAACCATTCTGATTCAGACGTTTTAATGATATTTTGAAGTGAAATCGCGATTTTGGGCTTGAGTTTTTTCTTTTTCCCGAGGCTTGTGCAGATTTTCTTCACCCAAGGTGAAATTTCGCCCTCACAAATTTCCTTTAGCAGCTCAAGAACGCCTTCGGGATATAAAGTATCGGGTTTTTCCATTTTCTTGCCCTTTGTATCATGAGGGGCATAATCGTAATTTTGTGAGGATATCGATCCGGCCCTTGATATCCGGTCTATAACCAGTTCTAGAAATAGGTTCTCGCATTCTTCTTGGATGCTTGTTTCGTTATCGTTTATTAAACGCGGAATAGAATGAACCCATTCCTTTGTCACAATGCAGTTTGAGTATGTCCTAAAGGCCTGCAAGTCAAATGCAGATTAGATTTTACTAATGAAAGCACGAATAAAATTCTATTAGGGTGTGTTTGGATCGAGTGATTTGGATTTGGGGGGAAGGATTTGAAATCCATTGTAATTATGGAGAAAATAGCTCAAAGTGAATGTCGAGTGATTTGAAATCCATTATAACTTGGATACATCCAAACGCACTTCATGGATTTGTTGACGGATTTGAAATCCATAGATTTCAAATCCTTCGATCCAAACGCACCCTTACTGTACTGACAAAACAACAGAATGAAAGTTTATCAAAGAATAGCACGCCAGCACAAGAGAATAATAGATAACGTTAATAATTAGCAGCAGATAACATGAAATGTTGTCACAGTTCAAGAGAAATTAAATAACAGGAAAAAGAATGAAAATAAGTTATGAAAAGAACATACAAAAATGGTGCTAATCTGCTCATACAGACAGCCAAAGGCACTGCCATACACAATCACCGATAATTAAGTTGTTTTTTGTCTTCGTTTTCACTGATTATGCATCTTAGAGGGTGTTTGGCTAAGCTTATTTAAAACATCTTATAAGTTCTTACAACTTATAAGATGTTTTAAGAGCTTATAAGATATTTGGTCTTATTTAAAAAATAAGCACTCAAGTGTTTGGATAAAATAAGTCTATTGGACTTATAAGCATGGTTCAAAGTTTCTAAACGTTTCCGCCGAAACAGCCGAAACGTTTCAATTTTACAAGTAATGGAAACAAAATCATTCAACATTTTCGAAATTACTTGGTTTCCTAAGAAACTCACAGAGTTTCCATATTTTCCATGGAAACCATGGAAACTTAGAGTTTCCTAGAAACTATTATAAACAATCCAAAAAAATCAGGAAAAAAAAAGGAATTAAATTTTTTTATAGATTGTTAAACTTATGAAATATAATTTGAATCAAAATTAGACTCTTAAATCCTAAATAAAATTAAAACAAAATCGCCTCTATAAAGTTCTCTGTTGCAGAAAAATTGAAGCACTAAATTAATTTCTAGAAAGCTAAATTTACTTTATAATATTTTGTAAATTTGTAATAGTGATTTCGATACGTCTCCGAAACGTTTCCGAAATGTTTCCAATATTTTATTATCCGAAACTGACAATTTGGGTACAAATTACGCCAAAAAATGTCATGTGCCGGGCACATGCCCTTCTAATTGGGGATTTTGACTACAATTTTCCGGTGAATAATTTGTATCCAAATTGCCAGACTTACCCCAAATCAATGTACCCAAATTGCCACTCCCAAAGTTCATGAACAAAAACAACATTTTTTGGGCACTTCTACAATTCATTTCGAAAATTCAGCACTCTTTACAAGTTGAAATATAGATATGCAAATTCAAGCAGCCAGATTAGTAGGGGTGAAATTAAACTCGATATTCGATACTCGATTGCTAAAAGCTTGGTTCGACATTTTACTAAACCAAGCTTGACCAACCTTTTCTGTTCGATAAATTTTAAAGCTCGACTCAAAAAATAACAAAAATATGTACAAAACATTCAAACTACTCGAGCAGCTCGGGTTGATGAACAATCAAACTAAATTCAAACACAATTTTTAAAGCTGGATTGCAATTCAAACAAGCTTGAACACTTATGCTTTCGGCTCGACTCGACTCGACTCATTTTCACCCCTACAGATTAGTATCAAAATCAGATATTTGCTTCGCACAAAACAATTGGACTTAAACTCGATTATTTAACCGAAATAAACAAAGTATAGACGTTAAATTCACCTCAGAAAGAGCCGAGATCGCCACTTTCCTAATGCTAACAAGTGGATCAGAACAAGCCATGCCTACTGTCTTTACAAGTTCTTCATCAAGTTCACCTACTAAAAGCGCCGTCAATTTCGATATCAACAAAAGAGCAGCCTTTCTAACTGCTGCTTTTTCATCCATACAACGAAGTTTTAAAATACTATTAATCCCTATAACCCCATCATTTCCAAATCCCATAACTTGTTTCAACACAAGTCTACTATTATCATTTCCCGACAAAAACATCACTATTTGAGCCAAATTTGTTAAAGCTCTGGCCCTAATCCCAGTCATGATATCAGAGCAACGTTCAATCAATGCTTTTAATAACCTCAAACCACATGAATTCTCAACTTCATCAACCATATCAAATTCCAAATGACCATTTAATGACATTATAATAACGGGAATTAAATCCACTGACAAAAGCCTAAACTGCCCCTTCCCATTGCTCATTTTCACTACATAATCAGCAAATTCAACTTGACAAATCATATCCAAAGCCTTTACAATCTCGATTATGGACTCAACCGCTAACGCCCTTGGTTCAGCCTTTTCCGGGGCTTTGTTCACCAAATACTTTGGCATATTCACAACCGCCTTCTTAATATCTTCTGAACTTTCACCCAGACCCGCCATTCTATTCACTACATAATCCAAACTAAAGCTTCTCAACTGTGATTTAGATGACAAAATTAATGGAGCTAAAGCCTTCAATACCTCAGCAGCATTGTCCCCCTGATTTCCATGCTCGGGCTTTAGTGCTTCACTCAAAAGGCGTGAACATAAATCACACAATCTCCTGAAACTCGACAGATCTCCCCAAAATTCAACTGCCATCTTTGGAATTTCACAAACAGTATGAACTAAAGCCTTCAAACAATCCGGAAATCGGTCCAAATGAACCAAACAAAGCACTTTTTCCAAACAATCAAGCAGTAAAAACAAATCTTTGACATTATAACTTCCCTCTTCCCCCTCATTCTCCACATTAACCCTATTTTCCGCACTGTTCTTTCTCCCTCCATTATTTTTTCTTCCCTTCTTCTTTCGACCCGGGCTTCGGGACGCAGAACCTTCCTTCAAATTCGAAGAAGGGTTTTTAAAGGCCAAGCGTATTACACGAAGTAGACTGAGAAAAGCCATTGGAGTAAAAAGAGTAAAAACAGGGGAATTTGGGGATAAAAGGAGTGATAAATAAACTTTTGAAGCCAAAATAGGATTATTACTTGAGCTGAGCCCAGAATCCATGGCTGAAGAAATGGCATCGGTGAGTGAATTGAGCGAAAGATTTCTTGAAGAAAGTTCATTGTAGAAATTTTCAAGATCAATCGAATCATCGGTGTTCAGAGTGTAATCTAAAAGGGTTTCTAAATCTCTGAGAAATGACTGTGAAATCGGTAAATGGGCTTCGAGATTTGTAACTATTCGAGCTATAATTTCATCCATGGTTGAATTTGGATGAAAGCTTGAGGCTTCAGGGGCTGTATAAATTTCGAGGGCTTTGAATTTTTGGAATTTCCCGCTTTGAAATTGGGGATTATGATCTAAACGACGCCGTTGTAAGCTTGTTTTAACTCTTACCAAACGACGCCGTTGTAAGCTTGTTTCAACTTTTACCAAATCTTGGGCTAATGTATTAAATTAAATATTAAATATACGTATATATTTTAGAGTAGGGGTGTAAACGAGCCGAGCTCGAGTCGAGCTTGGGAATTTTGCCAAGCTCGAGCTCGAGCTCGAGCCCATTTAGGCGAGCTCGAGCTCGGGCTCGAGCTCGTCGAGCTCATAATTTTCGAGCTCGTGAGCTTAAGTTCGAGCTCGAGCCGAACCCAAGCTCGCGAGCTCGAGCCCGTTTGAATTTTCAAATTTTTGGCGGGAAATTTAAATTTTGAATTTTTATTTATTTTTTATTAATTATTTAATATATATTTATTAATATAATTAAAATAATAATAATATATTAAATAATAACAGGCTGGAAATTTAAATTTTGAATTTTTATTTATTTTTTATTAATTATTTAATATATATTTATTAATTATTTAATATATATTTATTAATATAATTAAAAAAATAATAATATATTAAATAATAAAAAGCTCGCGAGCCGGGCTCGCGAGCTTTTTTTAGAAATGATTGGGCTCGAGCTCGAGCTTGATTAAAAGTTCGAGCTCGTGAAGCTCGGCTCGAGCTCGAAAAACTCGAGCTCGAGCCGAGCTCGTTTGTTCGAGCTCGAGCCGGCTCGCGAGCCGGCTCGGCTTACACCCCTATTTTAGAGTAGTAAATTTACAAAAAAACAATCTATGGAAATTTTAATAATATTCAGATAATTTATTTTGATTTTAAAAGAAATTGTACAAAAATATAGAAATACTTGGAAATGTTAAATAAAATTTTGGATAATTTTAATTAATTATTAAAATTATGTATCTTTTGCATTAATAATACTGTATATTAAATTTTGTTAAATAATATGATTCAAATACCTTTTCAAAAATATTTTTCAATCGGTTATATATTATTTTCACTATGAATCACTTTTCCAAAAAGTAGTATTAAGTGTTTATCATGAGATTAAGTGTTTAATTACATGATGTTCAAAGAAGAAATCTTGTAAACTTGTTATATTATTATATCATTTTTAAAGCATGTAGTTTCATTTTTCTTAAGTTTCTATGCAAATAGTGTGCAAATTAAAATTTTGAATTCTCTAACTACAATTTCATCCCAGATTATTGTTTTGTTTTCATGATATAGTCTCTTCTTGCTTCGAAACTAATAATTTTCGTAAAGAAATTGAAGGGAAAATTATATTTAATATAATCATGCATACTTGACTTTTTTTTCACTAAGACTTTCTAAAGAAATTTTAAAGGTGATATCAAAATTAAATTTAATTTCTACTCTTCAATTATTTTATGTACGAAAAAGTGAAATTCAACACGGTGGGTAAAATTAATAGATTTCACATGTAAGAAAAGTAGAAATTACAAAAGAATTTTATATGCATGGATATTGCTCTAATTAATATGGAATTCATTTCATTCATCCTTAT
The DNA here is from genome assembly GCA_963669365.1 of Verbascum thapsus. NCBI lineage: Eukaryota > Viridiplantae > Streptophyta > Magnoliopsida > Lamiales > Scrophulariaceae > Verbascum > Verbascum thapsus. Next base: position 12,107,654 of record OY770110.1, read on the forward strand.
GTTTAATCATTAAGAATTTTGTTAGTGTTACTAAGTTTGTATCTCCTTTTCGATTCATTGAATAAAATTTCATTCTCATGTTTTTCAAAGTTACATTTTACTTTAGTTCCCTTTTCAATTTAAATTCCCATATTATGCACTACAAATACATTTCATATGATCTCTAGTCAATCTTGGAAAAAAAATTAGTGTAAACTTAGGTCATACTATTAAATACAAGTTTCTCAATAATAATCACTAATTTTGCAAGTGTGATTAATATACATTTTATGTATGAAATAAGTTAAATAAACACACATACACAATATCTACCTAGGTAATCATACTCAAGTTCAATTTTTTAGGGAAATGTTTTTTTGGTTTCATAATTTTGATTTTTTTTTCAATCTTGATCATTTTAATTATGCCATTCTCACATGAAATGATATATGATGATTTCTTAACCATCTGGACATTAATAACTGGCTAGTGCAGAATGGACCTTATATCTCACAAAATAATGTATGATAATAGTCATATAATTTTGATATTGACAAGTCAATTTAAAAATAAACTATAGATAATAATTCGAATAAAAGAACATTTGTTAATTTCAGAATAGCGTGATGCCATTATGATATATAATTTTTGGATACAAGATGTGCACCGGGGCTAGGGTTTCTTATAGAGTCCCAAGAAGGACTTGAGTGCAAATTTATCTTTCTTCCTTTTACCGACCCCGTTTTTGCTTTTATTTTGTTTTAATCGAAATCATAGAATTGGATTTACTTTTGAAAGTTCTTTTATTATTCTTTTTATAAAAATAACACTTTTGATAACGCGTTTTTTTTGTTTCTTTTGAGACTTTTCGAAGTAATTTTGTTTACTGAGTGTCCCTAAAACTGACACATAAATGCATGCAGCTAGATTTCAACAATGTTTTCAAAAAGTGTAAAAAATAAATAATTTAGATGGTATAAAAGATTTTTCCTTATTTTAATTACATATTCATAGAGCATTAAGCTTTAAATTTTTCTAAATTTTTTGCATACAGTTAGTATGCGCAGTAATGAAACATTTTATTTTCATGGTCTATTCTCTTCTTGTTTTGAAACTAATCATTCCGAAAGACAAAGTGAATGAGATAATTATATTTTAAGTTATCTAATTTATTAATATTGTTCTGTAAGTACTTTAAGGAAAAATAATCCCTTGCCATTTTTATTCCACAAAATTTTACAACCATTGAGTTGATATAAATTGAAGGCTTATAAAACTTATTGTAGTCAATGTTTTGAAACCCGGACCGTTTATTGACCCGGAAAATTGACCGGGTCAAGGGTCATTGGTTCAACCGTCGGGCGAACCGCTATTAAACCAGTGATGTCATAATTATGTAATAAATATATTTTATTATACTAATAATTTGATATAATAATAAATATTATACACATTTATATTATATATTTTAAAAAATTATATAATATAAAATTAAATATGATTGAATATGCCTATTATGTAAATTAATATCCTGTTGTAGTCTATTTGTTCATTAAAAAAAATAAAAAAAGTAAAGAAAATAATAAAAAATCAAAAAATATATAAAGGGAAGAAAAACCTAATTTATTACATTCTCCCCAAACCCTACAGCAGCAGCCGCCTCTTCCCCCTTTTCCTTTCTCTCTTTTGCTTATCTTTTCATATTTTCACTCTATCCCCTTTTCTCCTTTCTCTCTTTCGTTTATCTTTTTTCATATTTTTCCCTCTAAGTGTCTACGGCAGCAGAAAGAATAATGAAGAAGATGATTGGGGCTTTACTTTGCAATCTTCATTTGTCTTAATATACCTAAAATCACAACGGGACCGGTTCCGGCGACCCACTACCGGGTCGAACGATCCGGCGATTCAACCGCCGGGTCGAACGAGTTTCAGCAAAAAATACCGGTTTTCAGCCCCTAACGAGTTTGTAGCGTAGCTCAGACCGTTTTAGTGACCGGTTCCCGGTTCCGGCGGTTCGACCGGCCGGTCCGGGCCGGGTTTCAAAACCTTGATTGTAGTACTTGCCTGAAATTCACGGAAGTACTACCCATTGCATGATGTTCAGTGTGATATTCAAAACAATGCTATAAAATTAAAAGTTTCGACATATGAGAAACGTAGAAACAAAAAATAAAACATAATCATAAATTTAAGTGACAAATGGTATATGAATTATTGAAATTACATTTTGTAAATTCTAAATACGTAACTATTATTCACTAACTCTTATTGCACATCACCAATGAAAAATGCTTTATGTTATAAGTTTATATACTTTCAGTAAATAAATACTTTTAATTCTTCTTCTTCAACATGCACCTCCTCACTTTTTTTTGGATAATGCGTATATATATGTGCGTGATTCTCTGTGTGTGTCTGCGTGTTTTTGTGTGTGTATGTGTGAGTACATGTGTTCATATTTGTATGTGTGTGTATCTATATGCTTGTATCTATGGGTGTGTTTGAATGGGAAAGATGAAGTTTTGAATTTTCAAGATGAGGATTGGATTAGACATCAGGAAGATTCTAATTATGTACAGTTTAAATAAGTAAAATTAAGTTTGAAAGAAGCGAAACAAGTGCGAGATATTTATTTCAAAGAAATGAATGACAGATAAATGACCGCTTGTCCCTAAAACTGACGCATAAATGCATGTGGCAAGATTCCAGCAATGCTTTTCAAAAAGTTTTAAAACATTAACAATTTAGATGGTATAAAATATTTTTCCTTATTTTAATTACATGTTCACAGAGCATTAAGTTTTAGATTTTTCTAAACGTTTTGCGCAGTTAGTAAGCGCAGTTACCAAACATATTATTTTCATGGTCTCTTCTTGTTCCGAAACTAATTATTCCGATAGAAAACGTGAAAGAGAAAATTATATTTTAAGTTATCCAATTTATTTTTATTGTCCTATAAGTACTTTAGGGAAAAATAATCACCTTGTCATTTTTATTCCACAAAATTTTACTACCATTGAGTCGATATAAATTGAAGTCTTATAAAACATTAAAAGATAGATAAAGAATGCTACAATACATGGAAAAGAAAGAAAGGGAAAAAACTGAAGAAGGCTTATTCAAGAAAGCCTTGTGTTAAAGAAGTTTATGTTACATGCATGTGAAACTCTACAATCCAATCCCACTTTAGATTTTTCTAATTTTTTTGCACAGTTAGTATGTGCAGTTACCAAACATTTTATTCCCATGGTCTAGTCTATTAATTCTTGTTTTGAAACTAATTATTCAGAAAGAAAAAGTGAAAAAAAATAATTATATTTTAAGTTATCTAATTTATTAATATTGTCCTATAAGTACTTTAGGGAAAAATAATCCCCTTGCCATTTTTATTCCAGAAAATTTTACAACCATTGAGTCGATTTAAATTGAAGTCTTATAAAACTTTAAAAAGTAGATATAGAATGCTACAATACATGAAAAAAGAAAGAAATGTAAAAAACCGAAGAACGCTTAATATTCAAGAAGGTCTTGTGTTAAAGAGTTTATTTTACATCCATGTGAAGCTCTATAATCCAATCCAACTTTAGATTGTTCTAATTTCTTTGCGCAGTTAGTATGCGTAGTTACCAAACATTTTATTCTCATGGCCTATTCCCTTCTTGTTTTGAAACTAATTATTCAGAAAGAAAAAGTGAAAGAGAAAATTACATTTTACGCTATCTAATTTATTAATATTGTCCTATAAGTACTTTAGGGAAATATAATCCCCTTGCCATTTTTATTCCAGAAAAGTTTACAACCATTGAGTCGATTTAAATTGAAGTCTTATAAAACTTTAAAAAGTAGATATAGAATGCTACAATACATGAAAAAAGAAAGAAATGGAAAAAACCGAAGAACGCTTAATATTCAAGAAGGTCTTGTGTTAAAGAGTTTATGTTACATCCATGTGAAACTCTATAATCCAATCCAACTTTAGATTTTTCTAATTTCTTTGCGCAGTTAGTATGCGTAGTTACCAAACATTTTATTCTCATGGCCTATTCCCTTCTTGTTTTGAAACTAATTATTCAGAAAGAAAAAGTGAAAGAGAAAATTACATTTTACGCTATCTAATTTAGTAATATTGTCCTATAAGTACTTTAGGGAAATAAAATCCCCTTGCCATTTTTATTCCACAAAAGTTTACAACCATTGAGTCGATATAAATTGAAGTTCTATAAAACATTAAAAGATAGATATAGAATGCTGCAATACATGAAAAAAGAAAGAAAAGGGAAAAAATTGAAGAAGGTTTATTCAAGAAGGTCTTGTGTTAAAGAAGTTTATGTTACATGCATGTGAAACTCTACAATCTAATCCCACTTTAGATTTTTCTAATTTTTTTTGCACAGTTAGTATGCCCAATTACCACACATTTTATTCTCATAGACTATTGTCTTCTTGTTTCGAAACTAATTATTCAGAAAGAAAAAGTGAAAAGAGAAAATTATATTTTATGTTATCTAATTACTAATATTGTCCTATAAGTACTTTAGGGAAAAATAATCCCCTTGCCATTTTTATTCCACAAAATTTTACAACCATTGAGTCGAATTAAATTGAAGTCTTATAAAAAATTAAAAGATAGATATAGAATGGTACAATACATGGAAAAAGAAAGAAAGGAAAAAACCCGAAGAAGGCTTATTCAAGAAGGCCTTGTGTTAAAGAAATTTATGTTACATGCATGTGAAACTCTACAATCCAATCCCACTTTAGATTTTTCAAATTTTTTTGCACAGTTAGTATGCGCAGTTACCAAACATTTTATTCTCATGGTTTATTCTCTTCTTGTTTCGAAACTAATAATTTAGAAAGAAAAAGTGAAAGAGAATTATATTTTACGTTATCTAATTTATTAATATTGTCCTATAAGTACTTTAGGAAAAAAATAATACCCTTGCCATTTTTATTCCACAAAATTTTACAACCATTGAGTCGATTTAAATATAAGTCTTATAAAACTTTAAAAGATAGATATAGAATGCTACAATACATGAAAAAATAAAGAAAGGGAAAAAAACAGAAGAAGGCTTATTCAAGAAAGCCTTGTGTTAAAGAAGTTTATGTCACATGCATGTGAAACTCTACAATCCAATCCCACTTTAGATTTTTCTAATTTTTTTGCACAGTTAGTATGCGCAGTTACCAAACATTTTATTCTCATGGTCTATTCTCTTCTTGTTTCGAAACTAATTATTAAGAAAGAAAAAGTGAAAGAGAATATTATATATTTAGTTATCTAATTTATTAATAATAATAATCCCCTTGCCATTTTTATTCCACAAAATTTTACAACCATTGAGTCGAATTAAATTGAAGTCTTATAAAAAATTAAAAGATAGATATAGAATGGTACAATACATAGAAAAAGAAGAGAAGGGAAAAACCGAAGAAAGCTTATTCAAGAAGGCCTTGTGTAAATGAAATTTATGTTACATGCATGTGAAACTCTACAATCCAATCCCACTTTAGATTTTTCAAATTTTTTTGCATAGTTAGTATGCGCAGTTACCAAATATTTTATTCTCCTGGTCTATTCTCTTCTTGTTTCGAAACTAATTATTTAGAAAGAAAAAGTAAAAGAGAAAATTTTATTTTACGTTATCTAATTTATTAATATTGTCCTATAAGTACTTTAGGGAAAAAATAATCCCCTTGCCATTTTTATTCCACAAAATTTTACAATTATTGAGTCGATATAAATTGAAGTCTTATAAAAGTTTAAAAAAATATATATAGAGTGCTACAATACATGGAAAATAAAGAAAGGGAAAAAACTAAAGAAGACTCATTCAAGAAGGCCTTGTGTTAAAGAAGTTTATGTCACATGCATGTGAAACTCTACAATCCAATTCCACTTTAGATTTTTCTAATTTTTTTACATAGTTAGTATGCGCAGTTACAAACATTTTATTCTCATGGTCTATTCTCTTCTTGTTTCAAAAATAATTATTCTGAAAGAAAATGTGAAAGAGAAAATTATATTTTCAGTTATCTAATTTATTAATATTATCCTATAAGTTCTTTAGGGAAAAATAATCCCCTCGCCATTTTTATTCCACAAAATCTTACAACCATTGAGTCGATATAAATTGAAGTCTTATAAAACTTTAAAAGATAGATATAGAATGCTACAAGACATGGAAAAAGAAAGAAAGGGAAAAAACTGAAGAACGCTTATTCAAGAAGGCCTTGTGTTGAAGAAGTTTATGTCACATGCATGTGAAACACTACAATCCAATCCCACTTTAGAAATTCCTAATTTTTTTGCACAGTTAGTATGCGCAGTTACCAAACATTTTATTCTCATGGTCTATTCTCTTCTTGTTTTGAAACTAATTATTCAGAAAGAAAAAGTGAAAGAGAAAATTATATTTTTAGTTAACTAATTTATTAATAATAATAATCCCCTTGCCATTTTTATTCCACAAAATTTTACTACCATTGAGTCCATTTAAATTGAAGTCTTATAAAACTTTAAAAGATAGATATATAATGGTACAATATATGGAAAAAGAAAGAAAGAGAAAAAACCGAAGAAGGCTTATTCAAGAAGGCCTTGTGTTAAATTTATGTTACATACATGTGAAACTCTTATTCTAATCTCACTTTAGATTTTTCTAATTTTTGTGCATAGTTAGTATGCGCAGTTACCAAACATTTTATTCTCACGGTCTATTTTCTTCTTGTTTCGAAACTAATTATTCAGAAAGAAAAAGTGAAAGAGAAAATTATATTTTACGTTATCTAATTTATTATTGTCCTATGAGTACTTTAGGAAAAAATAATCCCCTTGCAATTTTTATTCCACAAAATTTTACGACCATTGAGTCGATATAAATTGAAGTCTTATAAAACTTTAAAAGATAGATATAGAATGCTACAATACATGGAAAAATAAAGAAAGGAAAAAAACTAAAGAAGGCTAATTCAAGAAGGTCTTGTGTTAAAGAAGTTTATGTCACATGCATGTGAAACTCTACAATCCAATCCCACTTTAGATTTTTCTAATTTTTTTGCACAGTTAGAATGTGCAGTTACCAAACATTTTATTCTCATGGTCTATTCTCTTTTGTTTCGAAACTAATTATTCAGAAAGAAAAAGTGAAAGTGAAAATTATACTTTTAGTTATCTAATTTATTAATAATAATCCCCTTGCAATTTTTATTCCACAAAATTTTACAACCATTGAGTTGATTTAAATTGAAGTCTTATAAAACTTTAAAAGATAGATATAGAATGGTACAATACATGGAAAGAGAAAGAAAGGGAAAAAACCGAAAAAGGCTTAATAAAGATGGCCTTTTGTTAAAGAAATTTATGTTACATGCATGTGAAACTCTTTATTCCAATCCCACTTTAGATTTTTCTAATTTTTTGGCACTGTTCGTATGCGCAGTTACCAAACATCTTATTCTCATGGTCTATTCTCTTCTTGTATCGAAACTAATTATTCAGAAAGAAAAAGTGAAAGGGAAAATTATATTTTACGTTATCTAATTTATTAATATTGTCCTATCAGTACTTTAGGAAAAAATAATCCCCTTGCGATTTTTATTCCACAAAATTTTACAATCATCAAGACGATATAAATTGAAGTCTTATAAAACTTTAAAAGATAGATATATAATGCTACAATACATGAAAAAATAAAGAAAGGGTAAAAACTAGACAAGGCTTATTCAAGAAGGCCTTGTGTTAAAGAAGTTTATGTCACATGCATGTGAAACTCTACAATCCAATCCCACTTTAGATTTTTCTAATTTTTTTGCACAGTTAGAATGCGCAGTTACCAAACATTTTATTCTAATGGTCTATTCTCTTTTGTTTCGAAACTAATTATTCAGAAATAAAAAGTGAAAGTGAAAATTATATTTTTAGTTATCTAATTTATTAATAATAATCCCCATGCCATTTTTATTCCACAAAACTTTACAACCATTGAGTCGATTTAAATTGAAGTCTTATAAAACTTTAAAAGATAGATATAGAATTGTACAATACATGGAAAGAGAAAGAAAGGGAAAAAACCGAAGAAGACTTATTCATGAAGGCCTTGTGTTAAAGAAATTTATGTTACATGCATGTGAAACTCTACAATCCAACCCCACTTTAGATTTTTCCAATTTTTTTGCACAGTTAGTATGCGCAGTTACCAAACATTTTATTCTCATTGTCGATTCTCTTCTTTTTACGAAACTAATTATTCCGAAAGAAAATGAAAGAAAAAATTATATTTTACGTTATCTAATTTATTAATATTGTCCCTAAAGTACTTTGGGAAAAAATAATCCCCTTGCCATTTTTATTCCAAAATTTTTTACAACAATTGAGTCGATATAAATTGAAGTCATATAAAACTTTAAAAGATAGATATAGAATGCTACAATACATGGAAAAATAAAGAAAGGGAAAAAACTAAAGAAGGCTTATTCAAGAAGGCCTTGTGTTAAAGAAGTTTATGTCACATTTATGTGAAACTCTACAATCCAAACCCCCTTTAGATTTTTCTAATTTTTTTGCATAGTTAGTATGCGTAGTTACCAAACATATTATTTTCATGATTTATTCTCTTCTTGTTTTGAAACTAATTATTCAGAAAGAATAAGTGAAAGAGAAAATTATATTTTAAGTTATCTAATTTATTAATATTGTTCTATAAGTACTTTAGGGAAAAATAATCCTCTTGCCATTTTTATTCCACAAAATTTTACAACCATTGACTCGATTAAAATTGAAGTCTTATAAAACTATAAAAGATATATATAGAATGCTACAATACATGGAAAAATAAAGAAAGGGAAAAAACTGAAGAACGCTTATTCAAGAAGGCCTTGTGTTAAAGAAGTTTATGTCACATGAATGTGAAACTCTACAATCCAATCCCACTTTAGATTTTTCTAATTTTTTTGTACATTTAGTATGCGCATTTACCAAACATTTTATTCCCATGGTGTATTCTTTTCTTGTTTCGAAACTAATTATTCAGAAAGAAAAACTGAAAGAGAAAATTATATTTTTAGTTATCTAATTTATTAATAATAATCCCCTTGCCATTTTTATTCCACAAAATGTTACAACCATTGAGTCGATTTAAATTGAAGTCTTATAAAACTTTAAAAGATAGATATAGAATGGTACAATACATGGAAAAAGAAAGAAAGGGAAAAAACCGAAGAAGGCTTATTCAAGAAGGCCTTGTATTAAAGAAATTTATGTTACATGCATGTGAAACTCTACAATCCAATCCGACTTTAGATTTTTCTAATTTTTTTGCACAGTCAGTATGCAAAGTTACCAAACATTTTATTCTCATGTTAATCATTATCGCCAAGTCCTAAACTTTTTAGTGGGACGTCTATTCTCTTCTTGTTTCGAAACTAAATATTCAGAAAGAAAATGTGAAAGAGAAAATTATATTTTACGTTATCTAATTTATTAATATTGTCCTATAACTACTTTAGAGAAAAATAATCCTCTTGCCATTTTTATTCCACAAAATTTTACAACCATTGACTCGATATAAATTGAAGTCTTATAAAACTATAAAAGATATATATAGAATGCTACAATACATGGAAAAATAAAGAAAGGGAAAAATCTGGAGAACGCTTATTCAAGAAGGCCTTGTGCTAAAGAAGTTTATGTCACATGAATGTGAAACTCTACAATCCAATCCCACTTTAGATTTTTCTAATTTTTTTGCACATTTAGTATGCGCATTTACCAAACATTTTATTCTCATGGTGTATTCTTTTCTTGTTTCGAAACTAATTATTCAGAAAGAAAAACTGAAAGAGAAAATTATATTTTTAGTTATCTAATTTATTAATAATAATCCCCTTGCCATTTTTATTCCACAAAATTTTAAAACCATTGAGTCGATTTAAATTGAAGTCTTATAAAACTTTAAAAGATATATATAGAATGGTACAATACATGGAAAAAGAAAGAAAGGGAAAAAACCGAAGAAGGCTTATTCAAGAAGGCCTTGTATTAAAGAAATTTATGTTACATGCATGTGAAACTCTACAATCCAATCCCACTTTAGATTTTTCTAATTTTTTTGCACAGTCAGTATGCAAAGTTACCAAACATTTTATTCTCATGTTAATCATTATCGCCAAGTCCTAAACTTTTTAGTGGGACGTCTATTCTCTTCTTGTTTCGAAACTAAATATTCAGAAAGACAATGTGAAAGAGAAAATTATATTTTACGTTATCTAATTTATTAATATTGTCCTATAAGTACTTTAGAGAAAAATAATCCCCTTGCCATTTTTATTCCACAAAATTTTACAACCATTGAGTCGATATAAATTGAAGTCTTATAAAACTCTTTAAAGATAGATATAGAATGCTACAATACATGGAAAGAGAAAGAAAGGGAAAAAACCGAAGAACGCTTATTCAAGAAGGCCTTGTGTTAAAGAAATTTATGTTACATGCATGTGAAACTCTACAATCCAACCCCACTTTTGATTTTTTTAATTTTTTTGCACAGTTAGTATGCGCAGTTACCAAACGTTTTATTCACATGGTCTATTCTCTTCTTGTTATGAAACTAATTATTCAGAAAGAAAAAATAAAAGAGAAAATTATATTTTACGTTATCTAATTTATTAATATTGTCCTTAAAGTAATTTAGGAAAAAATAATCCCCTTGCCATTTTTATTCCACAAAATTTTACAACCATTGAGTCGATATAAATTGAAGTCTTATAAAACTTAAAGATAGATATGGAATTCTACAATACATGGAAAAATAAAGAAAGGGAAAAAACTAAAGAAGGCTTATTCAGGAAGGCCTTGTGTTAAAGAAGTTTATGTCCCATTTATGTGAAACTCTATAATCCAATCCCGCTTTAGATTTTTCTAATATTTTTGCATAGTTAGTATGCGCAGTTACCAAAAATTTTCTTTTCATGGTCTATTCTCTTCTTGTTTTAAAACTAATTATTCAGAACGAAAAAGTGAAAGAGAAAATTATATTTTAAGTTATCTTATTTATTAATATTGTCCTATAAGTACTTTAGGGAAATATAATCCTCTCGCCATTTTTATTCCACAAAATTTTACAACCATTGAGTCGATTTAAATTGAAGTCTTATAAAACTTTGAAAGATAGATATAGAATGCTACAATACATGGAAAAAGAAAGAAAGGGAAAAAACCGAAGAAGGCTTATTCAAGAAGGCCTTGTATTAAAGAAATTTATGTTACATGCATGTGAAACTCTACAATCCAATCCGACTTTAGATTTTTCTAATTTTTTTGCACAGTCAGTATGCAAAGTTACCAAACATTTTATTCTCATGTTAATCATTATCGCCAAGTCCTAAACTTTTTAGTGGGACGTCTATTCTCTTCTTGTTTCGAAACTAAATATTCAGAAAGAAAATGTGAAAGAGAAAATTATATTTTACGTTATCTAATTTATTAATATTGTCCTATAACTACTTTAGAGAAAAATAATCCCCTTGCCATTTTTATTCCACAAAATTTTACAACCATTGAGTCGATATAAATTGAAGTCTTATAAAACTTTAAAAGATAGATATAGAATGGTACAATACATGGAAAAATAAAGAAAGGTAAGAAACTGAAGAATACTTATTCAAGAAGGCCTTGTGTTAAAGAGGTTTATGTCACATTCATGTGAAACTATACAATCCAATCCCACTTTAGATTTTCTAATTTTTTTGCACAAGTGCAAACATTTTATTCTCATGGTCTATTCTCTTCTTATTTTGAAACTATTTATTCAGAAAGAAAAAGTGAAAGAGAAAATTATATTTTAAGTTATCTAATTTATTAATATTGTCCTATAAATACTTTAGGGAAAAATAATCCTCTTGGCATTTTTATTCCACAAAATTTTACAACCATTGAGTTGATTTAAATTGAAGTCTTATAAAACTTTAAAAGATAGATATAGAACGCTACAATACATGGAAAAAGAAAGAAAGGGAAAAAACTAAAGAAGGTTTATTCATGAAGGCCTTATGTTAAAGACGTTTAGTCTACATGCATGTGAAACTTTACAATCCAATCCAACTTTAGATTTTTCTAATTTCTTTGCACAGTTAGTATGCGCAGTTACCAATTATTTTATTCTCATGGTCTATTCTCTTCTTGTTTCGATACTAATTTTTTCAAAAATAATAACTGAAAGAGAAAATTATATTTTACGTTATCTTATTTAATTTGTTAGTATTGTCCTATACATATACTTTAGGGAAAAATAATCCCCTTGCCATTTTTATTCCACAAAATTTTACAACCATTGAGTCGATATAAATTGAAGTTATATAAAACATTAAAAGATAGATATAGAATGCTACAACATAAGGAAAAAGAAAGAAAAGGGAAAAAACTGAAAAAGGCTTATTGAAGAAGGCCTTGTGTTGAAGAAGTTTTTGTTACATGCATGTGAAACTCTACAATCCAATCCCAATTTAGATTTTTTTAATTTTTTGCGCAGTTAATATGTTCAGTTACCACACATTTTATTCTCATGGACTATTCTCTTCTTGTTTCGAAACTAATTATTCAGAAAGAAAAAGTGAAAGAGAAAATTTTATTTTAAGTTATCTAATTTACTAATATTGTCCTATAAGTACTTTAGGGAAAAATAATCCCCTTGCTATTTTTATTCCGCAAAATTTTACAACCATTGAGTCGATATACATTGAAGTCTTATAAAACTTTAAAAGATTGATATAGACTGCTACAATACATGGAAAAAGAAGGAAAGGGAAAAAATTTATGAAGGCTTATTCAAGAAGGTCTTGTGCTAAAGAAGTTTGTGTTACACGTGAAACTCTACAATCCAAACCCACTTTAGATATAATTGATATTAATCTATGTTATTTATTGAGAAAGAATATAGTGCTATTATCTAACATATAACAATCCAATCCCACTTTAGATATAAGACTAATATTTTTTAAAGAAAAGTAATATAATATTTGTTATAATAGTAATCTTAAATTCTGAGACCCTTATTCCTAATTAGTTAATTTAAGAGTAAATCTAGTGACTATGACATAACATTTCTATTCAATCATATAGTTGTATTGGAATACTTAGATATTATGATGTAAAATGAAAATATTTCATTTTATAATAGAATAAAAATAATACTTTTTTTTTGGATGACGGGGGAAAACCCGTAGCTGCTACCCTTTCGGGTGCGCACTGGGTAAATCTCGCTCTTGTGTAATAGCCTGCAAACCACACAAGAGAGTTAAACCAGTCTAGGTTGCCCATAGCTGACAGGCTCATAGTAGAGAAGGCAAATAGGCATTCCCATAGTAGGATTTGAACCTGTGACCTAGGCCACAAGTTCAAATGCACTTAACAACTCTACCAGGGGTTGCCCCCAAAAAATAATACTTTGTCACAGTGAGTAAAGCTTTATGTTATAGGTTTATATAATTTCAGTAAATAAATACTTCTAATTCTTCTTCGTATGCTCCTCCTCACTTTTTTTGGATGATGGGTATATATTTGTGCGTGATTCTGTGTGTGTATGTGTCTATATACACGTGTTTGTCTGCTATGTGTGAGTGCATGTGTGCATATTTGTGTGTGTATCTATGAGTGTGTTTGAATGGGAAAAATTAAGTTTTGAATTTTCAAAGATGAAGATTGGATTAGACATCATGAAAATTCTAATTATGTACGATTTTTAAAAAGTAAAACTAAGTTTGAAAGAATTGAAATAAGTGCACGATATTTATTTCAAAGAAATGACTTACTGTCCCTAAAACTGAGACATAAATGCATGCGGCTAGATTTTAGCAATGTTTTAAAAAAGTGTAACAAAATTAACAATTTTGATGGTATAAATTTTTTTTCATTATTTTATTTACATATTCATAGAGCATTAAGTTATAAATTTTTCTAAACTTTTTGCGCAATTAGTATGCGCACTACTAAAATTCAGAACCTCGACCTCAGTTTATTACCAAATATTTTATTTTCATGGTCATTTTCTTAATTCTTGTTTCGAAACTAATTATTCCGATAGAAAAAGTGAAAGAGAAAATTATATTTTAAGTTATCAAATTTATTAATATTGCCCTGAAGTACTTTAGCAAAAAAATTATCCCCTTGCCATTTTTATTCCACAAAATTTTACAAGCACTGAGTTAATATAAATTGAAGGCTTATAAAACTTTAAAAGTTATATCTAGAATGCTATAATACATTGAAAAAGAAAGAAAGGAAAAAAAAATGAAGGCTTATTCAAGAAGGCTTGTGTTAAAGAAGTTTTCCCACTTTAGATATAATTGATATTAATCTATGTTGTTGATTGAAAAGAATATAGAACTATTGTATAACATATAAATATTTGTCATAAAATAGAATAAATTATAAGACTAATATTTTTTAAAGAAAAGTATATAGTATTAGTTCTAATATAGTAACCTTAAATTCTTACACCCCTGTTCCTAATTAGTTAAATTAAGTCAAAATCTAGTGACTATGACATAACATTTCTATTCAATCACATAGTTGTGCTCTAATAGTTAGAAATTATGAAGTAAAATGTAAACATTTTGTTTTACTATTAAATAAAAATAATGCTTTGTCAAAGGGAGTAATAAGCTTTTTGTAGCACTTGGCTGGAATTTGTGGAAGTTGCATGATGTTCTTTGCGATATTCAAAACGATGCTGTAGAATTAAAGAGTTCAACATATGAGAAAAGTAGAAACAAAAATTTTATAAATATAAGCAACAGATGGTTTATGAATTTGAGATTACATTTTGTAAATTCTAAAATAGGGAACTAATATTTAATTAATAACCCTTATTTCACATCGCCATTGAATAATGCTTTATGTTATAGCTTATAGGAAATAAATTAGTGTAAACTTGTAAATTTATTTTCTCTTACTCACCATAACTCCAAATTAATAAAAAAAAATACTTTAGGAATTAGACCATCAAATTGACAAATAAATGAGTGAACTATAATTTTTACCTTATATTTTAAGGGTACACCTATAGTGCCAACTAAGTTATAAAATCGGTTTGATTTGGAGAATGTGTTATTTCCGTTTTTTAATCAATCATTTCGCGGCAAAAGATTATCTTATTTGGGGTATGCATGTCACGAAATCTATCGAAAAATGTTCCGATGTAAATATATCTAAATACACATAATTATTGGAATATTGTTTGATATAATATAATTATTGGAATCCATATATAATTAAAAAAATAACATCAATATGATATAACCGTAACTTACTTAAAGTTTAATATTTAAGGACTCAATTAACATAATTGAGACTTCAAACTTATAAGGGTTGAATTAAAAGCAAACAAAAAAAGGACAGAAACGAAAATAAAATTTAAAAAAATTGATGCGCCAAAAATGGTCAAGGGATTGTTTGTATGTTACAATATTTGTTCATGGTAATGATCTTTTATTTTACACCAAAATCCTTGATTGAAGAGTGATACATTAATTACTTGAATTGCAATTTAGAACTCATATATAAGGTATCATAAATATTTGTCGTTGCAAGTTATAGCTTATTATAAGGTCTACATGCAATTTTGTGTTACAATTGATTATTACATGACTTCTACTGAAATATTGGGTTTTTCTCTTGTGCAAATACATTGCATATTGGATGTCCACTAATAATGAAAACAAGTAAAAACATTTGTGTAGGGCATCATTATAAACATGATATAAATTAAATAAAAATAATTGTTTTTAACTTATCAATGTTATAAGCTTTAGTATTTTACTAGCCCAATCGAGTAATTATTCTAATACAATAATTTCATCATCTTCTATTTCTATTACATCATTATGAACATTTGATGATGAAGGTTCAGACCTTCTGTCAATTACCATTTGTGCACTGGAAGAATCTCTTTGACGTCTTAACATTGAGGCTCGTATATGAGGTGGTGGAATGCTATGTTGGTGATCTGAATCATGACTCACATATCGAACGAGGGGCCTAATAACATACAATACCCAAGCATTCAAATATCGTTAACGATTATAATACAAAATAATAGAACAAAAGTAATATAAGTACAAAATTAATTAACAAAATGAAAAATTCATTATTTTACTCTATATTGTAATATTAACAACGTCATACCTGTTCTCAACAACGCCTAATGGGCTATCATGGTAATGAATACTCGGGACAATAACCGTTGATTGGGGTCCGTGAATGATATATTCGCCATTGATCATCTGAAGTGCAATGTTAGTGTCGAGACTTTGTTGGAGTCCATTTATTGTTGCCCTTTCAAAAATAAAATAAAGTATTTTAGGTTAGAGAAATAAATCATAGTTAAAATCTGTAGATAAATCTATCAACGAATTTGAAATACTTACAACATTTTGTTTTTGATAATAAATCTAAAAATAAATACAAATTAATAAAAAGAATGTATAAATGTATATACATATAAGAAATCCGTATTTAAGTTTTTATAAGCAGATTTTGTGCACCAAACGCGTATATACAATACATACACATAATAAATAACTAGTTAATTTTGTGGCTTGTGTTAACCTAACGTGCATTCCAAAATCAAGAAATTTACCGATCACACTTTTTATGATCCTTATTCTTTAAGAAATGCTTTTTACTAATCTAAATATGAGTTTTAGAGTAATCGGGGACTAATAATGACTTTAAAAACAATGTGATTTTCAAAGTTATAAGCGCGCGCATGCGCACACACACGCGCGCGCGCACACACACACACATATATATATATATGCTACTCTTCAAGTTAAACTCGTCCCAATGAGAATAAATTTTTTCAAAAGAAGGTACTCATTGTTCATTTATTCATTACAAAATAGGGTAAATTGCTTTTTTCGTCCCACAACTGACGCCATTATCAATTTTGGTACCGCGCTTGTTGGTTTTCTCACTCTCAGTCCCATATGTAGTCAAATCTCTCACTTTTGGCCCGTTGACCAACTTCCGTCCAGAAATAGACGGAACCACGCACGTGAGACGTGCGTGGCCGTTAGTGGAGCTCAATTAAGCGGGAATTTAACCAAAGTTCCCCCCTTTTATTTTTTGACCTAATTTTACCTCCTTTAATTCTCAATTTTCCCCAATTCTTCCCCATTTCTCTCCTCCCACTTCTTCAAAGCAGTCGACATTTCCCCCCATTTCAAAGAATTAAAGCAGTCGACACTTTCAAAGCAGTCGACATTTCCCCCACCTCACACATGAAACTTTCAAAGAATTCATTTCGCCCAAATGGTCAGATTGTTTGTTTATGTAAAAAGCCGACTATTTTGAAGACTTCATGGAGTGATTCCGATCCGGGTAGGAGGTATCATGGCTGCGAAACCGGTGGTTGTCAATTTCAGTTGTGGGAAGACCCACCAATGTGCTACAGATCAAAAATGGTGATACCCGATCTTCGTAATCGATGTGATAAGCTTGAGTCTCAGATACCCGAATTAATGCTTATGGTGGAATTTTTGAGTGAGAAGGTGAAGGTAATGCAACACAAGGAGGACCAACTGCAACATAGAATAAGCTATTTTAGGTGTTTATTGGTCTTTTTGATAGTTCTTGTGTTTATCATTGTAGTTGTCATATGTGTTAGTATGTAATTTAATTTAGATGGTTCATGGTATTGATGTAGGATGTGATTGTAATATGCTTTGTCACTATGTATGAATGTGAAATTGAATTTGCCAAGAAGTCACTAAATTTGCACAGCTCAACCAAGCATGCTGTAAATTTGCACAGCTCAACCAAGCATGTTGTAAATTTGCACAGCTCAACCAACCAAGCATCAAGTTTACAGCTAAATTTACACAACAACATATCTAAATTTGCACAGCTAAATTCTAGTATACTGATTTTTGCAACACCAATCTAATTCCAATATGCAACAAGTTCAATAATACAAGTTCAACACATTAAAATACAACAACAATTCCATATGTCCAAAACAATTCCAATATGCAACAAGTTCAAAATACAAGTTCAACTTCAAAATACAACATGTTTAGTTCAATTTCTTCTTAGCCTCCAGTGCAGCATTTAGGCTCTTCATTGTTACAAAAGATTTGAAATCCTTTTCAATCACCTTATAGATGGATGGCCTTGATGCAGCAGCTGATGAAGATGGCCTTAGTGTAGAGGTTGATGGCCTTGATGCAGCAGCTGATGAAGATGGCCTTGGTGTTGGTGCAACTGTAGTTGGCCTTGGTGCACCAGCTGCTGAAGATTGTCTTGGTCCAAAATATGGGGTTGGAACATTACCAAAGACAAATGGCCTTGATGCAGCTTCTTTCCCTTTCTCCTTTCCCCTTATGCATTTTCCTTTCCCCTTTGGAGCAGCTGCTGGAGTTGCATCATCAGAATTCCCTTTACCCTTTTCTTTCTTTTTTCCCTTTGTAGCAGTTGCTGCTGGAGTTGAAACAGCTGTTGTTGGAGCAGCAGCAACAGCTGGATCAGTTGGAACAGTACCAATCACCTAGTAAAAACACATAATAGCACTTACATTTATTGCAGCATTTAAAATATTTTAACTATCAAATAATATTTTAACTATCAAAAATAGCACTTACATGTACTGCAGCATCAAAATTCACTTTCCTCTTGGCCCTTATTTCTTTCTATTTTGCCTTTGTAGCTGGAGTTGGAGCAGTAGCAGCAGCAGCAGCTGCTGGATCAGTTGGGCCACTAGCAATCACCTATTAAAAACACATAATCAAGTATTAGAATTGGTATTTAAAATAAAATATTTTAACTATCAAATATTGCACTTACTTGTACTGATTTCTTCCTTTTTTTATTGACATATTCAACATTTCTTGTTCTTTTTCTTGCCTGCAAAATCAAACTAGTCATTACTATTTTGATAAAGTAAATTAGTACATAAAATGTAAAATGTATAGAATTTTAAACTCACAGTTAGTTTATTTGGTCATTTTTTCAAAAAAAACATCAACATCTTTATATTGGGTTTATTGCACAAAAATAAACAATTTCGGACCACCCACATGGGACTTGGATCACAATTTTGGACCACCCACAAAAATTCGTACAAAATCACAATAAACCCTAAGAAAACTTACAATAATTTGTGGGGTGGTTGTCTCCTCGTGACATTTCACAAATTCGTACTTGAACCTTCAATTTCTTTGCTGAAAACCGTAATGCACCTTCAATCTTGGCCAAATCCTGATCGTTCTCTTGTTTCGATTTTTTGCTGAAATGAGTTAGGGTTTGTGGGTTTTTACGATTTGGGGAAATGTTTATGAAATTTGGTCCTTTGACCGCTTAATTGGGTGGATTTTAGGTCAAAATAAAAAAGGGGGTAAAATTCCCGCTTAATTGAGCTCCACTAACGGCCACGCACGTCTCACGTGCGTGGTTCCGTCTATTTCTGGACGGAAGTTGGTCAACGGGCCAAAAGTGAGAGATTTGACTACATATGGGACTGAGAGTGAGAAAACCAACAAGCGCGGTACCAAAATTGATAATGGCGTCAGTTGTGGGACGAAAAAAGCAATTTACCCTTACAAAATACAATATCAAATATAGGTATATGGGACATATAATTGATGGAATTATGGACAAAAGTTGCTCATATGTAATGAACAATGTTGTAATTTGTCATCCGGTTACAAGTAACAATATTTAATATGTGACAAAGTTACAATTATAATTTGTCAAATTCATAGATTTATGTAAGATGTATAGCGTTCATATTGAAACATAACATACCTATAAGTTGAAGTTGTATTACTCACTGCACGATCCGGGTAGACATGAATCTCAACATGTTGCTGCAACATTAATAGTTTTGATAAATTTATAAAATGTAAAAAACTAACTAAATTAATTTGAAATAAATCTTCTAACGTTTACATGATTTATATGGGTGTGTCTATATGTGTCTAAAAGTGCCCTAATATTGATTATTACTTATTAGTACTAAAGGAATAAATTGAGTAAATAAAACAACAATAGAAAATGAATTATATTCCTCCATTTGTTTTGTTCTCCTAACATTACTAAAACATTGTAATATGGGAGAAATAATGCATTAATAGTTTTTAACAATTTGAACTAGGAATTAAACATGGTTATTTTCTAGTATTTACTGCTCTTTTCATTTCATTTAATATTGGGATTATTATGTTAATATACTTACTTTCAATGAGACATCATACATAACTTAATTTTGTACAATAACATTGGGATTATTATGTTGATATACTTACTTTCAATGAGACATCATACATAACATAATTTTGTGCATGTTTGATGTTTTTACAACTTTTTTAGTAGTCAAAGATAATAGGATATTGGTTTTATTTGAAACTTATTGAATTTATGTGAAAAGAAAAGGTGTACTTAAAATTTGGTTCCGGTTTGACGAATCGAATTGAATTCAACTTACCGCATTTGATAGAGGGTTATTATTTTCATTTTCAGCTAATCGCCATTCACCATTTTCAGTCACCCTGCAGTTTGGGCATATCATGTTCCCTTGCCTGTAATTAAACTCTGAACCAATGCAATCTACAAGCAAAACAAAAGATCAATGTAGTAAGAACATTTCATGTTGTTTTAATATTCAAAAATACTTTTAATTATTCGAGGACAATTGATAGCATTAGTTAGGGTGTGAGATAGGTCTTTTTCAATTTTAATCCAAATGTTAAAGTCTTGCAAAATTAGTTGATCAAGATGCAACCTTTTTTTGGAATTTTAGTCTCAACTATTAACATAATGATAAAAGTGTTAGTTGGTCATGTGCACTGGACGTGATCAGAAGTAAATCTAATAAAACATTTTATTACGTGCATTGCACATGATCAATACTAAATTTAACAACACGTGCATTTCACGTGCAAGATTATATCTATTTTATTAATTATTTAAACCATAATTGAAAAATGTGCAACACTGGAGGATTATGCTTGTTTATAAATAATGACTGAGAATGCAACACATCATATCATATAGGACCAATATTGCAATTTTCCCATGTTTTATTGTTTTTGTGCTATTGTATGCTAACTTATGTTGCCAAATTAATTTTAATTCACTCTTGATAAATTGAGAAACATAAATAACTTGTTTTCATTTTATTTTACGTATGGAGTATCTTTATTAGGGAGATTTCACAAAGCAAACTTAAAATCGACCATGAGAGCAAAGACTAAATTTCTCATACATAATAAAATATGTGACTTTTTAGGCACTATCTAATATGACTATGACAAAATAATAAGTTATATGTTACAAGAATGTAGAAACCATACATCTTCGAACACAAAGAACTAATTATCGAACTATTTAATATAAGTTTATTGCAATCAAACTCTACCAAATCATATTAACGATCAAATTCTACCACAAATTTGAAATATATGTTATGACTTAGAGTAACAACATAAAATGTTGTTGAATTTATGTACCTGCAATGTATCTACTTCATAAAGAATAAAGAATATAACTAGCAAATGAAAAGTACGATATGAACAAAACAAAAGAAATAAAACAAAGCTAAATTAAATAAAAATATTAATAGATTGGACAATGCTAATAGTAATTTTTTCAATCCTATATTTTGCTTCTTTTCTGCTTCTATATTGTATTCTAAAGTATTAATATTTTATGATATAATTAACTTTTCATTTACTTCTCAATCATATAACTTCATTTAATTATAAACTGCATTTTTTGGAACAAAATTTGACTCTTTCTTAGAAGAAGGGTAGCTTAGTAAAAGTTTAGGGAAAATTACTTTAGAAAATTAAAAATTATGTTTTGTATGAAAAAACTCATAAAAATATTTTTCGATCAAAAAAAAAAAATTCACTAACATATTATTCCAAAATTTATGGTTAATAAGGTCCATAAATTTGAAAGTCAATTAATTGTAATTTTGTGTAGAATTTTATTTATTAGAAGTTCTATGTTTAATAATGATTTTAATCTTAACTTTATATATTTTTAAATCTTATTAAAATTTATAAAGAATATATTTTTAAATAATTACCATATTAGAATAAAGAGCAAATTATACTAAATTATTACAATTAAATACAAAAATAATATTTTGTTTGATTTATAATTTGAATGCTTTAAACAAAAATTATTTAGATATAAATTCATATAAGGGTAACATACTGCAAAATGTTAAATTTTTTAGAATGTGTTTTAAAATTGAAAAATATTTGTATAGGTTTTTTGGATACAAAATATTTATCTAGGAGGCTTTTAGTAATGTTTTAGTAATGTTTTTTAAATTTTAATTTTTTCCACTCCCTTCTGTAAAGTATATATCTATTCTCGTCCCCTTACAAATTCTCTTTTTTTCCTTTTTAGTTATTATTTTTCTTTTACTCACCAAAAAATCCAAATTAATAAATGAAATACTTTTGAAAATATACCATAAAAAAATTAAATTAATAAAATAAAATAAAATTTGGCACCTATAAAATATAAGGGAGCACCTCATGCCAGTGCCAACTTAATGTATTGATTCTTCCACTATTTCACAAAACCCCTTATAAAAAATTTCTTGAACAAATATATTTAGGGAATCTCATGAAACATCTTTGCTGTAAACATGGAAGATGGCCACAAATTAAACCTCAAAACCATAGATCACAAAAAGAGGAAACATGTAAAAAGAATAACCAAATCAAATGACCAGACAGCAATGAAAAGAATCAAAACACAGTCATGAAAAGTGGAAAAAAGATTAATTACAGAAAGATAAATAAGAATTACACACATCAAAAAAATAAGAAGTAAGACAGATCTATACCCAAATGAAATAAATGGCCACATATAAGTTCGGCTTTGCCTCGGCTGTTGTCATTAAGAATCGTGTTCAAACAAATCGTGCACACTTGTGGAGATGATCCTTGAGCCATGAAAGACATTTTGCATAAAATGTAGAATTCTTATTTTTGAAATTTGTTTTTACAGAAAACAATTACGAGTGTTTTTTGCCTGTGGAGAAAAAGGAGAAGAAACCCTAGAGATAGAACAAAGAAGTGCAGCTGAAAAGGTTATTTATAGCTGTGAATTCTGTCAATATTTGAACCCTAATTAATTCTCACCAGTATATTAATGAATAACATATGATTTCTCAACAATCCAGCTGTGAAATCTGTCAATATTTACACTTGTCAATTTCATGATAATTTTCCTGCTGTAATTTGAATTTTAGTTTCAGATTTTGAACTTGATATAGGTTTGTGGATGCAATTCATGAAATATTGTTTAGATTGTACATGTCTTGGTCGGGTGATTGATAAATTTTAGAGTTGTTACGATAAAGAATTAATACAGATACAATCGGTATCATTTTGTTGGTTATTTTCGTACTTCCCCATAAGCAATAAGAAGCTCAAATTAATGTTCAAATCATGGTCCTTTTGTCGGCTTATTTCCCTACGTAGTTAAAGTACATAATAACTTCTACATATGGAAAAAGGTTCAATTCCGGGCCATGGTTTTTTGTCGCTTATAGAGTACTTTGAGTGGTCATTCATATAAATTATAACTTCTCGGTATATATATAGTAAAACTTAAGATTGTTATAATTTGGATCCTTTTTGTCTGTACTTCCCCAACTTCAGGTTATGTCTCCAATAAATTATCACTACTCGTGTCTCATACAGATAAGACTTCCCCGAATGCAATAAGAAGTTCGTATTGATGTTCAATCATGGTCGCTTTACCAACTATTTCCGTACATAGTTAAAAATAGATTATCCGTACTACAAATTTAAAAAGTTAATTTTTGGATAATTGTTTTTGTCGCTTGTTTCTATATTTGAAGTTATTATTCGTATATATTATAGCTTCCCCGTATATATAAAACTTAAAATTATTATAACTCGAATACTTTTTGTCACTTTTATTGGTACTCCCCTACCTTCATGTTTTGTCTCTTGTATAAATTATCACTTCCAATATCTATCATAAAAGGTACGAGTTGTTTTTACGTTATTTATATTCCTAAAATATCCTATATAATTCAATAATGTCAAAAGAGTAAAAAACAAGTACGACTCTACTTATATATAGATAAGATTATTCTAATATAAAATTAATCTTATATTTATCCATTAAAACGAATAAGAAAAGCATTTTCACCAGATACACGGTGACACGTAATTACAAATAAACTGTATGTAATATGATACTCGAGAAAATGGTAGAAAGTGTTCATATACAAACTACCGAATCATTTTCTAGAAGCCCAAATTCTTATATTGGGATCTCCAGTATTGGATCCACGCGCAAAATCCATTATTTTCCTCTCTTTTCTTTCACCGAAAATTCTTTCTATTTTTAATTGGAGCTTTGAAATTCAAACCATTGTCTCAATTATCAAAAAAAAGAAGTTCATTAAGCATTGATTGTTGCAAGTGTTTGATCACGTTTCCAACATAAATAATTTGTTTTCATTTAGACATGTTGCAGAGATAAACACTTCAAATTTAAATTTGTTCGCTCAACAAATTTAGTTTTTCCTACATAAATTAAAAAAGTCAAAAAAAGAGATTCGTCATTTACTAAATGAACATTTTATTTTACTCTTTATATTTATTAGCTATATATAAATCATCTATTTAAATAATAATTTTGTTCGTAATTTGATAATTGATCACAAACATCAAATTTGCCATCATTTTTTTTAATCAGATGTTATTAAATAAATATCACTATATTGAGAGTATTACTAAAGATATTTCATTGAACATATATCCTGAAACTTAAAATATTAAGTATATATTTCGCTAATTGTTCCTAAAATTTCACCTATATATTACTTTGGTCTTTCAAATACAAAATATTACACTACCATCCTTAAAGTTCAATTTTTAATTCACTTTCGTCAGGTTGACTAGATTCTGGTAGATTTTAGCTAGATTGAAGAACATCTGCATTTGTAAAGCCATCTTTAATGGGCAAATGAGTGATGCATATATTGTTGCACATGTGAGGTGCACATGTAGCTAGACCGATCCATCCAAGATATACCAAAATATTATAAAGGGCGATATTAAATAAAACCTAAACTTAAGGAACAATAGTGTAATATTTGATAGCAAAGTAATACAAATATGAAATTTCAGAACTATCGCTGAGATTAGCCCAAATATTTTATACTATATTACATGTATTTATCAAAAATATGCATGTTCAGTCAATATTACCATTTCAAATCATGTTGTACGCTTGAATTTCTTAAACTCATACTGTTCATAACATTCAATCGTCTCATAATTGTCCAATATATTTTTAAAAATATAGAAAAATAAAAGTTCTTAAAACTTATAATATAAAATCTGAATGATAAGTAAAATAATTACGCCAAAATATTGATTGACTCCCTCAACTTTGGCCCCTCAATTTTTCAGAACACCCGGTGAATAAAAACTTAATGGAAAGTTACTCTAACCCTGACTTTTGAAAAATAATTTTTCAGATGAAAAGCTTACAGAAAGGGTTTCTAAGATTGAGAAATATTTTAATAGGTCACTTGGATACAAAAGTTTATTTTAGGAAGATTTTATTATTTGTTTCTAAATTTTAATTTCTTACATTCCCTTCTCTAAAATATTTGTTCTCCGGCTCTCACCAATTCTCTTTCTTTTTATTTATTATTTAACTTTTACTAAGCAAAAAGGCCGAATTAATAAATGAAATGCTTTTGGATATATACCATAAAGCAAATAAATTAATAAAATAAAATGCAACACCTTTAAAATTATAAGGGAACAACTCGAGTGAGTCCCGACTTGTTCATACAATTAGGTCTATAAACAAAAAATGAGGATGTTTCACAAAATCCATTTTAAGAACTTTCCTGAAGCAAATATATTTGTTGTAATTCTGTAAACATAGAATTTGATATAAATCAAAACTTAAAACCATAGATCATGTGTTTTAATTTTCATGGATCGAGAACTTAAAAAAAAGGAACCATATAAAAAGAAAAATTAAATCAAATTGAGCAGACAGCCAAAAAAAAAAAAAAAAACAAAGCCATGAAAATGAAGGGAAAAAAAGAATTATAGAAAGATGAAGTTCGTAACCCACCATTACAAATACCTAAAAAAACAAGAAGAAAAAAAAAATATATATATAACCAAATGAAATTAATGGCCACATATAAATTCGGCTTCCCCACAGCTGTTGTCATTAAGAATCGTGTGTAAACAAATCGTGCAGACTTGTGGGGATGATCCATGAGCCAAGAACGACATTTTGCAGAAAATGAAGAATTGTTGTTTTTTCTTTAAAAAGAATCACATAAGTTCATTAGGAGTGTTTTTTGCCTAGGAAGAAAATGATGAAGAAACGAGTGTGTATATGTGCTCAAAAGTGATCTAACATGCATTATTAGTCCAAAAGAAATAACGGAGCAAATAAACAACAATACAAAAAATGAATAATATTCCTATCATCTTTTTGTTAGTAACACTACTAAGATATTATCATATGGAAGAAATAACGCATCAATAAATCAAACTCAAACATTTTAAACAATTTGTGCTAAAATTAAGTATAGACATGGTTATGTTCTAGTGCTTACTGCTCCTTCCATTTAATTTAATATTTTTATTATTATGTTCATAGATTTTGTTTCTATTAGATGCCACATAACGTAATTGTGTACCTAGAATTAATTTTTTCCAACTCTTTTAGTAATCAAAGATAACGTGCTATTACTATTATTTGAAATATTTGGAACTTTTGTGAATATAAAAGGTGTACTTGAAATTTGATTTCGGTTTGATGAATTGAACTGAATTCAACTTACCACATCTGATAGAGGGTTACTATCATTAGGGTTACTATCCTCATTTTCAGCTAATTGTCATTCACCATATTCAGTCACCATGCAATTTGGACATATCATGTCCCCTTGCTTGTAATTAAACTCTGAATCAATGCAATCTACAAGAAAAAATCAAACAGCACTGTGATATGAACATCTCATGTTGTTTTAATTTAAATTATATTAGTAATCATTTGATGGAAGAGTATAGCACTAGTTAGCTCCTAAGATAGGGCTTTGCAATTTTAATCAAATGTTGAAGACTTCCAAACTTAGTCGAATAAGTTGCATTGTTTTTTTTTACAATCGTAGTCTAAACGATTAGTGTAATGATAAAACAGTTAGATGATCATGTGCATTGCATGTGATTGGTAGTACTTTTAACAGAACATTCGGTTACGTGCATTATACGTGATCAGTACTAAATTTAACAATATGTGCATTCCACTTGCGAGATTACATCTATTTGATTAATTATTAATCCCTAATTGAAAAATGTACCACATAGGAGTATTATGCTTGTTTTGCTAATAACTATTGAAATCGCTATAGGATCAACCTTGCAATTTTCCCATATTTGATTGTTTTTGTGTTGTCATCTACTAACTTTTGTTGGAAAAGTAATTTCATTTCATTCATAATAAACTAAGAAACATAATTCATATTTTTTAATGTACAAAGCAAACTTAAAATTGATCATGGAAGCAAAGTCTAAAGATTTCTCATATGTACTAAATATGTGACTTCTGAGATACTATCTAATATGATTAATGATAAAATAATGTGCTATTTGTTCCAAGAATGGAGCAACCATACATCTTAGAACACAAAAAACTAACTATCGAACTACTTAATTTAAGTTTATTGCAATCCAACTCTACTAATCATCTAACAATCAAATTATATCACATAACTTGAAATATATATATCATAAATTTCATATTGACATCAGTTTATTTACTTAGAGTAACAACATAAAATGTAGTTTAATTTATGTACTTACAATATATTTACTCAATAAAGAATAAACTATATATCTAATCAATAAATACTGTAGGAGAGAAGCGAATAAATGAAACCAAAGAAACAAGAGAAAGCTATGTAATATTTTAAGAGAAAATTACTTGACAAACTAAATGTAATATTTTGTCTAAAAAAACTCATGAAAATATTTTTCAATCCAAACAAATAATTTCACTTGCATTTAATTCATTCTAAAACTTTCAAATTTTAGGGTTAATAAATTATAGAGATGTGCCTTTGAATCCAAAAATTAATGAAGTACTATTTATTAGAAATTTATTTATTGCAATTTTTATATTTGATAATGATTTTAATCATAACTTTATAGATTTTTCAAATCTAATTAACAAGTTTAAAAGCTGTATAATTAAATAATTCCATACTAAAACAAAGAATAAATAATATTAAATTATTAAAATCTATATTTAAAACTAAAACTTATAAAATACGATTTTTCTATCTGACTCTTAAATAAAATATAACTGATTAAAAATAAATTGAATAAAGGGTAATTTAGTGTAAAAGGTTAGTAAGCATAACTTTTGAGTATTTCAGGATGAAAAGTTTATAGAATGGGTTTCTAAGATTGAGAAATAATTTAGTAATTTTTTCTAAATTTTAATTTTTTCCATTCCTTTCTACAAAAGATATGCTTTTGGCCTCTCACAAATTCTCTTTTTTTTTTTTCGTTATTAATTAACTTTTACTCACCAAAAAACACATATTATAGATGAAATACTTTTGGAAATATACCATAAAGCAAATAAATAATAAAATAAAATCCGGCACCTATAAAATTAAAAGGGTACAACTCGAGCGAGTGCCAACTTAATTAGGGTATGAACCAAAAATGGGGATATTTCATAAAATCCCTTATAAAAAATTTCTTGAAGCAAATATATATATTTTGTTATAATTCTGTAAACATGAAAGTTGACATAAAACATTAAAATCATAAATCATATGTTATAATTTTCATGGGATCTAGATCACAAAAAAAAAAAAAACGAACTATATAAAAAGCATAATCAAATTAAATGACCAGACAGGCAAAGAAAAGATAGAAAAACACACCCATGAAAAGAAGAATTCTAGAAAGATGAATTTCGTAACACACAATTATACACACCAAAAAAGCTAGAAGGAAAATAGATCTATACTCAAGTGAAATAAATGGCCACATTATATAAGTTCGGCTTTGCCTCGGCTGTTGTCATTACTAATCGTATTTAAACAAATCGTGCAGACTTGTGGCGATGATCCTTGAGCCAAGAAAGACATATTTGCACAAAATGAAGAACTCTCATTTTTAAAAAAGATTTATAGAAAAGAATTAGGAGTGCTTTTGCCTATGAAGAAAATTGTGAAGAAACCCTAGAGATAGAGATAGAATAAATAGTGCTGGTGAAAACGATATTTAAAGCTGTGAGATTTGTCCAGCAGGGTATTTACACTTGTCACCTTGATGAGTGTTGTCCTACTGTAAAATGAATATTAGTTTTAAATTTTAAACATGATTGAGGTTTGGGGGTGTATTTCATGAAATATTTTTTGGATTGTACTTATTATAGGCCGGTAATTTCAAAATTTTAAAATTATTGCTATTAAAAACTAAAAGAGACGTGAACATTATCATTTTGTTGGTTGTTTCTGTACTTCAAAGCGTGGCTCCTATATATAGCACTTCCCCACAAGCAAGAAGAAGTTCAAATTAATGTCTAGATCATTATGTTTTGTCGCTTATTTATGTATGTAATTTAAGTAGATTATCACTTCTATACATATGAAAAAGTTAATTTTTGGATCATGATCCTTTATTTCTCTTATTTAATTTTTGTACTTCGAACGGTTATTTAAATAGATTATAACTTCTTTTTATATAGTAGAACTTGGCGCCTTTTTGTCACTTTCACCTTTACTTCCCGAAGTTCAAATTAACGCTCGAATCATTGTCAATTTGTCTTATTTTCGTACGTAGTTAAAGTAGATCATCATTGCTACATATAGAAGAATCTTAAATAAAATTTTAGGTCATTGTTTTTGTCGTTTATTTTCGTACTTTTAGTGGTGATTGGTGAAATTTTAACTTCCACACATATCGTAAAACTTAAAAATAATATCATTCGGATCCTTTTTGTCGGTTTTGTTGATACTTCCCCAACTTCAAGTTTGGTCTCATATAAATTATCACTTATACATTTGGAGCTATCTTTTGAGTGTGGATAGTTTTATAACATGAACATCATCGATCAAGGATTTTAGATGAGATAGCTTTGATATCTGACGGTTGAACATAAGGAACTTATTTTTGCCATAAAGTGATATGTACATCTTAATGGAATTATCTATAGTATGGGAATGTGTAGTTGGAATGAAGGACAACTCTGTGGTGATTTACGAGTAACAAAAGAGGGGTATCGATATTTTGGTCCTGAAGGTTATAGTTTTTTTTATTAGTTGACTCTTATTGTCCTATTAGTTAAAGGAGCCGAAAATAAGAATAATATCGAGAGTGTACTTCATGCGGATAATGAAGTGGTAGAGTTCTGTCCTTGGAATTTGGAAACTTTATCAAATGATGATGGATTATGAATTCAGCAATTGCTCGTCGTATAAACGTTTTGTATAGGCTAAGTTTAAAAATCCCATAGTGGTTTATACAAGGTTTAGATCTGATTAGCTTGCGACTACAATGAATCGTAAAGTATGGCAAACTTGGGGAAAAAAAAAAAAATGGTGGTACTCTTGTATTCTATTGAAGGGCTTATCCGTGATCTGTTATAGATTTTATAAACATTATGTTCGTCTAGGTAGAGATTTTCGAAACTTATCAACGGTACGGGGTGAAAGAAGTTTTCTTACGAAACTAGGAAATTATTGCAATTAATTGCTTAACAAGCTTTAGGCATCTGTGATGACTTATCATTTTCGGTATAGCGATTACCACGACATGGAAAAGCTCTAGTTAGGATTATTAGACGGTGAATAGTAATGACGTATGAAGAAGAGGATATTACTATTTCATGGTGAGCTAGTTATTTCTTTTAATTATATTAATATCCACAACTTAAAAGATGGAAAATGAAAAAGACTGAGTAATAAAAGGCATGGCGGAGCAATTCAGTATCATATATTTAAATCAACTGTGAAATTATAACTGAAAGAAAAATCTTGAAGAGTTCGATCTGATGACCTTAATGAAATGTTCGGTTCAGGTGGTGTTGAATTGGTTGCAGTATCGTGAAAGTCGATATTATAAAAGATTGTGTGGACTACAATCCGTTAGTAAATTGGAGTTGAGTGTTATCCTATAATAAGTCTAGTAATGAAGGAGCTTTGCTAGATCACCCATTTGAGTAAACTAGTTTTGGAGTTATTTAATGTTTTGTTGGTTGAAATTCAGTTGTTTGAATATGGTCTATGGAAACTATTTTGTGCAACTAAGGAATAAATGGACATACGTGAGCATGTTAAGCAGAGGATGAAGATATATACACACTCAAGTTTCGAGGACGAAACTTCTTTTAAGGAGGGTAGAATGTAATACCCGGGTAAATTAGTTTAAATAAAAATTATAATGTGGTGATATAGCTAGAAATAAATAAAAAGTGGAGTCTTGGTTTAATGGTAATTACACACTATTTAGGTCAAGAGTTGGAATATAAGAAGGACTCATGCTTATTAATAAATAAAAGATAAATTCTTTGCCCTACTAATACAATATACTAATCAACTTTAGTTTAAGGAAGAGTAAATAAGCACGGCTGCGCAAGTTAGGGTTCACGAGAAAAAGAGGTAAGCAAATTTCATTTTTCCTTCTGTTAGATGTATATCAATTATGAGTGGATTCATATGTACTGCTGGAGTTTCACAAACTTATTCAACAAGATACACTAAATCAATTTTGGGTGAGTTAGGGTTCGTACAGTGGAGTCAAGCTTTGAGTATTATTTTGCAAAAGATTTATTATCAAGGTTGAATCATTAGTTTCTTAGAGAGACACATGGAAATCATATTAGTTGAAGTCATTAACTTTCATCACATGTCATATTTTAATATTATACTAGTATGGTGGAAATTATAAAATAAAGAGTATGGTAATTCCATGCAATCCGTGTCTGAAGGTTTAGTTTTGATAGGTTTGGTGGCCGTAGAAGAAAAAGGGAAAAATACAATAAGCTTTTGCTCATATAAATTTTGTAAACACTAATGCAATTAAAATAGGGTTAATGGACGTAAAGAGTTGTCTCTTTGGTTGAATTTTAACAATAATTAATTCAACAGCATATTGTGGGAATAATTGCAGAGTATATTTCTTGAGATTGAGGGAGGTTAATTGTTGGGCTTTGATAGTGGCAGACATAGATGGAGGAAAGAATGGAATTTATTAGATATAATTGAGATTTACATGGAGTGAGAATTGAAAGCTTACGGTAAATTGTATGTGTAGAAAAATAAAATTTCAGTTACTCTTTTTCTTATTCGATTATTATTGATAAATATCGGTATTATTTAGATTTGGTTGGAGACGGATCAAAGAATTCATAGCGAGTACTTAATTTAGCTTAGGATCGGGTTAATCGAGGTAAGTGATTCTTCACTCTTCTAGTTCTATTAAAATTATATATATATATATATGTAATCGTTTTGGTGTGGGTGTGTGACTTTGAAAATTTGGATCGTGCAAGTGTATATATATGTATGAATTTTGATAAAGTTAAAACGTTTTTATGTTTTCTGAAAAATATGTTTTTGAAAAGCGAGTTATGATGTTTAAACGTGATACGAACGTGGTTTTGGAAACCTGATTTCTTTAGTGGTGGTTTTTAAA
Source organism: Verbascum thapsus (assembly GCA_963669365.1). Classification (NCBI taxonomy): domain Eukaryota; kingdom Viridiplantae; phylum Streptophyta; class Magnoliopsida; order Lamiales; family Scrophulariaceae; genus Verbascum; species Verbascum thapsus. The sequence continues at coordinate 12,140,384 of OY770110.1, forward strand.
ACCCATTGTGAGACCATTACATCGTTGACTATTCCGGAATAGGAAATATAGAGCCGAGACCATGTGAGGTTGGTTAGTGACCCAGTACAGGGGGGTTGTGCCTGTACCAGGACCCAGTGTAGGGGGGTTATGCCTACACCAGGACCCAGTGCAGGGGGGTTATGCCTGCACCAGGACCTAAGACAGGGGGGTTAAACCTGTCCCTAACCATGTTTGGCTTATGTGTTGGTTTTACGTGGTGATTTTTGTATGTGGAGATTTGGTGGTATTTTTTCTTAAAACGTGTTTTCATAAACTGCTCTTTTAAATGGTTTGTATTCGCAAACTCATGTGCTATTTTATTATATATGCTTCCGAAATATAAAATTATATTTTTAACTTCTGGCTTGCGTGATCCGGCTGGATGAGTGATAGAGTTACTTACTGGGCCGTCGTAGCTCATCCCATTATTTAACTTTTTTTTTTCAGATATCGAGGCTTAGTAGAAGAATAGTCGTTGGTTGGTATAGACGTTTCTGGAGGAACTTATTTCATAGTTTAGCTAGACTCTATTTTAGTTTCTCTTAATTAGAATTTCTTTCGAGGACATTTGATCATTTCGTTTTTGAAGCTGGATTAGTATTAGTTTTTTTTTGGTTGTACGAGGAACAAGACTCGAGTTTCTTTTATTGGATTTATTTCTTTTTATAGTTGGCGATTCGTATCATTTAGGTATAGATGCTCTATATCAATATTATCGTTAGGTGAGCCTTGCAGGTTATTGAGATATTCTCATAAACTTGCGGCGATTGTCATGGTCCCGGGGCTCGGGGCGTGACACGCACACTCCCATATGTATATATATGAACTTATACATTCTTAGATTTATTATAAAAAAAAAAAAGTTGTAAGTATTTCAAATTTGTTGATAAATCAATCTAATAATATGTTACAATAATGATTTATTTTCCTTAAACCCAAATTAAAGCGCTACAAACGGATCCCAACAAAGTTACAACAGACACGTTGAACTTCAAGTGATCAATGGCCAACCAATGGCTATCGTCGTTACTTATCTTTACCATCACAGCCCTTCTATAGCATCACCAGCTGAATTCGACTTTATTGAAACACACAACTCATTTCCAATACAAGGCACTAGAGTGGAACATCGGGTAGTTGAGGACAGGTACGTTGTATTTTCAGCACTATGTTGTAGATGTTAGACTATACATTAAGATCATTTGATTAGTAAGAACAAGTACTTATTCATACAATTTAAAATAGTAATTAGTTCATTTTAACTGCAACAGGTATATCTATAGATTTGTCAATTTTGTACTAAAATTACTTTTTTTATCATTCATTAATTTTCACTTTTGATTTATTAATAACTATATTATAATTATTAATGATACTTGAATGCTTGGTGCAATGTATGTTATTAGGCCCGTCGCGCCATATGTGAGCCACGCATATGAAAGTTCAACTTACGTACAAAGTAACTCTCCATCACCTGTCGTGCATGCCTCAATGTTAAGACGTCGAAGAGATTCAAGTGCACCAATGGTAATCAACAGAAGATCGGAAGCTTCATCATCTTACCAATTCAATAGAGTGCAAGAGGAGCAACTGACCAATGTAATAGAAGTAGAGGATAGAGAAATTGTTGAATTAGATTTAATTAGTCAATTGGACTAGTTAGACACTAAAGCCTTGAACAGTGATAAGTTAAAAATTATCATCTTCACCTGCACTGTTTGTTCTATATCCCTAGGATTTCTTCACTATTTTCTTCCTAGGCGAAAACACTCCTAATTGTTTTCTGTGATTCCCTTTTTTCAAAAACAAGAATTCTTCCTTTTCTACAAAATGTCTTTATTGGCTCATGAATCATCCCCACAAGTTTACGATTTGTTTAAACACTATTCGTAGCGACAATAGCCGAGGCGAAGCCAAATTTATATGTGGCCATTTATATTTCATTTGTGTATAGATATATTTTTTTTCTTTTTCTTTTGGTACGTGTAAATGTGTAATTATGTGTTACAAAGTTCATTTTTCTACAATTCTTTATCCTCTCATTTTCATGACTGTGTTTTTTTGGTTGTCTGGTCAATTTAATTTAATTGTTCTTTTTATATGGTTCCTTTTTTTGTGATCTCACTCCCATGAAAATTGAAACACATGTCAATGGTTTTAACGTTTAATTTATATCATCTTCCATGTTTTCAGAGTTACAACAAATATATTTGCTTTAGGAAAGTTTTTATAAGGGATTTCGCAAAACATCCCTACATTTTGTTCGTACACCTAATTGTATGAACAAGTCGGGACTCGCACGTGCAAGCCTCAACGAAGAGATTCCATTGCACCAATGGCAATTAATCAACGAAAGATATGTAGAAGATAAAGAAATTGTTGAATTAGATTTAATTAGTCAATTGGACTAGCTAGACACTAAAGCTTTGGACATTGATAAGTCAAAAAATTATTTCTTTTAATTTGTATCAAGTTTATAACGTTTCCTTACACGAATGTTTGGATTCGTTTCCATTCATTTATTTTTTGCACTAAAAGATTAGTTCCTTTTTTTTTTTTGCTAAATACTATAACAAGACAATTAATGATTTTCCAGATGGAATTTATATTTGATTATTGAAAATAATTTAACTTCAATACTAGTGGACATGCAGTATGCAATGCATTTGCACTGTACAAATAGTGAAGCAAAGTGATGAGGTTGAAAAGACAAAGGAACGGAAATGAAACAAAGGAGAAGGCTAAATTCGACTTCCAAGTAGAAATAGCAAGAAAATGAGATATTGATTCTCACTCTTGATTAATAAAAATATTCAATCTTATAATCTGATTTTTCTACTACATATCATGGGGTATTTATAGGCTAGACAAGATTACTAATTCATTGAACATGAAAGACTAAATAAATGCAAATTTTCAAACTTCCTTGAGATGCTTTGTTTTCTCCCCGTACTTTTGAAAGCCCTTAACTTTTGATATACTCCGTACCGGAACGTGAAAAACATATGGATAAGAAGGTAAATGAGTTGGCTGTCTAATGCTGAAAACCGTGCATGAATCGGAGTTGTATACAAAGAGTTATGACCAGATTAGTAAACCCTGCCAGAGTCAGCAAATATGCACTACATCACAAAGTAATAAATAAACCACTAAAATATATATTGGTATGACTAATACAATTATAAAAGAGCGAATAACAAAATACTGGCAAAAGGTATGAACATTATACGTAACTGTAATATCATTGAGCTATCTCAATTTAGGCTTAGACATCTAAGCTTCATGTTCTTCAATGCACATCTTGATAAAGTATTGATAAAGTTTTTATATCACAAAAGAAAAAACCAATAACTTGCGTAGAATTCGTCACATTTCACAACTATAAATAGCCTCTTTAGCTACACTCTTCTTTGTGCTATCTATAGGGTTTATTTTCCATGCAAGCTGTGGTTTAAGGGTTAATTTGTGTCTTATTTCTCACATTTCACAGCTATAAATAACCTCTTTAGCTACATTTTTCTTTGTGCTATCCCTAAGGTTTATTTTCCATCCAATCTGTGGTTTAAGATTTAAGTTGTACCTTATTTCTCTTCTTAAGAGATTACACAAACTACATACAAGACACTTATATTTTACCTACATAAAAGCTAAAAGTAGCAAAAATAATTAAAACATAGTGCAAAATATTTTTTCTTTTCTTAACTTGATATTTGTTATTGTTGAATTTTGTTTGCAATTGCTAGTTCTATTTTTCAAAAACAAATCATAAACCTTGTTTCAAATAACTGTTTTTTCTACTAATATTGATACTTTAATTTTAAATCTATTTGGTAAGATATTAGCCACGTTGATTTACTGTGACGACCATATTTTTCTTTTGCTTAATAATAATAATAAGTAGATTAATAGATTTAACTGTGCTAAGGTGGTTGTTTTTTTTTTGTTGCCTAAAATATATGAATTTTAGTTTTGATGGGAATCTAGGAGTCCAATCCAAATATCACTTAAACACCTTTTCTATTTTAGCTTCACAATTTTTTTTTTAACTCTTCATGTTCTCTTTTTTAATTTCCAACTCAATCATTTCAGAAAATGATTGAAAATTCGTAGCCTTCATTATCATATGTTTTAAGGAGTTAGCGTAGGTAAGATCATACGCTAAAACCTTCTCTGATTTGTAGTATAGGGTTGAGCGTTTCTAGGGTTCTTATTCTGGAAATATATCATAATGTTCTGGAGTGTATTTATGGCTACAACCTACTGGAAGTTATTCATTGTTTATATTTTTTAATACAATCTATGAAATAAAATATGAGTTTATAGAATTTTTTTTAGCAAAATTTGGATACAGGAACTTCATGGATGGATTTAGGTTTTCCCTAGGCTTAGGACTAAATGAACATTTTGCCTTAACAGATAGTATGCCTAAACTTTATACTAGTATATTTGAAAACTTTAAAGAATATATATGTATATAAATCTCAATTACTACATATATATATGCGTGATACAAAAAAAACGCTGTTTTAAAAAGCTGTAGAAGTATTTTATGAACAAAAACTTATCCTTGCAAATTTTCTTATTTTATATACTCGAGCATATGTTTCTGTTTTGTAAGGTCCGGAGGATAAGGTGGTATGTCACTATTGATTGAGAGTTACAAGGTATTGGCATAAAAAATTTGTTTATTTGATCATCATATGCAAAAATCATGACGACAGTTTTTAACTTAAATGATTTTATAGCTTCCGTTTATGAGCATTACTTGGACAAATATAAATTGAGTTTTTGAATGATTTTTACAAATGCCTGAAATCATTTATGTAAAGTTTAAATCTTTAAAGATTTTTATGTAACGCAATTCTTGAATAAGTTCACCTTTTGAAAAAGTTATATGTATATGTTTTAACACTTTACATACGTCGAGTATTCACTGAGTCATTTACTCATGTATTCTTAATATTTTATTCCTTTTTTCTAGCAGTATATGATCTTAGATGAGTCCCTCGAAAGCCATAACATGACGAGCGACCTATGAGGATCTTTGCCTTGTAATAACTAGGTGTTGACGTTAGATTTGTTTTCAACACATAGCTTTCCTTTAGAGTATCTTCATATGAATTGATGTTATGGTTTTCAAGAGTAATGCAATAGAGGTTTTGTCGCAAGGTTGATTTTTTTGACCTAAGTATCTTAGAATTCGCCTCGAGTTTGAACATTTTTTATGGTAAATTTTGCGAAGTGACATATACGTTTTCAAATATAAAATTTTAATTTCTGAATGACAATTTTATGAAAATCATATACAAGGCATTTTCAATTGAAGATACCTATTTTTCAAATTCATTCTTAAATTTACTTATAAAAGTGCATATTAATCATTATATTCAGACCTCCATATTATCCTCACATTATATTCAGACCTCCATATTATCCTCATCAGTAATAACATTCTATGACTTGAGTTGACCATTTTAGCCTCAAAATTGATCATCTCCATAACATGTATTTACTTTTCTGTTAAAACTGATAGAAAATTGACAAAAAGAACAATAATGAAAACAATATTTAAGTTAAGGGACCCAATCACTACATTTGAAATTTGAGGGGTCAAACTGATTTTAATTGAAAATTAATAAGATAATTTGGTGGAATTAATTTATTGACTGTGTTCTAAAAAATTGAGGGGATAAAGTTGAGGACCCAATCAAAATGGTGGAATTATTTTATTTATTGTTCAGATTTTATGTTATTATAAAAAAAATTTTATTTCATTTTAAATATATGCTGAACAATTATGAGATCATTAAATGTACTGAGAAGTTATAATCTACATTTTATAACCACTTGAAGTATGGTAATAAGCCGTGATGCACGGACACTTAAAAAATCACAACGTGTCGTGTCGAACACCTGATCGGACATGATACCTGTCCGACACCGTGTCCAATATGAAAATAAATTTGTCCGCTTAAATAAAATGAAAAAAAATAAAAATATGAACACTATAATGGACGCAATTAGACGATATATCTACTATATATTCATTATTGTGACACTTGATGTTATTTCACTTTTTTTGTAATTTTGAAAACTTAAGTATTTATTTTTATTTCAAGCATATATACCTTTACAAATCAAATACAAATTTATAATTTACAATGGTCATTCTTATAGTTTATTTCTCTAACCAATCATATTTAAATTTGAATGAAAAGACTAATTTATATTTTTTAACTTAAGTTAATGAACATATATATGTATATGATATATACATACATATTTTATTAGCAACATCGAGGCCGTGTCCTAATATTTTTAAAATGCCGTATTTCGTATCCTTGTCGTGTCGTGTCATGTCGTGTCGTGCGCCATGAGCCGTGTCCCGTGTCCTGTATCCGTGCATCATAGGTAATAAGTGATAAAAACAATGATCCAAAATTTAACTGTTTCTATTTTGTGATAATATACTTTAACTATGCATGAAAATAATAAACAAAACGAACATTAACCTGAACTTCTTATTGTATACGTTGAAGTGTTATCTATATGAGACAAGAGTGATAATTTATACGACACTGAACTTGAAGTGGGGAAGATACAAACAAAAGGGATAAAAATGATCTGAGTTATAATAATTTTAATTTTTATTATAAACAGGAAATTTATAATCTGTATGAATCACCACTCGAAATACAAAATTAGCAACAAAATGACCAGGATCCAAAATTTTAGTTTATTTGTAGAAGTTATAATCTACTTTAACTACTTAGTGAAATAAGGGATAGAACAACCATGATCCGAACATTAAATTGAATTTCTTATAGCTTATGGGGAAGTGCAATCTATACGAGAAATGAGTGATAATTTATACAAGATTGAACTTGAAGTTGGGGAAGTACAAACAAAAGGGATAGAAAGGATCTGAATTATAATAATTTAATTTTTATTATATAGGGAAGTTATAATCAATATGAATCACCACTCGGAGTACGAAAATAAGTGACAAAACGACCATGATCCAAATTTAACTGTTTCTATATATCGAAGTTAAATTCTACTTTAACCACATATGGAAATAAGCGACAAAACGACCATGACCTCAACATCAAATTGGAACTTCTTATTGCTTATGGGGAAGTGCTATCTATACGAGACATGAGTGATAATTGATACGAGACAAAACTTGAAATTGAGGAAGTATAGACAGAAGCAACAAAGAGATCTGAGTTATCATAATTTTATGTTTACTACACAAAGGGAAGATATAATCTATATGAATCACCACTAGAAGTACAAAAATAAGCGACAAAATGGCCATGACCAAAATTCAATTTTTCCTCTATGCAAAAGTTATGTTCTACTTTAACTACATACAGAAATATGTTGATAAAACGACCATGATCTGAACATTAATTTGAACTTCTTATTGCTTATGGGGAAGCGTTATCTATACAAGACACGATTTGAAATACATAATAATCAACAAAACTATATTGTTCGTTTCTCTTTAATTCTTTATCATAATCACTCTAAAATTTATGAATCTTAACAATATTTCATGAATTGAATCCACAAACCTATATCAAGTTCAAAATTTGAAACTAGAATACAAAATAAAGTAGAAAAACAGTCATGAAATTGACAAGTGTTAATATCTTGCTAAATTGTTGAGAAACCATCTGTTATTCATTAATGTATTGGTGAGAAATTAACCAGACTTAAAAGATCGACATACTTTACAGCTATAAATATGGTCAAACACTTACAATAATCATTGATTAATGAACTTTTCCTTGTATTTTAGATGAATATTGAGATTCCAATATAAGAATTCGGGCTTCTAGAAAATGATTCGGTAGTTTGTAGATGAACATTATGTACCATTTTCTCGAGTATCATATTACATATAGTTTATTTGTAATTATGTGTTACCGTGTATGTGGTGAAAATGCTTTTCTAATTCGTTTTAATGAATAAATATAAGATTAATTTTATATTAGAATTATCTTATCTATATAGAAATAGAGTCGTAATATAATTAGACTTCTTATTTTTTACTCTTTTGACATTAAAAATTGAATTGTATAGGATATGTTAGGAATAAAAATAATGTAAATACAACTCGTACCTTTTATGATAGATATTGGAAGTGATAATTTATACTAGAGACAAAACATGAAGGTAGGGGAGTTCCAATAAAAGCGACAAAAAGTATTCGAGTTATAATAATTTTAAGTTTTATATATACGGGGAAGCGATAATATGTACGAATCATAACTTGAAATATAGAACTAAGCGACAAAAACAATTATCCAAATTTAAATTTTTCAATTTGTAGAATGGATAATCTATTTTTAACTATGTACGGAAATAGTAGGTAAAGCGACCATGATTGAACATCAATACGAACTTCTTATTGCATTTGGGGAAGTCTTATCTGTATGAGACACGAGTAGTGATAATTTATATGAGACATAACCTGAAGTTGGGGAAGTACAGATAAAAAGATCCAAATTATAATAATCTTAAGTTTATATATATATACCGGGAAGTTATAATTTATATGAATGACAACTCGAAGTACTCTATAAGCGACAAAAAATCATGACCCGAAATTTTACTTTTTTCCATATGTAGAAGTTATTATGTACTTTAACTACGTAGGGAAATAAGCCGACAAAAGGACCATGATTTGAACATTAATTTGAGCTTCTATTGCGTATGGGGAAGTACGGAAATAACCACAAAATGATACCGATTGTATCTCTATTAATTCTTTATTGTAGTAATTCTAAAATTTATCAATCACCCGGCCAAGACATGTACAATCTAAACAATATTTCATGAATTGCATCCAGAAACCTATATCAAGTTCAAAATCTGAAACAAAAATTCAAATTAAATCAGGAAAATTATCATGAAATTGACAAGTGTAAATATTGACAGATTTCACAGCTGGATTGTTTAGAAATCATCTATTATTCATTATTATATTGGTGAGAATTAATTAGGGTTCAAATATTGACAGAATTTACAGCTATAAATAACCTTTTCAGCTGCACTTCTTTGTTCTATCTCTAGGGTTTCTCTATAGGCAAAAAACACTCATAATTGTTTTCTGTAATTTTTTTTTCCAAAAAGAAGAATTCTACATTTTATGCAAAATGTCTTTCATGACTGAAGGATCATCTCCACAAGTGTGCACGATTCTTAATGACAACAGCCGAGGCAAAGCTGAACTTATATGTGGCCATTTATTTCATTTGGGTATAGATCTGTATTCCTTCTTATATTTTTTATGTGTGTAATTTTTATTTATCTTTTTGCAATTAATCTTTTTTCCACTTTTCATGGCTGGGTTTTGATTCTTTTCATTACTGGTCATTCGATTTTATTATTCTTTTTACATGTTTCCCTCTTTTGTGATCTATAGTTTTGAGGTTTAATTTGTGTCCATCTTCCATGTTTACAGCAAAGATGTTTCATAAGATTCTCTAAATATATTTGCTTCAAGAAATTTTTTTGAAGAGGTTTTGTGAAATAGTGGAAGAATTAATACATTAAGTTGGCACTGGCACGAGGTGCTCCCTTATATTTTATAGGTGCCAATTTTATTTTATTTTATTCATTTATTTTTTTTGTGGTATATTTTCAAAAGTATTTCATTTATTAATTTGTGTTTTTTGGTGAGTAAAAATTGAATAATAACTAAAAAGAAAAAAAAAAGAATTTGTAAGGGGCCGAGAATAGATATATACTTTAGAGAAGGGAGTGGAAAAAAAATAAAATTTAAAAAACATTTTGCAGTAAGTTACTCTTATATGAATTTATATCTAAATAATTTTTGTTTAAAGTATTCAAATTATAAATCGTACAAAATATTTTTTTTTTGTATTAAAATTGTAATAATTTAGTATAATTTGCTCTTTATTCTAATTTCGTAATTATTTAAAAATACATTCTTTACAAATTTTAATAAGATTTAAAAATATATAAAGTTAAGATTAATATCATTATTAAATATAGAACTTCTAAAAAATAAAATTCTACACAAAATTACAATTAATTGTAATTTCAAATTTAAGCGCCTAGGTCCACAAATTTATTAACCATAAATTTTGGAATAATATGTTAGTGAATTTTTTTTTTGATCAAAAAACATTTTTATGAGTTTTTTCATACAAAACATAATTTTAATTTTCTAAAGTAATTTTCCCTAAACTTTAACTTAGCTGCCCTTCTTCTAAGAAAGAGTCAAATTTTGTTCCAAAAGCCCACCATTCGAAAATAATTCAGAATGCAGAATGAAGCAAAATATAGGATTAAAAAAATTACTATTAGCATTCTCCAATCTATTATATATTTTTATTTAATTTAGCTTTGTCTTATTTCTTTTGTTTTGTTTAAACCGTAGTTTTCATTTGCTAGTTATATTCTTTATTCTTCATGGAGTAGATATATTGCACGTACATAAATTCAACTACATTTTATGTTGTTACTCTAAGTCATAACATATATTTCAATTTTTGTGGTAGTTTGATCGTCAATATGATTTGGTAGAGTTTGATTGCAATAAACTTCTATTAAATAGTTCGATAGTTAGTTCTTTTTGTTCTAATATATATGGTTTCTACATTCTTGCAACATATAACTTATTATTTTGTCATAGTCATATTAGATAGTGCCTAAAAAGTCACATATTTTAGTATGTATGAGAAATTTAGTCTTTCCTCCCGTGGTCGATTTTAAGTTTGCTTTGTGAAATCCCCCTAATAAAGATACCCCATACGTAAAATAAAATGAAAACAAGTGAATTATGTTTATCAATTTATCACGAATGAAATGAAATTAATTTGTCAACATAAAGTCAGCATACAATAGCACAAAAACAATCAAACATGTGTTGCAATCTCAAGTCATTGTTTATAAACAAGCATAATTCTCTTGTGTTGCACATTTTTTCAATTATGGTTTAAATAATTAATAAAATAGATATAATCTTGCATGTGAAATGCACGTGTTGTTAAATTTAGCATTGATCATGTGCAATCCACGTAATCAAATGTTTTGTTAGATTTACTTCTGATCACGTCTAATGCACAAGACCATCTAACACTTTATCATTATGTTAATTGTTGAGACTAATATTTTTTGAAAAAAGGTTCATCTTAATCAACTAATTTTGCAAGACTTTAACATTTCGGTTAAAATTGCAAAAGACATCTTTACCCTAACTAATGCTATCATTTTTCCTCGAATAATTAAAATATTTTTGAATATTAAAACAACATGAGATGTTCTTACTACATTGTTCATTTTGTTTTGCTTTTAGATTGCATTGGTTCGGAGTTTAATTATAGGCAAGGGAACATGATATGTCCAAACTGCAGGGTTACTGAAAATGGTGAATGGCGATTAGCTGAAAGTGAGAATAATAACCCTCTATCAAATGCGGTAAGTTGAATTCAATTCGATTCGTCAAACCAGAACCAAATTTTAAGTACACCTTTTCTTTTCACATAAATTCAATAAGTTTCAAAAACCAATATCCTATTATCTTTGACTACTAAAAAAGTTGTAAAAACATCAAACATGCACAAAATTATGTTATGTATGATGTCTCATTGAAAGTAAGTATATCAACATAATAATCCCAATGTTATTGTACAAAATTATGTTATGTATGATGTCTCATTGAAAGTAAGCATATTAACATAATAATCCCAATATTAAATGAAATGAAAGAAGCAGTAAATACTAGAAAATAACCATGTTTAATTCCTAGTTCTAATTGTTAAAAACTATTAATGCATTATTTCTCCCATATTACAATGTTTTAGTAATGTTAGGAGGACAAAACAAATGGAGGAATATTATTCATTTTCTATTGTTGTTTTATTTATTCAATTTATTCCACTACTAGAAAACAAAGCAAACGCGACGCCTGATACCGTCGCTAAACCGTCGCCAAAGCCGAAATTGCGACGGGTTCGCGTCGGTATCGACCCGTCGCAATATTGGCGTCGCTAAAATACATCCCGTCGCCATCCCGACGCCAACTACCTAAACACTTGACCCGGTTTTGGCCGGGTATTGACCGTCGCAAACCCGTCGCCATATTTTTAAAATATATTTATATTAAATTAATAATTATATATATTTTATTATATACCGTCGCCATCCCGTCGCCAAATAATAATAATTATTTCTTGAAGCCCGTCGCTAACCCGTCGCCATAGTTTTAAAATATATTTATATTAAATTAAAAATTATATATATTTTATTATATACCGTCGCCATCCCGTCGCCAAATAATAATAATTATTTCTTGAAGCCCGTCGCAAACCCGACGCCATATTTTTAAAATATATTTATATTAAATTAATAATTGTATATATTTTATTATATACCGTCGCCATCCCGTCGCCAAATAATAATAATTTGGCGTCGGGTTGGCGACGGTCTTCAAACATTTGAAGACCGTCGCAATCCCGTCGCGTTTCTGATAAATTTTGTAAAAAAATATGCAGCCGGGTTGCTGCAACATATCGAGCAACCGGCTGCAATTTCAGAATTTCATCAATAATTGGAGATATCAACCTCTTGCACTGATTCAAATGTATCAAACATTAAAAGATTAAACATCAAAAATAATAAATCAACATAAACACTAATAATTTATCTACTTCAACATAAATATCAAGAATATCGCAAAATACATCAAGAATAAAAAGAATTGGAATTGATAATAAACATTAAGCCTTAAAAACGAATTAAAAAATATAATACATACCTTTTCTTTTCTCTTTATTTGTATTTAACAATTTTTCCTATAAGAAATATAAAAAAATTAGGATTCATAATAGAAAGTGTAAGAATATTAATACATAGAATTCATATCATAATGAATAATTAAAAAACAAAATTCAATTGTAAGGGATTGATTCGTAATTACCCTTTTTAATTATCCTACACAATTAAACAAAACAACAAGATATTAGTGCACATTAAAATCAAAATATAACAAAATATAAATAAAAATATTAGATGATACTTGTAATGAAAAATGAAAGAAGAGATTGAAGATTTGGATTAGGAAGTTGTGAATATGAGGCTTTATATAGAGTAACAAATTGTAAAATTTTCGAAAATTTAGCGGGAGTGAAAATTTTCGAAAATTTATAACCCGTCGCCAACCCGACGCTATCCCGTCGCCACTATTTGTGAAAAAAATTGAATATGGCGCCTAATAAGATTTAGCGGGAGTGTGAAAATTTTCAAAAATTTAAATCTCGTCGCCATCCCGATGCTATCCCGTCGCCACTTTTCAGCGGGAGTGTGAAAATTTTCAAAAATTTAAATCCCGTCGCCATCCCGACGCTATACCGTCGCCACTTTTTAGCGGGAGTGTGAAAATTTTCAAAAATTTAAATCCCGTCGCCATCCCGACGCTATCCCGTCGCCACTTTTTAGCGGGAGTGTGAAAATTTTCAAAAATTTAAATCCCGTCGCCATACCGACGCTATCCCGTCGCCACTTTTTATGAAATATTATGAAATATTTTTTCTTTTTTTTTTTGGAATTTAAATATTTATTAATCAAGTGTATACCCACCATCCATTATTTTAATTATTTAGTGAGGTATAAGCATGTATGCAAACATGAATTGCTAAATAATTGGTTTCATTTATCATAAATTCATAAATGTAATTCATAAGAATTTCATGTTAATGTTCTTATTACTATCTTAAATTTAGTAGTTTATAGAAAATTCTTTTATGTTATAAAATTATATCAACTTAAAATAAAATAACAGTTTATATTGTGTGACTTACATTAATTATCTATTTATAAAATTTTCTTTGAGCATGTTATTTTTTAAATTTTAGAATGTTGGATCTTTACATTTAATTGTAAGATGTGACACAAAAATAAAATATTATTTAGTGAACTACTAGTCGTTGTGACTAATCATTTAATTATGCAAAATATTAAAAAAAAAAAAAAGAAAGAAAATTTTGTTAGTGATTATTACTTTAAGTTAACTAGAGAAATCGTTACAACGCATAGTATTTACGAACTACGTATTATAGTACGGACTCGTGATATATATATAATATGTATATCGAGTGTCGACTTATAGTTCAATTATCGGCTACGATTGACAATTTGATAGTTGTTAATCCTTACGGTGTAAAAATTAAATAGTAATTAGCGTCGGTATAGCGGCGGTATAAAATAATCAATAATATATATTTATATTTTATTCTAAAATATATTAATAATAATATTTTATTTATTTTAAAAATAAAAATAGCGTCGGTATGGCGTCGCAATACCGTCGCCATATTTTTAAAATATATTTATATTAAATTAATAATTATATATATTTTATTATATACCGTCGCCATCCCGTCGCCAAATAATAATAATTATTTCTTGAAGCCCGTCGCAAACCCGACGCCATATTTTTAAAATATATTTATATTAAATTAATAATTGTATATATTTTATTATATACCGTCGCCATCCCGTCGCCAAATAATAATAATTATTTCTTGAAGCCCGTCGCAAACCCGTCGCCATAGTTTTAAAATATATTTATATTAAATTAATAATTATATATATTTTATTATATACCGTTGCCATCCCATCGCCAAATAATAATAATTATTTCTTGAAGCCCGTCGCAAACCCGGCGCCATATTTTTAAAATATATTTATATTAAATTAATAATTGTATATATTTTATTATATACCGTCGCTATCCCGTCGCCAAATAATAATAATTATTTCTTGAAGCCCATCGCAAACCCGTCGCCATAGTTTTAAAATATATTTATATTAAATTAATAATTATATATATTTTATTATATACCGTCGCCATCCCGTTGCCAAATAATAATAATTATTTCTTGAAGCCCGTCGCAAATCCGACGCCATATTTTTAAAATATATTTATATTAAATTAATAATTGTTTAAAAATATTTTAGTATATACCGTCGCAATCCCGTCGCCAATGGTTTAAAAATAAAATTTTAAATTATTTATTTATCGTACCGTCACCATCCCGTCGCCATACCGTCGCATTATTTTTAACCCATTTAAGAAAACGGGTTGGAATTTCACCGACGCCATACCGTCGCCATACCGTCGCGAAACTTAAAAAAAATGGCGACGGGCGAAACGCCCGTCGCGTTTGCTTCGTTTTCTAGTGGTGTTCCTTTAGTACTAATAAGTAATAATCAATGTTAGGGCACTTTTAGACTCATATATACACAGCCATATAAATCATGTAAACGTTAGAAGATTTATTTCAAATTAATTTAGTTAGTTTTTTACATTTTATAATTTATCAAAACTATTAATGTTGCAGCAACATGTTGAGATTCATGTCTACCCGGATCGTGCAGTGAGTAATACAACTTCGACTTATAGGTATGTTATGTTTCAATATGAACACTATACATCTTACATAAATCCATGAATTTGACAAATTATAATTGTAACTTTGTCACGTATTAAATATTGTTACGTGTAACTGGATGACAAATTACAACATTGTTCATTACATATGAGTATTTTTTGTCCATAATTCCCTCAATTATATGTCCCATATACCTATATTTGATATTGTATTTTGAAATGAATAAATGAACAATGAGTACCTTCTTTTAAAAAAATTTATTCTCACTGGGACGAGTTTAACTTGAAGAGTAGCATATATATATATATATATATATGTGTGTGTGTGTGTGTGTGTGTGTGCGCGCGCGCGCGCGTGCGCGCATTTATAACTTTGATAATCACATTGTTTTTACAGTCATTATTAGTCCCCGATTACTCTAAAACTCATTTTTAGATTAGTAAAAAGCATCTTTTAAAGAATATTAGGATCATATAAAGTGTGATCGGTAAATTTCATGATTTTGGAATGCACGTTAGGTTAACACAAGCCACAAATTTAACTAGTTATTTATATGTGTATGTATTGTATATACGCGTTTGGTGCACAAAATCTGCTTATAAAAACTTAAATACGGATTTCTTATATGTATATACATTTATACATTCTTTTTATTAATTTGTATTTATTTTTAGATTTATTATCACAAACAAAATATTGTAAGTATTTCAAATTTGTTGATAGATTTATCTACAGATTTTAACTATGATTTATTTCTATAACCTAAAATACTTTAATTTTATTTTTGAAAGGGCAACAATAAATGGACTCCAACAAAGTCTCGACACTAACGTTGCACTTCAGATGATCAATGGCGAATATATCATTAACGGACCCCAATCAACGGTTATTGTCCCGAGTATTCATTACCATGATAGCCCATTTGGCGTTGTTGAGAACAGGTATGACGTTGTAAATATTACAATATAGAGTAAAATAATGAATTTTTCATTTTGTTAATTAATTTTGTACTTTTATTACTTTTTTTCTATTATTCTATATTATAATCATTAACGATATTTGAATGCTTGGATATTGTATGTTGTTAGGCCCCTTGTTCGATATGTGAGTCATGATTCAGATTACCAACATAGCTTTCCAGCACCTCACATACGAGCCTCAATGTTAAGACGTCAAAGAGATTCTTCTAGTCCACAAATGGTAATTGGCAGAAGGTCTGAACCTTCATCATCAAATGTTCATAATGATGTAATAGAAATAGAAGATGATGAAATTATTGAATTAGATTAATTAGTCGATTGGGCTAGTAAAATACTAAAGCTTATAGCATTGATAAGTTAAAAACAATTATTTTTATTTAATTTGTATCATGTTTATAATGATGCCCTACACAAATGTTTTTACTTGTTTTCATTATTAGTGGGCATCCAAAATGCAATGTGTTTGCACAAGAGAAAAACCCAATATTTCAGTAGAAGTCATGTAATAATCAATTGTAACACAAAATTGCATGTATACCTTATAATAAGCTATAACTTGCATTAACGACAAATATTTATGATACCTTATATATGAGTTCTAAATTGCAATTCAAGTAATTAATCTACCACTCTTCAATCAAGGGATTTTGGTGTAAAATAAAAGATCATGATTACCACGAACAAATATTGTAACATACAAACAATCCCATGACCATTTTTGGCGCATCAATTTTTTTTAATTTTATTTTCATTTCCGTCCTTTTTTTTGTTTGCTTTTAATTCAACCCTTATAAGTTTATGAAGTCTCAATTATGTTAATTGAGTCCTTAAATATTAAAATTTAAATAAGCTACGGTTATATCATATTGATGTTATTTCTTTAATTATATATGGATTCCAATAATTATATTAAATCAAAAAGTATTCCAATAATTATGTGTGTTTAGATATATTTACATCAGAACATTTTTCGATGGATTTCGTGAGCATGCATACCCCAAATAAGATAATATTTTGCCGCGAAATGATTGATTAAAAAACGGAAATAACACATTCTCAAAATCAAACCGATTTTATAACTAAGTTGGCACTAGAGGTGTACCCTTAAAATTTAAGGTAAAAATTATAGTTCACTCATTTATTTGTCAATTTGATGGTCTAATTCCTAAAGTATTTTCTTTATTAATTTGGATTTATGGTGAGTAAGAGAAAATAAATTTACAAGTTTACACTAATTTATTAGTTATTACCTATAACATAAAGCATTTTTCAATGGCGATGTGAAATAAGGGTTAGTAATTAAATATTAGTTCCCTATTTTTAGAATTTACAAAATGTAATCTCAAATTCATAAACCATTTGTTGCTTATATTTATAATTATGTTTTATTTTTGTTTCTACTTTTCTCATATGTTGAACTCTTTAATTTTACAGCATCGTTTTGAATATCACAAAGAACATCATGCAACTTCCCCAAGTTCCAGCCAAGTGCTACAAAAAGCTTATTACTCCCTTTGACAAAGTATTTTTTTTTATGGTAAAAAGAAATGTTTACATTTTACTTCATAATTTCTAACTATTAGAGCACAACTATGTGATTGAATAGACATGTTATGTCATAGTCACTAGATTTAGACTTAATTTAACTAATTAGGAACAGGGGTATAAGAATTTAAGATTACTAATATAACTAATACTATATACTTTTCTTTAAAAAATATTAGTCTTATAATTTATTCTATTTTATGACAAATATTTATATGATACAATAGTTCTATATTCTTTTTTAATTAACAACATAGATTAATATCAATTATATCTAAAGTGGGATTGGATTGTAGAGTTTCACATGTAACAAAAACTTCTTTAACGGAACATCACACTGAACATCATGCAATTGGTAGTACTTCCGTAAATTTCAGGCAAGTACTACAAAAAGCTTTACTCACTTTGACAAAGTATTATTTTTATTTTCTTGTAAAATGAAATGTTTACATTTTACTTCATAATTTCTAACTATTCCAATACAACTATATGATTGAATAGAAATGTTATGTCATAGTCCCTGGATTTAGTCTTAAATTAACTAATTAGGAATAAGGGTGTCAGAATTTAAGATTACTATTATAACAAATATTATATTACTTTTCTTTAAAAAAATATTAGTCTTATATCTAAAATGGGATTAGATTGTTATATGTTAGATAATAGTACTATATTTTTTTTTCAATAAATAACATAGATCAATATCAATTATATTTAAAGTGGGATTGGATTGTAGAGTTTCACATGTAACACAAACTTCTTTAGCACAAGGCCTTCTTGAATAAGGCTTCTTCAACTTTCTCTCTTTCCTTATTTTTCCATGTATTGTAGCATACTATATCTATCTTTTAAAGTTTTATAAGCCTTTAATTTATATCGACTCAATGGTTGTAAAATTTTTTGGAATAAAAATGGCAAGGGGATTATTTTTTTCCTAAAGTACTTATAGGACAATATTAATAAATTAGATAACTTAAAATAAAATTTTCTCTTTCACTTTTTCTTTCTGAATAATTAGTTTCAAAACAAGAAGAAAATAGACCATGAGAATCAAATGTGTGGTAATTGCACATACTAACTGTGCAAAAAAAATTAGAAAAATCTAAAGTGGGATTGGATTGTAGAGTTTCACATGCATGTAATATAAACTTCTTTAACACAAAGCCTTCTTGAATAAGCCTTCCTCAGTTTTTTCCCTTTCTTTCTTTTTCCATGTATTGTAGCATTCTATATCTATCTTTTAATGTTTTATAAGACTTCAATTTATATTGACTCAATGGTTGTAAAATTTTGTGGAATAAAAATGGCAAGGGGATTATTTCTCCCTAAAGTACTTATAGGACAATATTAATAAATTAGATAACTTAAAATATAATTTTCTCTTTCACTTTTTCTTTCTGAATAATTAGTTTCAAAACAAGAAGAGAATAGACCATGAGAATAAAATGTTTGGTAACTGCGCATACTAACTGTGCAAAAAAATTAGAAAAATCTAAAGTGGGATTGAATTGTAGAGTTTCACATGCATGTAACATAAACTTCTTTAACACAAGGCCTTCTTGAATAAGCCTTCTTTAGTTTTTTTCCCTTTCTTTTTTTTTCATGTATTGTAGCATGCGATATCTATCTTTTAATGTTTAGAAGATAGCAATTTATATCGACTCAACGGTTGTAAAATTTTGCGGAATAAAAATGGCAAGGGGATTATTTTTCCCTAATTAAAATTCAGGGTTAGAGTAAAACACATGATCCATGAAAATTAAAACACATGATCTATGGTTTTAAGTTTTGATTTATATCAAATTCTATGTTTATATAATTACAACAAATATATTTGCTTCAGGAAAGTTCTTAAAATGAATTTTGAGAAACATCCCCATTTTTTGTTTATAGACCTAATTGTATGAACAAGTCGGGACTCGCTCGAGTTGTTCCCTTATAATTTTAAAGGTGTTGCATTTTATTTTATTAATTTATTTGCTTTATGGTATATATCCAAAAGCATTTCATTTATTAATTCGGCTTTTTGGTTAGTAAAAGTTAAATAATAAATAAAAAGAAAGAGAATTTGTGAGAGCCGGAGAACAACTATGTTAGAGAAGGGAATGTAAGAAATTAAAATTTAGAAAAAAAAAATAAAATCTTCCTACAATAAACTTTTGTATCCAAGTGACCTATTAAAATATTTCTCAATCTTAGAAACCCTTTCTGTAAGCTTTTCATCTGAAAAATTATTTCTCAAAAGTCAGGGTTAGAGTAACTTTCCATTAAGTTTTTATTCACCGGGTGTTCTGAAAAATTGAGGGGCCAAAGTTGAGGGAGTCAATCAATATTTTGGCGTAATTATTTTACTTATCATCCAGATTTTATATTAGTTTTAAGAACTTTTATTTTGCTATATTTTTAAAAATATATTGGACAATTATGAGACGATTGAATGTTATGAACAGTATGAGTTTAAGAAATTCAAGTGTACAACATGATTTGAAATGGTAATATTGACTGAACATGCATATTTTTGATAAATACATGTACTATAGTATAAAATATTTGGGCTAATCTCAGCGATAGTTCTGAAATTTCATATTGGGTAAATTGCTTTTTTCGTCCCACAAGTGACACCATTATCAATTTTGGTACCACGCTTGTTGGTTTTCTCACTCTCAGTCCCATATGTCGTCAAATCTCTCACTTTTGGTCCGTTGACCAAATTCCGTCAGGAAATTGACGGAGACGTGCGTGGCCGTTAATTGGAGGAAAATAAGTGGGAATCAAATCCCCAATTGACCTAATTTTGACCCTAAACCATTTGGAGGGAAAATTAACATAATTTCTTCACTAATTCTTCCCGACCCGTCAATGATTGTGGCTATTGTCTCTGCTGCGGCTGTGAATTCGAAAAAAAATAGGGAGATTTTTAAGCTCCGAAAATCTGTTCAGTTTAGGGTAATTTCTTAGTTATTTATTATGTTTATATTTGGGTTGATTATTATATGCTTGTATGTGCGCTTGATTTAGTGAGTAAAGTAGATTTGAGAATCTGGAAATACTGAGTGTGTAATATTTATTGGGGATTTTAATTCATGCGGCTTTAGAAAAGTAAATCAATCTTCATTATTTAACGTTTCAGATACTTATGCATTGAAGTATAATAATTCCCAATCCATAATAATTGGTCTGTTTTTAAATTTCAATTTAAAGAAGTTTACTGTTACTGTTTTTATAAATTTGATAATTTCTCATACTAATATTTCTATGTAATTTCAAACACTAATTCAGTGCATAATTCAAGTTTTTCCTCGAATCTATTAGTGTTTCTTTCTTTATTTTTGTTGATAACCATTTTGTTCAGTACTTATCTTGTAATACACAATCCTAATTTTTTGCAATAATTTATCATGTGATTAGTTGTGTTCTTACCTTTCAATGAGTTGATCCAGGACCAAGTGCTTTTAAGCATGCAAGAAAAGCTCAGCCTGAAATTGCAGCTCAAAGTAATAAACTTATGGCAAATTTGATGTTTGTGATCGATTATCAAAATACGAACAAAATTATTATTTAAATAGATGATTTATATATAGCTAATAAATATAAAGAGTAAAATAAAATGTTCATTTCGTAAATGACGAATCTCTTTTTTGACTTTTTTAATTTATGTAGAAAAAACTAAATTTGTTGAGCATACAAATTTAAATTTGAAGTGTTTATCTCTGCGACATGTCTAAATGAAAACAAATTATTTATGTTGGAAACGTGATCAAACACTTGCAACAATCAATGCTTAATGAACTTCTTTTTTTTGATAATTGAGACAATGGTTTGAATTTCAAAGCTCCAATTAAAAATAGAAAGAATTTTCGGTGAAAGAAAAGAGAGGAAAATAATGGATTTTGCGCGTGGATCCAATACTGGAGATCCCAATATAAGAATTTGGGCTTCTAGAAAATGATTCGGTAGTTTGTATATGAACACTTTCTACCATTTTCTCGAGTATCATATTACATACAGTTTATTTGTAATTACGTGTCACCGTGTATCTGGTGAAAATGCTTTTCTTATTCGTTTTAATGGATAAATATAAGATTAATTTTATATTAGAATAATCTTATCTATATATAAGTAGAGTCGTACTTGTTTTTTACTCTTTTGACATTATTGAATTATATAGGATATTTTAGGAATATAAATAACGTAAAAACAACTCGTACCTTTTATGATAGATATTGGAAGTGATAATTTATACAAGAGACAAAACATGAAGGTAGGGGAGTACCAATAAAAGTGACAAAAAGTATTCGAGTTATAATAATTTTAAGTTTTATATATACGGGGAAGCTATAATATATACGAATAATAACTTCAAATATAGAAACAAGCGACAAAAACAATTATCCAAAAATTAACTTTTTAAATTTGTAGTACGGATAATCTATTTTTAACTATGTACGGAAATAGTTGGTAAAGCGACCATGATTGAACATCAATACGAACTTCTTATTGCATTCGGGGAAGTCTTATCTGTATGAGACACGAGTAGTGATAATTTATTGGAGACATAACCTGAAGTTGGGGAAGTACAGACAAAAAGGATCCAAATTATAACAATCTTAAGTTTTACTATATATATACCGAGAAGTTATAATTTATATGAATAACCACTCGAAGTACTCTATAAGCGACAAAAAGCCATGACCCGGAATTGAACTTTTTTTCATATGTAGAAGTTATTATGTACTTTAACTACGTAGGGAAATAAGCCGACAAAAGGACCATGATTTGAACATTAATTTGAGCTTTTTATTGCTATGGGGAAGTACGAAAATAACCAACAAAATTATACTGGTCGTATCTCTATTAATTCTTTATCATAATAACTCTAAAGTTTATCAAATCACCCGGCCAAGACATGTACAATCTAAACAATATTTCATGAATTGCATCCACAAACCTATATCAAGTTCAAAATCTGAAACTAAAATTCAAATTACAGCAGAAAAATTATCATGAAATTGACAAGTGTAAATATTGACAGATTTCACAGCTGGATTGTTGAGAAATCATATGTTATTCATTAATATATTGGTGAGAATTAATTAGGGTTCGAATATTGACAGAATTTACAGCTATAAATAACCTTTTCAGCTGCACTTCTTTGTTCTATCTCTAGGGTTTCTTCTCCTTTTTCTCCATTGGCAAAAAACACTCAGTAATTGTTTTCTGTAAATTTTTTTTCAAAAATAAGAATTCTACATTTTATGCAGAATGTCTTTCATGGCTCAAGGATCATCTTCACAAGTGTGTACGATTTGTTTAAGCACGGTTCTTAATGATAACAGCCGAGGCAAAGCCGAACTTATATGTGGCCATTTATTTCATTTGGGTATAGATCTGTCTTCCTTCTTATTTTTTTGATGTGTGTAATTCTTATTTATCTTTCTGTAATTAATCTTTTTTCCACTTTTCATGGCTGGGTTTTGATTCTTTTCATTACTGGTCATTCGATTTTATTATTCTTTTTACATGTTTCCCTCTTTTGTGATCTATAGTTTTGAGGTTTAATTTGTGTCCATCTTCCATGTTTACAGCAAAGATGTTTCATAAGATTCTCTAAATATATTTGCTTCAAGAAATTTTTTTGAAGAGGTTTTGTGAAATAGTGGAAGAATTAATACATTAAGTTGGCACTAGCACGAGGTGCTCCCTTATAATTTTATAGGAGCCAAATTTTATTTTATTTTATTCATTTATTTTTTTATGGTATAATTTCAAAAGTATTTCGTTTATTAGTTTGGGTTTTTTGGTGAGTAAAAGTTGAATAATAACTAAAAAGAAAAAAAGAGAATTTGTTAGGGGGCCAAGAATAGATATATATACTTTAGAGAAGGGAGTGGAAAAAATTAAAATTTAAAAAACATTACTAAAAGCCTCCTAGATAAATTTGTATCCATAAAACCTACCTATTCGGGAATCTCCGGATCTATCCTTATTTTTAACTCCCCGAAGCATTTCGTCGATTAGTACGCCAAATATTTTTCAATTTTAAAACACATTCTAAAAAATTGAACATTTTGCAGTAAATTACCTTATATGAATTTATATCTAAAAAATTTTTGTTTAAAGAATTCAAATTATAAATCGTACAAAATAATTTTTTTTTTGTATTAAAATTGTAATAATTTAGTATAATTTGCTCTTTATTTGAATATGTTAATTATTTAAAAATACATTCTTTATAAATTTTAATAAGATTTAAAAATATATAAAGTTAAGATTAAATTATTATTAAATATAGAACTTCTAATAAATAAAATTCTACACAAAATTACAATTAATTGACTTTAAAATTTAAGGGCCTAGGTCCTTTAATTTACTAATCATAGATTTTGGAATAATATGTTAGTGAATTGTTTTTTGATGGAAAAATATTTTTATGAGTTTTTTCATACAAAACATAATTTTAATTTTCTAAAGTAATTTTCCCTAAACTTTTACTTAGATATCCTTATTCTAAGAAAGAGTCAATTTTTGTTAATGCAATTTATAAGTAAATGAAATTTTACGATTGAAAAGTAAATGAAAAGTTAATTATATCATAAAACATTAATAGTTTAGAATACGGAAATATAGAAGCAGAAAATGAGATAGGTTAGGATTAAAAAAATACTATTAGCATTCTCCAATCGATTATATATTTTTATTTAATTTGGCTTTGTCTTATTTCTTTTGTTTTGTTTATATTGTAGTTTTCATTTGCTAGTTATATTCTTTATTCTTTATGGAGTAGATATATTGCACGTACATAAATTCAACTACAGTTTATGTTGTTACTCTAAGTCATAACATATATTTCAATTTTTGTGGTAGAATTTGATCGTTAATATGATTTGGTAGAGTTTGATTGTAATAAACTTAAATTAAATAGTTCGATAGTTCGTTCTTTGTGTTCTAAGATGTGTGGTTCTACATTCTTGTAACATGTAACTTACTATTTTGTCATAGTCATATTTGATAGTGCCTTGAAAGTCACATATTTTAGTATGTAGATAAATTTAGTCTTTGCTCCCGTGGTCGATTTTAAGTTTCCTTTGTGAAATCCCCCTCATAAAGATACCCATACGTAAAATAAAAAGAAAACAAGTGAATTATGTTTCTCAATTTATCACGACTGAAATGAAATTAATTTGTCAACATAAGTTAGCATACAATAGCACAAAAACAATCAAACATGGGAAAATTGCAATGTTGGTCCTATATGATATGATGTGTTGCAATCTCAGTCATTATTTACTAACAAGCATAATTCTCCTATGTTGCACATTTTTTCAATTATGGTTTAAATAATTAATAAAATAGGCATAAGCTTGCACGTGTTGTTAAATTTAGTACTGATCATGTACAATGCACGTAATCAAATGTTTTGTTAGATTTACTTCTGATCACGTCCAATGCACATGACCAACTAACACTTTTATTATTATGTTAATAGTTGAGACTAAAATCCCCCCCCCCCAACAAAAAAAAGGTTGCACCTTGATCAACTAATTTTGCAAGACTTTAACATTTGGATTAAAATTGCAAAAGACCTATCTTACACCCTAACTAATGCTATCATTTTTCCTCGAATAATTAAAATATTTTTGAATATTAAAACAACATGAGATGTTCTTACTACATTGTTCTTTTGTTTTGCTTGTAGATTGCATTGGTTCAGAGTTTAATTACAGGCAAGGGGACATGATGTGCCCAAATTGTAGGGTGACTGAAAATGGTGAATGGCGATTAGCTGCAAATAATAACTCTCTATCAAATGCGGTAAGTTGAATTCAATTCATTTCGTCAAACCAAAACCAAATTTAAAGTACACCTTTTCTATTCATATAAATTCAATAAGTTTAAAATAAAACCAATATCGTATTATCTTCGACTACTAAAAAAGTTGCAAAAACATCAAACATGTACAAACTTATGTTATGTATGATGTCTCATTGAAAGTAAGTATATTAACATAATAATCCCAATATTAAATGAAATGAAATATAATAATCCCAATATTAAATGAAATGAAAGGAGCAGTAAGCACTAGAACATAACCATGTCAATATTTAATTCCTAGTTCAAATTGTTAAAAATTATTAACATTATTTCTCTCATATTACAATGTTTTAGTAATGTTAGGAGAACAAAACAAATGTAGGAATATTATTCATTTTCTATTGTTGTTTTATTTACTCAGTTTATTCCTTTAGTACTAATAAGTAATAATCAATGTTAGGGCACTTTCAGACACATATATATACATACATACACACATATAGATCATGTAAATATTAGAAGATTTATTTCAAACTTAATCTACTTAATTTTTACATTTTATAATTTATCAAAGCTATTATGTTACAGCAACATGTTGAGATTCATGTCTACCCGGATCATGCAGTGAGTAATACAGCTTCAGCATCTAGGTATGTTATGTTTAAATATGAACACTATACATCTTACATAAATCCATGAATTTGACAAATTATAATTGTAACTTTGTCACATATAAAATGTTGTTACGTGTAACCGGATGACAAATTACAACATTGTTCATTACATATGACTAACTTTTGTCCATAATTCCCTCAATTATTTGTCCCATATACCTACATTTGATATTGTATTTTGTTATGAATAAAGGAACAATGAGTACCTTCCTTTTAAAAAAAATATTCTTACTGGGACGAGTTTAACTTGAAGAGTAGCATTGAGATATATATATATATATATGTATATATATGCGTGTGTGTGTGCGTGTGCGCGCGCATGTATAACTTTGAAAATCACATTATTTTTACAGTCATTATTAGTCTCCGATTACACTAAAACTCATATTTAGATTAGTAAAATGCATCTTTTAAAGTATGATGGTAAATTTCATGATTTAGGAATGCACATGAGGTTAACCAAAGTTACAAAATTCAACTAATTATTTATTATGCTTATGTATTGTATATACGCATTAGCTGCACAAAACCTGCATATACAAACTTAAATACCGATTTCTCATATGTATATACATTTATACATTCTTTTTATTAATTTGTATTTATTTTTAGATTTATTATGATAAACAAAATGTTGTAAGTATTTCAAATTCATTGATAGATCTATCTAATAACATATTTTAATTTTGATTTATTTTCCTAACCTAAAGGTTATTTTTGAAAGGGCAATACATGGGCTTCAACGAAGTCGCGACACTAATGTTGCACTTCAGATGATCAATGGCCAATATACCATTCCTGGACCCCAGTCAACGGTTATTGTCCCGACTATTCATTACCATGAGAGCCCAGTCGAGGTTGAGAACAGGTATGATGTACATTTCCAAACTATGTTGTTAATATTAGAATATATAGGAAAATAATTTGTTTAGTAAGAATAAGTACGTATAGATACACTTAAAATGATGAATTTTTCATTTTGTTAATTAATAACTATACCATGTATAATCTATATAGTTGATAATTTTGTACTTATATTAGTTTTGTTCTATTATTTATTTTCACTTTCGATATATTAATAACTGTATTATAATCGTTAACGATACTTCTAGTGCACAAATGGTAATTGACAGAAGGTCTGAACCTTCATCATCTTACCAATTCAACAGAGTGCAAGAGCAGCAGCATACTGATGTAATAGAGATAGAAGATGATGATGTAATAGAGATAGATGATGATGTAATAGAGATAGAAGATAAAGAAACTGTTGAATAAGATTTAATTAGTCAATTGGGCTAGTAAAATACTAAAGAGTATAACATTGATAAGTGAAAAACAATTATTTTTATTTAATTTGTATCATGTTTATAATGGTTCCCTACACAATTGTTTGCACTAGTTTTCATTAACTTATTTTTTCTATAGAAGGTTACTTCATTTTCTTTTTTCTAGCATAAGACAACTAATGATTTTCCAGATGGAAGTTATATTTAGTGATTGGATATAATTTAATAATTTTTCAGTTTTAGAGGACATCCAATATGCAATGCATTTGCACTAAATAAATAGTGAATATGAAGCAAACTAATAAATAAACAATTAAAACACATATTGAAATGACTAATATAATATAATAAAATAAAAGAGGGAAAAACTGCTTATATCACATGAGAAAAACCTAATATTTCTCGGTAGAAGTCATGTAATAAATAATCAATTGTAACACAAACATGCCTGCATGTATACCTTATAATAAGCTATAACTTGCAAAGACAAATAGTATATGAGTTTAAATTGCAATTCAAGTAATTAATCTAATACTCTTTAATCAAGGGTTTGTAGGTGTAAAATAAAAGATCATTACCACGAACAAATATTTGTAACACAAACAATCCCTTGACAATTATACAAAATATTTTTATAAGAATGACGCTCTACATATTCACTAACTCTGTAATTAATAAATGTGGTTCACAATGAAAGAAGTTAATTAATACAGTATCAAAATTTTAATTATAAAATTTTAAAGAATTCTTAATTTTATAAAATATATATTTGTAATGCAAGTTAACTAAAAAATAATAAATATAAACTTTGAAAGATCAAATTTTTAATCAATTTAGAACATAATAATGTAGTAAAAGTTATATATAATAGAATATATTTGTACACATACTATAACCAGAACAAATATCATGAAAGACTAAATGTATATGTTATTAATGTAATATGGATACTACGTTAATATTTGAATATGTTAATTAATTAAAATAAATCATATATTATTGTAAGGTAGATATTTTTGTGTAAGACACTACCAAAATATATTATTATGTATGTGTGCTTGCACTACATTGTATATGAATTGAACGGACAAAACGAGATTAGCAATTCGAAAAATAAGGTTAGTGAAACTCTTCAATGTAACAATGATAAGCAAGATAAGAAATGGTCAGAGTTATAGGGAAGTAAAAAGACTAATATTCAATTATAATAGTAAATATCGATATATCTCTCAAGACTATGAGTGAACAATTATCATTATAATAATTAATAACAATAAAATAAGATGATAAAATGGAGTCTAACTTGCAAAAGCTTTCCATGTCAATTGGTAAGTTATTTTTGTATATTTTCTATACTGATTTTTGATTTTTTCTATCAACTCAGTGTTCATATAATTAATTAAAAACTAAAATGTCTAATATATGTGATGCCCCTCGTTTCGAAATTGTAAGATTAAAATTATATATATTTTTATTTGAGGGTGAATAATCCGTAAAATAATAATAATAATAATAATAATAATAATAATAATAATAATAATAATAATAATAATAATAATATTAAGTGCTTGAAAGATTTCATGTTTATTTAAATTTAATTGTATTGATTATTTTTCTATTGCTCATTACTTGGAAATAATTTAACTGAAGCATAAGTAGTAATATATTAGGATTTAATTTCATTTGTGGAAGTATTAAGAGGCTGAATTGATTATCTTAGTTTTATTAGAGTTAAAGATGAATTATTAGATAAGTTCAAGATAAAAAGGAAATAAAATCATTATTAAAGGGGCTGATTACACGTTTGCTGCCACCCCTCACTCTTTAAAGAAGACACATCACCTACTTCTTTCACATATATACTTACATAACCTACATGTATATGTATTTCATCTATTTTTCTCTTTGTCATCTACAGGTACGCCTTCTCTCTCTATATCTCATCTTTCATCTAATTATTATTTAATTAGTTAACACCTGAACATTAATTATTAATAGTAGGGTTTGATTGTTTTGAAATTCCTAAAAGCTTGATGATTAACTGCTTATTTGTTTATTAAATGTTTGCTCATTGACATAAGCTAGTTGTTAAGTCATTCTCTGAATCAAAGTGTCATGGACAGATGGCTATATGTAAGGTTAAGGGTTTTTATTTGTTTAACCCTGACTTAGTTAATGTGTTCATTAATTTGTTCATTGGTGGATACTAATTAGTTTTTAATACTCATTGGTTTGTTTTATTTAAGAAAATGTTGATTTGGAAGCAAAATCTTTACTAATCTTTCAATGATCAAATTAGCTATAAAGTATACACTGGTAACTCTTAGCTTATGTAGTTAAAGTTAGAAGACAAGTTTAGTTATTTATTTCAGTTCGCAATGGTTGACAATCTAATGATATTAGCCAAGTTATATATAACCAGTGCCCAAAGAACTAATGGTATTTCCATATGTGTTTTGCTGAATCATTATATTTCAATTAACTCTTGCCATGAAATATACATAATATGCTGAGTATATTTTATTTAATATATTAGTTAAATGATTGATTTGTTCATCCTTTAATATTGAGGAAGTTAGTTCTTAGCTGATATGAAATTCACAATCCATATTTTGACTAGGAGGGAATTATATTGGGAAAATGAAGTGGTTTAAAGTAGTGCTATTCTGTTTTAACAAATGTGAGTGCATTCTGTAATTATTGAACATGCATGTGATGTGGATATTCATCCCTAGGTTTGCTTGGCCATGTTTACATCTTTCGAGGGATTTAGACTCATATGATTGAAATGAATATACTGGAACATTGGAACATAGGTGGTGACTCCCTTTATGGTGAGTGCTTTATTTACTAGTATATTTTATATGTCATATTTAATGTCACTGCATTCGTATAAGTAAGATTATGTTACAAATGTATTTTACTTCTATAAACCTATACATTGCAATATTCATGAAATTCGAGTGTAGTACTTTATCTCACTCTGGATATGGGATGGTATGAGATAATTGACTGACGAAAAACAACTTGTGTGAAATAGTTAATAACGGCCTGGCATAGTACTTTATCTCGCCTGTGCATAGGTATGATATTATCTCGATTATATGAATCCTGTCGATGATCATTTATTGTCATATGGGCCCAATTTACGGCATGGAGGTTGTGATCCTTACGGGCAGTATTGGGCTTGCCGTATTGGTTGGTCACAACTCCATGGTTGCCGATTCCCCTCCCGCGCATGGACGGAGCGTATCATGGCGATGGGGTCGTAGATTTAGACATATTCCCGGGCATGTCAGTTTGTTAGCAAGGTCGCTCCTTGCATTTGGTGAATAAGGTAGTTGATTTGCAGCGGGAGTCATAAGGAGGTTGTCAACAAATCGTATCATTTATTATTTGATAAAGCTTGATTTGATGTGATGGACCAAGTGCTGCACCGTGACACAATCTCAGGGCACTGTGAGTAACTCTAGTGTTGTACTGAGGCAAATCCGGGAGTAGCCATCTTTGTAATCCTTCACTGACGATTGAGTGTTATGTGTTATCAGCTTTTCTTTCATTGATAATTTGTTCGTTGATTATTATATTAGCACGATCACGTATCACGTGGTTCTATCTTATAATAATATACACGCATAACCCCGCATTTACACACACTGCACTCACTAGGCTAGTAGCTCACCACTCGTGTCTCCCCCCTCCCAGATAAAGATATAAATGGTTGAGAAATAAATGGGACTTGCTTAGGGTCGTGGATTAACTTGAGACATATAGAGGTATCGAATATTCTAGATTACATTCAATTTTATTTGCTTAGTAAAATTTGATGTCTTAATTCACTAAATATTTTGTACTTTGATTTTCTTTGTAGAGCTCTGAACCACATGATTGGATTATTTCAATTTTCGGAGTATTGTCTAGCAGGCAGGTGAATTAGGGTGTTACAATATAAGTTTACAAAAAGAACTATTTAAACTGGTCAAAAACTCTTATTCTATTATTGATAAAACACTTGCAATAATCATTGTTTAATGAAAACAAATTATTTGAGTTGGAAATATGATGACACACTTACAATAATCATTGATTAATGAACCTATCCTTTTATTTTAGATGAATATTGAGACAATGGTTTGAATTGTAAATCTCTAACGATAAAAGGAAGAAACTTTACGTTGGAAAAAAAAGACTAGAAAAATGGAGTTCATGGGTCCATTACCGAAGATCCGAATATAAGAATTTGGACCTCCAGACAATGGTTCGATGGTTTCAAGATGCATACTCAATACTATTTTCTCGAATTTTATATTAATTAAATGTCAATTTATCTTTAATTATGTGATATCGTGTATACGCCGAGAATGATTTTCTTATTTCTTTAATTAATAAAGAAAAAAGTAATAGATAATATTTCAAAATATAAGAACAATTTTATCTATATATAAGCAGAGTCCTTGTGATCACCCTGAATTCTTTAACGGGGTTTGAACAATATTTACTCAAGTCCTTCATTCATGACTAATGTAAATCCTTGAACCTATGCCAATTCTAGCTAACCTATTACCAACATATTGTAACTTGGATGATGAAAGGTAATAATTATCAAAAGGTCCTGAAGTTATTCTCAGAAATAACTATTAAATCCTCAAAGTTCTTTTATCTTCCTATCCCAAAACTCATAGCCTGGAATCAAAAAGTAATTGTCCAACTTGAAGATATATAACTGATCAAAGTCCATTACTCGTATAAGGTTTCCTATAAACTTCCCATGTAAAATCCAATAACATATCCTAAGCTCCTTTAGTCTTTCTACACAATGCATCAAACACCACATTGAGCTCGTTAGGCTATCACCATCCACACCTCTTAACTCACACGTCCTTTAATTCTCACTTACCATAATTCCAAAAACAATAACATGAAGCCTTACACACTTACTCCTTTCAGTTGCTTATAACGGATATTACTCATTGCTCAACGAATAATGCTCCTCAATAACTTTCCATCTTGACTCCCACAAAGATCACAACCTAAGCTCTGATACCACTAAAATTGTCACGCCCCGAGCCCCGGGACCATGACAATCGCCGCAAGTTTATGAGAATATCTCAATAACCTGCAAGGCTCACCTAACGATAATATTGGTATAGAGCATCTATACCTAAATGATACGAATCGCCAACTATAAAAAGAAATAAATCCAATAAAAGAAACTCGAGTCTTGTTCCTCGTACAACCAGAAAAAAACTAATACTAATCCAGCTTCAAAAACGAAATGATCAAATGTCCTCGAAAGAAATTCTAATTAAGAGAAACTAAAATAGAGTCTAGCTAAACTATGAAATAAGTTCCTCCAGAAACGTCTATACCAACCAACGACTATTCTTCTACTAAGCCTCGATATCTGGAAAAAAAAAGTTAAATAATGGGATGAGCTACGACGGCCCAGTAAGTAACTCTATCACTCATCCAGCCGGATCACGCAAGCCAGAAGTTAAAAATATAATTTTATATTTCGGAAGCATATATAATAAAATAGCACATGAGTTTGCGAATACAAACCATTTAAAAGAGCAGTTTATGAAAACACGTTTTAAGAAAAAATACCACCAAATCTCCACATACAAAAATCACCACGTAAAACCAACACATAAGCCAAACATGGTTAGGGACAGGTTTAACCCCCTTGTCTTAGGTCCTGGTGCAGGCATAACCCCCCTGCACTGGGTCCTGGTGTAGGCATAACCCCCCTACACTGGGTCCTGGTACAGGCACAACCCCCCTGTACTGGGTCACTAACCAACCTCACATGGTCTCGGCTCTATATTTCCTATTCCGGAATAGTCAACGATGTAATGGTCTCACAATGGGTTTTAAAAACCACCACTAAAGAAATCAGGTTTCCAAAACCACGTTCGTATCACGTTTAAACATCATAACTCGCTTTTCAAAAACATATTTTTCAGAAAACATAAAAACGTTTTAACTTTATCAAAATTCATACATATATATACACTTGCACGATCCAAATTTTCAAAGTCACACACCCACACCAAAACGATTACATATATATATATATAATTTTAATAGAACTAGAAGAGTGAAGAATCACTTACCTCGATTAACCCGATCCTAAGCTAAATTAAGTACTCGCTATGAATTCTTTGATCCGTCTCCAACCAAATCTAAATAATACCGATATTTATCAATAATAATCGAATAAGAAAAAGAGTAACTGAAATTTTATTTTTCTACACATACAATTTACCGTAAGCTTTCAATTCTCACTCCATGTAAATCTCAATTATATCTTATAAATTCCATTCTTTCCTCCATCTATGTCTGCCACTATCAAAGCCCAACAATTAACCTCCCTCAATCTCAAGAAATATACTCTGCAATTATTCCCACAATATGCTGTTGAATTAATTATTGTTAAAATTCAACCAAAGAGACAACTCTTTACGTCCATTAACCCTATTTTAGTTGCATTAGTGTTTACAAAATTTATATGAGCAAAAGCTTATTGTATTTTTCCCTTTTTCTTCTACGGCCACCAAACCTATCAAAACTAAACCTTCAGACACGGATTGCATGGAATTACCATACTCTTTATTTTATAATTTCCACCATACTAGTATAATATTAAAATATGACATGTGATGAAAGTTAATGACTTCAACTAATATGATTTCCATGTGTCTCTCTAAGAAACTAATGATTCAACCTTGATAATAAATCTTTTGCAAAATAATACTCAAAGCTTGACTCCACTGTACGAACCCTAACTCACCCAAAATTGATTTAGTGTATCTTGTTGAATAAGTTTGTGAAACTCCAGCAGTACATATGAATCCACTCATAATTGATATACATCTAACAGAAGGAAAAATGAAATTTGCTTACCTCTTTTTCTCGTGAACCCTAACTTGCGCAGCCGTGCTTATTTACTCTTCCTTAAACTAAAGTTGATTAGTATATTGTATTAGTAGGGCAAAGAATTTATCTTTTATTTATTAATAAGCATGAGTCCTTCTTATATTCCAACTCTTGACCTAAATAGTGTGTAATTACCATTAAACCAAGACTCCACTTTTTATTTATTTCTAGCTATATCACCACATTATAATTTTTATTTAAACTAATTTACCCGGGTATTACAGTGCGTGAGAAAGAAGTAGTTATATATGTGCACCTTTTGTGCACCAAATGCATATATACAATGTATATATAGAATAAATAACTAGTCGAATTTTGTAGGTTGCATGCACCTAATGTGCATGCATGCCAAAATTATGATATTTACGAATCATACATTATAAGGTCATAATATTCTTACAAAACATTATTTATCAATTAAATACAAGTTGTATGCATTCGATGACTATTAATGATTGTAAAAACAACACGATTCTTAAATTTATATGTATATATGTGTGTGTGCGTACGCTTGCGTGCTCTACTCTTCTAGTTCAACTCGTACTAGTAAAATTTTCTAAAGGATAGTTCTTATTGTTTCTTTGTTCATAACAAAATATAATATCAAATGTAAGTATTTAAGGGAATTAAGGAGAAAAGTTTTACTCATGTATCAAACAAAGTTCGAAAATGATGTAATATATCATTAGATTGCACGTAACAACATTTTGTATTTAACCAAATTACTACTTTCATTTGTCAAATTCATGAATTTATGCAAAATTTATAATCTTTGGAGTGAAATATAAAATAGTTGGTCAAAGGAAGTTACCAAGTAATTAGTTGGTATTACTTACCTAGAAGTTGAACCTCTATTACTCATTGCATGATCCGAGTGGACATGAAACTCCATGTGTTGCTGTAACATTAATAGCTTTGATAAATTATAAAATATAATAACAAACAAAATTAAGTTTGAAAATAAACCTTCTAATTTTTACATGTATTATACGAGTGTGTATATGTGCTCGAATGTGCTCTAACATGCTTAATTAGTCAACAAGAAATAAACGGAGCAAATAAAACAACAATAGAAAAAATGAATAATATTCTTATCATCTTTTTGTTAGTAACACTACTAAGACATTATCATATGGAAGAAATAATGCATCAATAAGTCAAGTTCGAACATTTTAAACAATTTGTGCTAAGATTAAGTATTGACAAGGTTATGTTCTAGTGCTTACTGCTCCTTTCCTTTCATTTAATATCTATACTATTATGTTCATAGATTTTGTTTCTATTAGACGCCACAGAACGTAGTTATGTACCTGAAATATATTTTTTCCAACTCTTTCAACAATAAAAGATAATATGATATTACTATTACTTAAAATATTTGAAACTTTTGTGAATATAAAAGGTGTACTTGTAATTTGGTTTCTGTTTGATGAAATGAACTGAAATCAACTTACCACATCTGATACAGTGTTACTATCCTCAAGGTTATTCTCCTCATTTTCAGCTAATCGCCATTCACCATATTCAGTCACCCTGCAGTTTGGACATATCATGTCCCCTTGCCTGTAATTGAACTCTGAACCAATGCAATCTACAATAAAAAAAACAAAGAACACTGTAATGAGAACATCTCTCATGCTGTTTTAATTTAAATTATTTGTAATCATTTGATGGAAAAGTATAGAATTAGTTAGCTCCTAGGATAGGTCTTTTGCAATTTTAATCCAAATGTAAAAGACTTGCACACTTAGTCGAATAAGTTGCAATGTTATTTTTACAATCGTAGATTATATGATTAGTGTAAATGTGTAATGATAAAATAGTTAGATGGTCATGTGCATTGGATGTGACTAGTAGTATTTAACAGAACATTCAGTTACCTGCATTATAAGTTTATTGCAATACAACTCTACCAATCGTCTTAACAATCAAATTCTATCACATAACTTGAATATACTTAATTCTATCATGAATTTCATATTGAATATTAGTTTATTTACTTAAAGTAGCAATATAAAATGTAGTTTACTTCATGTATTTACAATATATTTACTAAATAAAGAATAAACTATATAACTAATCAATGAAAAGTATGATATGTAGGAAATAAGCGAACAAATAAAACTAAAGAAATAAGAGAAACCTATGTAATATTCAAGGGAAAATTACTTAAAAACTAAATGTAATATTTTGTCTAAAAAACTCATGAAAATATTTTTCTATCCAAACAAAAATTTCACTTGCATTTCATTACGAAACTTTCAAATCTTAGGGTTAATAAATTATGGAGATGTGCCTTTTAATCTAAAAATTAATAAAGTACAATTGCAACTTTTATATATGATAATGATTTTAATCTTAACCTTATAGATTTTTTAAATCTTATTAATAAGTTTAAACGTTGTATCATTAAATAATTGCATACTAAAACAAAGAATAAATAATATTAAATTATTAAAATTTTAATATTCAAAATCAAAATTTATAAAATACAATTTTTCTATCTGAACACTCTTAAATAAAATATAATTCATTAAAAAAATTGAATAAAGGGTAATTTAGTGTATAAGGTTAATAAGCGTAACTTTTGAGCTTTTCAGAATAAAAAGTTTACATAATGGATTTCTAAGATTGAGAAATAATTTAGCAATTTTTTCTAAATTTTAATTTTTTCCATTCCCTTCTAAAAAAAGAGAATTGAAAAAAAATGCTTTTGGCCTCTCACAAATTCTCCTTTTTTTCTTTTTTTGTTAACATTTACTCACCAAAAAACACATATTATAGATGAAATACTTTATTTTGGAAATATACCATAAAGCACATAAATGAATAAAATAAAATCCGGCACCTATAAATTAAAAGGGTACAACTCAAGCGAGTTCCAACTTATTCATACAATTAGGTGTATGAACTAAAAATAGGGATATTTCACAAAATCCCTTATAACAATTTTTCTGAAGGAAATATATATTTTGTTGTAATTTTGTAAACATGGAAGTTGGCATAAAACATTAAAAACATAAATCATGTGCTATAATCTTCATTGGATCTAGATCACAAAAAAAGGAACCATATAAAAAGAACAATCAAATTAAAATAACCAGAAAGCCAAAGAAAAGATTGAAAATACAGCCATGAAAATGAGGAAAAAAGAAGAATTATAGAAAGATGAACTTCGTAACACAATTACTCACACCAAAAAAAAATCGGGCTTAAACAAATTGTGCAAACTTGTGTTGATGATCCTTGAGCCAAGAAAGACATTTTGCACAAAATGAAGAATTCTTCTTCATAAAAAAGATTTATAGAAAAGAATTAGGAGTGCTTTTTGCCTATGAAGATAATGGTGAAGAAACCCTAGAGATAGAGATAGAACAAACAGTGCAGGTGAAAATAATATTTAAAGCTGTCAGATTTGTCCAGCGGGGTATTTACACTTGTCACTTTGATGAGTGTTGTCCTACTGTAAAAAGAATATTAGTTTTAAATTTTAAACATGATATAGGTTTGTGGGTGTATTTCATGAAATACTGTTTAGATTGTACTTATTATGCCCAGCAATTTCAAATTTTAAAATTATTGAGATTAAAATTTAAAAGAGATGCGAACATTATCGTTTTGTTGGTTGTTTTTGTACTTCAAATTGTGCCTCGTATATAGCACTTCCCCACAAGCAATAAGAGGTTCAAATTAATGTCCATATCATTACGTTTTGTCGCTTATTTATGTACGTCATTTAAGTGGATTATCACTTCTATACATATAAAAAATTAATTTTTGGATCATGATCGTTTGTCGCTTATTTAATTTCTATACTTCGAGTGGTTATTTAAGTATATTGTAACTTCTTTTTATATAGTAAAACTTAGAATTATTATAATTTGGCCCCTTTTTGTCGCTTTCGCCTTTACTTCCCGAAGTTCAAGTTCTATCTCATATTAATTACCACTCATGTCCTGTATAGATGACACGTTCTCGTATGCAATAAGTTCAAATTAACACTCGAATCATTGTAATTTTGTCTCTTATTTCTTGACGTAATTAAAGTAGATCATTATTGCTATATATAGAATAATCTTAAATTTTAAATCATTGTTTTTGTCGTTCATTTCGAACTTTTAGTGGTGATTGGTAAAATATTAACTTTCATACATATCATGAAACTTAAAACTAATATCATTTGGATCCTTTTTGTCGGTTTTGTTAGTACTTCCCCACCTTCAAGTTTTGTCTCGTATAAATTATCACTTATACTAATTATAAAAATATTTTTTATTTGATTTATTATATACCTTTTCTGATGTACCTAAGTATTGTTATAAATTTAACTTTCAATGTCTAAAATATTCAAAATTAAGACAAGAAATAAGGACTATGCTTATATATAAATAAAACTTTTCATATATTTTCATATCACTATTAATTTTATATTTATTAATTAAAGAAATAAAAAAATCTTTATCGACGCATACACGGTATCACATAATTATAAATAAATTGACATTGAATATAAAATTCGAGAACATAGTACTGAGTATGCATCTTGAATCTATGGAACCATTGTTTGGAATCCTAAATTCTTCTTATATTGGGATCTTCGGTAATGGACCCATGAACTCCATTTTTCTACTCTTTTTTTTTTTTTTTTCCACTATAAAGTTTCTTCCTTTTATCGTTGGAGGTTTACAATCAA
This sequence comes from Verbascum thapsus, assembly GCA_963669365.1. NCBI lineage: Eukaryota > Viridiplantae > Streptophyta > Magnoliopsida > Lamiales > Scrophulariaceae > Verbascum > Verbascum thapsus. The sequence goes on from OY770110.1 coordinate 12,179,765, forward strand.
ACAATTGTCTCAATATTCATCTAAAATACAAAGAAATTCATTAATCAATTATTATTATAAGTGTTTGATCATATTTCCAACTCAAATAATTTGTTTTCATTAAACAATGATTATTGCAAGTGTTTTATCAATAATAGAATAGGAGTTTTGACTTGAACAGTTCTTTTGTAAACATATATTAGACATTTTAGTTTTTAATGAATTATATGAACACTGAGTTGATAGAAAAAATCAAAAATCAATATAAAAAACATACAAAAATAACTTACCAATTAATTTACATGGAAAGCTCTTGCAAGTCAGATGCCATTTTTATCATCTTATTTTATAGTTATTAATTATAATAATAGTAATAATTGTTTACTCATGGTCTTGAGATATATCGATATTTACTATTATAATCCAATATTAGTCTTTTTACTTTCCTATAACTCTGACAATTTTTTATCTTGCTTATTTTTGCTACTTTAAAGAGTTTGACTAACCTTATTAGTCTAATGGTTAATCCCGTTTTGTCAGTTCAATTCATATACAATGTAGTGCAAGCACATATACATAATAATATATTTTGGTAGTGTCTTATACAAAATATCTACCTTACAATAATATATCAATTATTTTAATAAATTAACATATTCACGTATTAATGTAGTATCCATATTACACAAATATATAACATATACATTAAGTCTTTCATAATATTTGTTCTGGTTATAGTATATGTAATATTCTATTATAACTTTTACTACATTATTGTGTTCTAAATTGATTAAGAATTTGAATTTCAAAGTTAATATTTATTATTTTTTATTAACTTGCATTACAAATATATATTTTATAAAATTAAGAATTCTTTAAAATTTTATTATTCAAATTTTCATACTGTATTAATTAACTTCTTTCATTGCGAACCACATTTATTAATTACAGAGTTAGTAAATATGTAGCACATCATTCCTATTGAAATATTTTTATTTATAATAAATCAATTTTAATTTTAATTTTTTAATGTCTATTAATCTTAATAATTTTTATATCAATTAAGTTAGTTCTTAGATAATACTGTTTGATTTTGTTGAAAAAAGTTGCTTTTACAACTCATTATTCAAAAGTTGATATAACAGATCTACGAACAAAATTTTGAGTCTATTTCTCTTAACTTCATTTGCATAAGTCCAAAGATATATAGTAAAGTTTTAAATTTGTTGTATTATTTCATATGATCAACTTATCTACATGAAAAAATATGAGGACATGTTCATGTTTTTTAGTAGAAAAGCATAAACTTTCTTGAGAATTGACAACTATAGGGATTTTGTGAGTTCGGTATGATATGTGGTGTGTTTATTTATGTTTTTAAAAATTTATTGAAAGTTGTAAAATGCGTCAAATGAGTAATAATTCATTGATGTATAATCGGTTAAATAATTGTAACTATGAAAAGAAATAGTGAAGTAAATAATTATTAAATGATAATTGTGTGAATTGATGAACGTAGTGATTGTTAAGTAGTTAAATAAGGAATTAAAAATGAAAAGTTGAAAAACGTGAATTTGATTAGAATATATAATTTGAATTGAGTGTATTTAGATTCTTTTAACAATCTAAAATCTTAAAAGTTGAATTAAAAAAAACTAAACAAACTAGCCTAAACTTCACTAATAATCAAGTATTATCATAGATATTAATAAATTTACATCAAATATACATTTATTAGATTGATTATGAGTAGCAAAATTGTATAGAAGTAAAATAACATGCTAATTAAGTTACAAAAAAAATTAAAATTAAATTTTCTTTAAAGAGCATAAAACCTGAAACTTAAAATATTTAGTGTATATCTCATTAAATTTTCTGTTGATTGCCATACGTGCCCTAGAATCTCTTGGACGTCTTAACATTGGGGCTTGCACGGTAGGTGATGAAGAGTTACTTTGTACGTAAGTTGAACTTTCATATGATTGGCTCAGATACGGCATGACAGGCCTAATAACAATACATTTCACCAAGAATTCAAGTATCGTTGATAGTTACAATATACTTATTAATAAAATCAAAAGTGAAAATGAATAAAAGAAAAGAAAGTAACTATATTGTAACTATCAACGAAAAGAAAAGAAAGTAACTACATTATATTCATTTTCTTTTATTCATTTCACTTTTGATTTTATTAATAACTATATTGTAACTATTAAAGATATTGTTGTAGAAAAGAAAGTAATCAAATGATCTTAATGTATAGTCTAACATAGTTTGGAAAATACAACGTACCTGTCCTCAACTACCCGATGTTCCACTCTAGTGCCTTGTATTGGAAATGAGTTATGTGTTTCTATAAAGTCGAATTCAGTTGGTGACGCTATAAAAGGGCTGTGATGGTAAAGATTAGTCGGGACGATAGCCGTTGGTTGGGATCCATGAGTGACATCTTGGCCATTGATCACTTGAGGTGGAACGTTACTGTTGTGACCACGTTGGGATCCATTCATAGTGCTTTAGGGTTTAAGAAAAATAAATCATAATTGTAACATGTTATTAGATTGATTTATCGATGAATCAGAAATACTTACAACATTTTGTTTTTCATAATAACTCTAAGAATGTATAAATTCATATATACACATATAGGAGTGTGCGTGAGAAAGAAGTAGTTATGTATTTGCATCTTTTGTGCACTAAATGCATATATACAATAAATAACTAGTCGAATTTTGCAAGTTGCATGCACCTAATGTGCATACCAAAATCATGATATTTACCGATCATACATTATAAGATCATAATATTCTTAAAAAATATTATTTATCAATTAAATATAAGTTGTATGAATTCGATGACTATTAATTCTTGTAAAGATAACATGATTCTTAAATTTATATATGTGTGTGTGTGTGAGTGCGGTTGAGTGCTCTACTCTTCCAGTTAAACTTGTACTAGTAAGAATAAAATTTTCTAATGGATAATACTTTTGTTTCTTTGTTCATAACAAAAAATAATATCAAATGTATGCAAGACAACCATTTGAGGGAAGGACAAATGTTTTACTCATATGTAACAAACAAAGTTGGAAAAATGATGTAATATATCAATATATTACACGCAAAAGCATTTTGTATTTAACCAAATTACTATTTTCATTTATCACATTCATGGATAATTATGTAAAATTTAATGTCTTCAGAGATAAATATAAAATTCCTGATCAAAGGAAGTTACCAAATAATTAGTAGGTATCACTTACCTAGAAGTTGAAGCTCTATTACTCACATGATCCGAGTAGACATGAAACTCCATGTGTTGCTGTAACATTAATAACAAACAAAAATAAGTTTGAAAATAAACCTTCTAATGTTTACATGTATTATACGAGTGTGTATATGTGCTAAAAATGCTCAAACATGCATAATTAGTCCAAAAGAATAACGGAGCAAATAAAACGACAATAAAAAAATTAAAGTTATAATATTCCTATCATCTTTTTGTTAATAACACTACTAAGATATTATAATATGGAAGAAATAATGCATCAATAAATCAAACTCAAACATTTTAAACAATTTGTGCTAAGATTAAGTATTGACATGGTTATGTTCTAGTGCTTATTGCTCCTTCATTTCATTTAACATCTTTATTATTATGTTTATTGATTTTGTTTCTATTAGATACCACATAATGTAATTGTGTACCTGGAATTTATTTTTTCCAACTCTTTTAGTAATCAAAGATAATGTGCTATTACGATTATTTGAAATTTTTGGAACTTTTGTGAATATAAAAGGTGTACTTGAAATTTGGTTTCGGTTTGATGAATTGAACTAAATTCAACTTACACATCTGATAGAGGGTTACTATCCTCATTTTCAGCTAATCGCCATTCACCATATTCAGTCACCCTGCAGTTTGGACATATCATGTCCCCTTGCTTGTAATTATACTCTGAACCAATGCAATCTACAATCAAAAAACAAAGGGCACTGTAATTAGAACATCTCATGTTGTTTTAATTTAAATTATATTAGTAATCATTTGATGGAAAAGTATAGCATTAGTTAGCTCCTAAGATAGGTCTTTTGAAATTTTAATCAAATGTTAAAGACTTGCAAACTTAGTCGAATAAGTTGCATTATTTTTTTTACAATCGTAGTTTAAACGATTAGTGTCAATGTGTAATGATAAAACAGTTAGATGGTCATGCGCATTGGATGTGACTAGTAGTACTTTTAACAAAACATTCGGTTACTTGCATTATACGTGATCAGTACTAAATTTAACAATATGTGCGTTCCACATGAGAGATTACATCTATTTGATTAATTATATAAACACTAATTGAAAAAATATACCACATCAGAGTATTATGCTTGTTTCCAAATAATTATTGAAATCGCAACACATCATATCCTATGGGATCAACCTTGCAATTTTCCCATTGATTGTTTTTGCGTTGCGTCTACTAACTTTTTTTGACAAAGTAATTTCATTTAACTCGTAATAAACTAAGAAACATAATTCATATTTTTGTATGTACAAAGCAAACTTAAAATCGATCATGGCAGCAAAGACTAAATATCTCTCATATGTACTAAATATGACTCCTAAGGTCCTATCAAGTATGACTATGATAAAATAATGAGCTATTTGTTACAAGTGGAGCAACCATACATCTCATAACACAAGGAACTAACTACCGAACTACTTAATTTAAGTTTATTGCAATCTGACTCTACCAATCGTCTTAACAATCAAATTCTATCACATAACTTGAAATATATATCATGAATTTCAAATTGAATACATATCAGGTTATTTACTTAGAGTAGCAACATAAAATGTAGTTTAATTCACAATATGTTTACTCAATAAAGAATAAACTATATAACTAATCAATGAAAACTATGATATGTAGGAGAGAAGCAAATAAATGATACTAAAGAAATAAGAGAAAGCTATGTAATATTTAAGGGAAAATTACTTTAAAAAATAAATGTAACATTTTGTCTAAAAAACCTCATGAATATATTTTTCAATCCAAATAAAAATTCACTTGCATTTCATTTTGAAACTTTCAAATTTTTGGGTTAGTAAATTATGGAGACATGCCTTTTAATCTAAAAATTAATCAAATAAAATTTTGTTTGGACATTTATTGTTTTAATTTTAACTTTATAGATTTTTAAAATCTTATTAACAAGTTTAAAAACTGTATCTTTAAATAATTTCATACTAAAACAAAGAATAAATAATGTTAAATTATTAAAATTTTAATATTTAAAACCAAAATTTATAAATACAACTTATCTATCCTAACACTCTTAAATAATATATAAATGATTAGGAATAAATTTAATAAAGGGTAATTTACTGTAAAAGGTTAATAACCGTAACTTTTGAGTTTTTCAGGATGAAAAGTTTACAGAATGGGTTTCTAAGATTGAGAAACAATTTAGTAATTTTTTCTAAATTTTAATTTTTTTCCATTCCCTTATATAAAAGATATGCTTTCGGCCTCTTAAAAATTCTCTTTTTTTCTTTTCTTTCGTTATTAATTAACTTTACACACCAAAAAACACATAATGTAGATTAAATACTTTTGAAAATATAGCATAAAGCAAATAATTGAATAAAATAAAATCTGGCACCTATAAAATTAAAAGGGTACAACTCAAGCGAGTGCCAACTTATTCATACAATTAGGTGTATGAACCAAAAATAGGGATATTTCACAAAATTCTTTATAAAAACTTTCTTGAAGCAAATATATATTTTTTGCTAGAATTCTGTAAACATGAAAGTTGACATAAAACACTAAAACCATAAATCTATGTGTTATAATTTTCATGGGATCTAGATCACAAAAAAAGGAACCAATACGAAAAGAATAATTAAATTGAATGACCAGACAGCCAAAGAAAAGATAGAAAACACATCCATGAAAATGAGGAAAAAAGAAGAACTATTGAGAAATGAACTTCGTAAAACACAATTACACACCAAAAAAACTAGAAGGAAACAAGATGTATAACCAAATGAAACAAAAGGCCACATATAAGTTCGGCTTTGCCTCGACTGTTGTCATTACTAATCGTGTTTAAACAAATCGTGCAGACTTGTGGTGATGCTCCTTGAGCCAAGAAAGACATTTTGCACAAAATGAAAAATTCTTCTTTTTTAAAAGAGAAAAAATGATTTACAGAAAAAAATTAGGAGTGTTTTGCCTATAAAGAAAATGGTGAAGAAACCCTAGAGATAGAGATAGAGATAGAACAAACAGTGCAGGTGAAGACGATATTTATAGCTATGAGATTTGTCCAGCAGGGTTTTTACACTTGTCACTTTGATGAGTGTTGTCCTACTGTAAAATGAATATTAGTTTAAATTTTAAACATGATATAGGTTTGTGGTATATTTCATGAAATATTGTTTAGATTGTACATATTATAGCCCAAAATTTCAAAAATTTAAAAATATTGTGATTAAAAATTAGAAAAGATGCAAACATTATCATTTTGTTGGTTGTTTCTGTACTTCAAATTGTGACTCGTATATATAGCACTTCCCCACAAGCAATAAGAAGTTCAATTTAATGGCCGGATCATTATGTTTTGTCACATATTTATGTACGTAATTTAAGTAGATTATCACTTCTATACATATGGAAAAGTTAGTTTATGTTTGGTTTTTTTTTTATTGGTTTTTTTGGTGATAATTGTTGGTGAGAAATTTTTTGGGACACGTGCATATTTGGTGAGATTATGTTTGGTTTTATTTTGATATTGATTTTTGGGTGAATTTTTTGGTGAGATAGTGTTTGTTTTTGTTTCCAAAGGGAACATAAATTATTGTAGCAGTCAAATCACGTAAACTTTTGTCTGTTAGTAATTAATTGGTGATTGAAAATTATTTATAATATTAAGATTGTAAATTGTTTTTATATATAGATGAATATTTATATGTATGTAATAATAGTTAATATTTATATATATTATACATTTTTATTGATGTCTAGGAATAAATTATTATATATTTATATTTATTATATAAATATACTATATAAATGTATGAAACTTATTTATCGATACGAATGTTAAGAAATTTACCGAAATATAAAATATTATCAAATAATACTTTTAGTCGTGTTAAAATTGTAATTAAATAATATATGATTAATACAATTTTCTATTTTTTCATATATCCAAAGTAAGTTCAAACATTATGTTGTATAAATAATATAAAAGTACATAGGTCGTACTCTTTCTCTTAAACAATTGACTCACATTGTATACCCATATGTATAATTATATTCATACGTTATAGCAAATATATGTTGAATTTTTGTCCCCTATTAAACTAACTAGGCCATAAATTTCATTATATAAAGTCTTATTTTTTTTGGCCTAGTTAGACTAAAATTATTTGATATGCATTAAAAAATTTAGACTATTAAATTTAGACAATTTAATACGGCAGATACACATGGTTCACAAGATCGATCATGGTAACTATCGTGAATACTACAATTTCATTTCTATTGTAATGTACCCAATGATCGCATCCGTTCCACACTTTTGAAACTTTTGACTTTTAAATTAGTTAAAAATTGAAATATTTTTTGAAAAAATATCTAAAAATGAAATAGTTATAAATAGCAAGCAAACAATTATACATTTTAAGCATAAAACTTTAAAATAATACTTTAGAATTTATTGTGATATTTTATCAAATATAATTATTATTACTTACGTATTTACTAATTTCGTAGTATTGAATTTTCTGACATATATAATATTACTTATAGTTGACACCAAACAAAATAGCACACTCAATTCATTCCAACTTATTTGGTCCACTTTTATTTGGATTTGAACAATTTATAATTTGACTACACAAACATGTGAAACCCATTTTTATTTTATTTCCATTTTTATCTGAAATTTTCCTTAGTTTCTTCTTTTTTCAATCCCAATTTTTACTCACTTCATGTTTTCTTCTTCTTCACTACCTCCATGACCTAACAAAAATATCACTCAACTAACTTCAATTTCACACTAACACTTTTACGAATCCATTTTATTGCGCTGAAAAATTGATGTTCTCGTCTAATCTAAGCCCGATTTTGCGTTGATCGGAATTTTGGAACGCTGGGCTCTGTTCCAGTTCCAGGAGAGACCCATGTGTTGCATAATTTGAGCAGAACAAACTTCTCTGCTCGCAGCCATTTTTGTCACTATTTTGGTTTCTAATTTTTTTCCTCTGGCCTTTAAAGTCTTCAAATTATATATATATATATATATATATATATATATATATATATATATATATATATATATATATATGTGCAAGTAGAGAGAGAAGGAGAGAAATGTGGTCAACTTTCTCTTTTGCTTGGAGAACTAGTGGGGCCACTGTCAGATCATTTGTTTAATCAGGGAGACAAAATTTTCTGGCTATTCTGGCCAAATAACTTGGTTTTCTTGTCAAAAATATATCAATCCAAACACTATCTTGTGAGAAATTCTGGCCAAAAGGTCTCCAAAATAAAACCAAACATTGCCTTAATTTTTGGATCATGATCGGTTATGTCGCTTATCTAATTTTTGTACTTCGAGCGGTTATTTAAACAGATTATAACTTCTTTTATATAGTAAAACTTAAAACTATTATAATTTGATCCCTTTTTGTCGCTTTCGCCCTTACTTCCCGATGTTTAAGTTCTATCTCATATTAAATACCACTCATGTCTTGTATAGATAACAATTTCCCCTATGCAATAAGTTCAAATTAACGCTCGAATCATTGTCATTTTGTCTCTTATTTCCGTACGTAGTTAAAGTATATCATCATCGCTACATATAGAAAAATCTTAAATTTTAGATAATTGTTTTTGTCGTTTATTTTCGTACCTTTAGTTGTGATTGGCAAATTTTAACTTCCACATATATTGCAAAACTTAAAACTAATACCGTTCGGATCCTTTTTGTCGGTTTTGTTGGTACTTCCCTAGCTTCAAGTTTTGTCTCGTGTAAATTATCACTTATACTTATTATTAAAATATGATTTATTTCTTACATTTTTTGATGTACCAAAGTATCCTTATTAAATTTAACTTTTAATGTCAAAATATTCAAAATTAAGACAAGAAATCTAATCATTTAAGAAGTCTGCTTATATATAGATAAAATTGTTCTTATATTTTCATATAAATATTACTTTTATATTTATTAATTAAAGAAATAAAAAAATCATTATCACCACTTATACGGTATCACATAATTACAAATAAATTGACATTTAATATAAAATTCAAGAAAATAGTATTGAGTATGCATCTTGAAACTATCGAACCAACGTCTGAAAGCCCAAATTCTTGTATTGCGGATCTTTGGTAATGACCCGTGAACTCCACTTTTCTATTCTCTTTTTTTTTTTTTTTTTTGTTTCCACTTTAAAATTTCTTCTTTTTTATCATCGGAGGTTTAAAATTCAAACTATTGTCTCAATATTCATCTAAAATACAAAGAAAAGTTCATTAATCAATGATTATTGTAAGTGTTTGATCATATTTATAGTTGTAAAGTCTGTCGATATTTTAAGTCTATATTTTAAGTCTGGTTAATTTCTCACCAATACATTAATGAATATGGTTTCTCAACAATTTAGCAAGATATTAACACTTGTCAATTTCATGACTGTTTTTCTACTTTATTTTGAATTCTACTTTCAAATTTTGAACTTGATATAGGTTTGTGGATTCAATTCATGAAATATTGTTAAGATTCATAAATTTTAGAGTGATTATGATAAAGAATTAAAGAGAAACGAACAATATAGTTTTGTTGATTATTATGTATTTCAAATCATGTCTTGTATAGATAACGCTTCCCCATAAGCAATAAGAAGTTCAAATTAATGTTCAGATCATGGTCGTTTTATCAACATATTTCTGTATGTAGTTAAAGTAGAACATGTGAAACTCTATAATCCAATCCCACTTTAGATATAATTGATATTAATCTATGTTATTTATTGAAAAAGAATATAGAATTATTATCTACCATATAAAAATCTATCATAAAATAGAATAAATTATAAGACTAATATTTATTAAAGAAAAGTACTATAATATTTTTTATAATAGTAATCTTAAATTCTGGAGGCCCTATTCCTAATTATCTAAATTAAGACTAAACTAGTGACTATGACATAACATTTCTATTCAATCACATAGGTGTACTAGAATAGTTAGAAATTATGAAGAAAATGTAAACATTTCGTTTTACAATTAAATAAAAATAATACTTTGTCAAAGTGAGTAATAAGCTTTTTGTAGCACTTGGCTGGAATTTGCAGAATTTGCATGATGTTCTTTGTGATATTCATAACGTTGCAGTAAAATTAAAGAGTGAGAAAAGTAGAAACAAAAATAAAACATAATTATAAATATAAGCAAACAAATGGTTTATGAATTTGAGATTACATTTTGTAAATTCTAAAATAGGGAACTATTATTTACTAACCCTTATTTCACATCGCCATTGAGAAATGCTTTATGTTATAGGTAAGAAATTAGTGTAAACTTGTAAATTTATTTTCTCTTACCACCAGAAATCCAAATTCATAAAGAAAATACTTTAGGAATTAGACCATCAAATTGACAAATAAAAAAGTGAACTATGATTTTTACCTTCAATTTTAAGGGTACACCTCTAGTGCCAACTTGGTTATAAAATCGGTTTAATTTGGAGAATGTGTTATTTCCGTTTTTTAATCAATCCTATAGCGGCAAAAGATTATCTTATTTGGGGTATGCATGCTTACAAAATCCATTGAAAAATGTTTTGATGTAAATATATCTAAATACACATAATTATTGGAATATTTTTTGATATAATATACTTATGGAATCCATATATAACATTAATATGATATAACCGTAACTTATTTAGATTTTAATATTTGACTCAATTAACATAATTTAAACTTCATAAACTTATAAGGGTTGAATTAAAAGCAAACAAAAAAGACTGAGATGAAAACAAAATTAAAAAAAAAATTGATGCGCCAAAAATGGTCAAGTGATTGTTTGTGTGTTACAAATATTTGTTTGTGATATTGATTGGTGGGTGTCGAATCCAACAAAAATAAAAACATACTTTAAAAAGATTTGTAATCAGCGATAAGTAGGGTCGATCCACAGGGAATTGTGTAAAATTTAATTCCTAAATTACTAATATCGATAACAAGGGGGTTTTGGATTGGATTAACTAAATTCAAAATTAAAGACGAAATTAAAAACGTAAGAGATTTAAAAACGCAGATTAAAAGGACGCAATTAAAGTAAAATTCGGATTTTAATATGATGAAAAATTCTAGTCTTCGGATTCTCTCGGTATTGATTCAATCAATTCGATCACTGATGCAAAGATAATTCAATGTTTTATAGATAAATTGGCTATAGTTATTAACAAGCTCTAATAACCTAGTCTTTCCTTAAGTCGTCGATAACCAAAACAAGCTCTTTGATTACTCCTCTTACCAATTCGACAACCCTAAACAAGCTCTTAGGATTTAGCCTATCGATAGCATGCACGTATTAGAAAGACACCAATTCTAGCCAACAAACATATAAGCTCGGTTTATTTAGACCAGATTACTAATTCTCATAACGACTAATCGAAAACGATTAAATAATCAACGTCGCTAACTGCTACAAAATTAGGGTTAGCCAGTCACGGAGTTACCCCTAAATAGCTAAATACAATTTCAAAGATTAAATAATTGATCAGGTTATCTAACCTATTGAAACATATTGTCAACAGAGCTCAGAGAAAAAGTAAATACCTAATAACAGAGAAATTATAGCACAATTCGATCTCACGAATTTAAAGAATCAAACCTTGAAGAATCCTCGACTAGAAGTATGAGCTTAGCTGCTCATAATCGAACGTATGCACCAATATTAAAAATCGAGAACTCCAGAAGTTAAAAGGAAAAACGATGCTTGAATAAAAATAAAATCAAAGGTGTCTTGTGGAATAAAATTCCACATACTTATAATAAAAGAGTCCTAATCCAAAAAGGAAACTAATTAGGGCTCTAACAAACTTAACAAACTCAAATCTTGAAATATCTAGAAATAAGGAAATAAAATCTAAACAAATAAAAGAGAATAAAATCTCATATATCCGAAAATCAGTTGGCTTCTATAGCAAAAATCCGAATCTTAACAGAAAATCTTCAAAAATCTTCATGAAACGCGTTTTCTGGGCAGAAGCGTTCAGAGACTTAAGCGTGGGCACGCTTAATTCAGGAAAGTCTTTTGCTGCTGTTCTTTTTATGCTAACTCAAATTCTGCTCATTTTTCTCCTGTTTTCATCCCATTTGGCTCCTTTCTTTATGTAATCACCTAGAATTCAAATATCAACATAATATTACGAAATAAGGAGCATAATCGTAGCAAAGTACTCGATCTTGAACATATAAAACATGCATAAAACACAACCTAACATTGATCTTTTATTTTACACCAAAATCCCTTGATTGAAGAGTGTAGATTAATTACTTCAATTGCAATTTAGAACTCATATATAAGGTATCATAAATATTTGTCGTTGCAAGTTATAGCCATGAAATTTTGTGTTACAATTGATTATTACATGACTCCTACTGAAATATTGGGTTTTTCTCTTGTGCAAATACATTGCATATTGGATGTCCACAAATAATGAAAACAAGTAAAAACATTTGTGTAGGGCATCATTATAAACATGATACAAATTAAATAAAAATAATTGTTTTTAACTTATCAATGTCATAAGCTTTAGTATTTTACTAGCCCAATCGACTAATTAATCTAATTCAATAATTTCATCATCTTCTATTTCTATTACATCATTATGAACATTTGATGATGAAGGTTCAGACCTTCTGTCAATTACCATTTGTGGACTAGAAGAATCTCTTTGACGTCTTAACATTGAGGCTCGTATGTGAGGTGCTGGAAAGCTATGTTGGTAATCTGAATCATGACTCACATATCGAACGAGGGGCCAAACAACATACAATATCCAAGCATTCAAATATCGTTAATGATTATAATATAGAATAATAGAAAAAAAGTAATAAAAGTACAAAATTAATTAACAAAATGAAAAAATCATTATTTTACTCTATATTGTAATATTTACAACGTCATACCTGTTCTCAACAACGCCGAATGGGCTATCATGGTAATGAATACTCGGGAGAATAACCGTTGATTGGGGTCCGTGAATGATATATTCGCCATTGATCATCTGAAGTGCAACGTTAGTGTCGAGACTTTGTTGGAGTCCATTTATTGTTCCCCTTTCAAAAATAAAATTAAAGTATTTTAGGTTAGAGAAATAAAGCATAGTTAAAATCTGTAGATAAATCTATCAACGAATTTGAAATACTTACAACATTTTGTTTGTGATAATAAATCTAAAAATAAATACAAATTAATAAAAAGAATGTATAAATGTATATACATATAAGAAATCCGTATTTAAGTTTTTATAAGCAGATTTTGAGCACCAAACGCGTATATACAATACATACACATAATAAATAACTAGTTAAATTTGTTGCTTGTGTTAACCTAACGTGCATTCCAAAATCATGAAATTTACCGATCACACTTTATATGATCCTAATATTCTTTAAAAGATGCTTTTTACTAATCTAAATATGAGTTTTAGAGTAATCGGGGACTAATAATGACTGTAAAAACAATGTGATTATCAAAGTTATAAACGCGCGCACGCGCGCGCGCACACACACACACACACATATATATATATATCTATATATATATAAAAGTTCCAAGGTGCGACCCGGTGATTGTTTCGGTCAAAACAATTTTAAGGTATGGAAGCATGTTGGATCCTTGTTTTTCTATTCTTAGTAAATGCAAAGCTTTAAATATGACGAATATTTATCATCACAATTTATATTGTCCTGTTTATTATCTTCAACCGATACATCATAGATATATTGGAAGAATTGGATCTCCTAATCCACACTTAGACCCATACTATGTACAAAAATATGTTAATCCTAATATTATTAAAACATATCAACAAAAAAGATATAATATTCTTAAAAGTATTTCTTATTGGGAAAACTTAGAGCACGGCTCTGAATATCCATATTTACATCCTAATTATAAAGATAGTATTAAATTTCATCTAGAAGTCTGTTTAAAGAACTCTTTAAAAATATCAATAAAGAATTAAATAAATTATCTGGATAATTAAAATGATTGTTTACCTAGTTCTTCCTAATAATCGATACTTTTATTTTTATAACTATAATCAAAATGATACAGTTCTCCCTTGCTTGATTATTCTTATTTTTAATGATATTTTTTCTTATAATATAGTTGATTTCTTTGATATATTACAAATTATCGAGTTTTTTGAAAAAATTTCCGCTGCTGCACAAAATATATATATATATATATATATATATATATATATATATATATATGCTACTCTTCAAGTTAAACTCGTCCCAGTTAAAATAAATTTTTTTAAAAGAAGGTACTCATTGTCCATTTATTCATTACAAAATACAATATCTAATATAGGTATATGGGACATATAATTAAGGTAATTATGGACAAAAGTTACTCATATGTAATGAACAATGTTGTAATTTGTCATCCAGTTACACGTAACAATATTTAATATGTGAAAAAGTTACAATTATAATTTGTCAAATTCATGGATTTATGTAAGATGTATAGTGTTCATATTGAAACATAACATACCTATAAGTTGAAGTTGTATTACTCACTGCACGATCCGGGTAGACATGAATCTCAACATGTTGCTGCAACATTAATAGTTTTGATATATTATAAAATGTAAAAAACTAACTAAATTAATTTGAAATAAATCTTCTAACATTTACATGATTTATATGGGTGTGTATGTGTCTAAAAGTGCCCTAACATTGATTATTACTTAATAGTACTAAAGGAATAAATTGAGTAAATAAAACAACAATAGAAAATTAATAATATTCCTCCATTTGTTTTGTTCTCCTAACATTACTAAAACATTGTAATATGGGAGAAATAATGCATTAATAGTTTTTAACAATTTGAACTAGGAATTAAACATGGTTATTTTCTAGTATTTATTGCTCCTTTCATTTCATTAAATATTGGGATTATTATGTTAATATGCTTACTTTCAATGAGACATCATACATAACATAATTTTGTACAATAACATTGGGATCATTATGTTGATATACTTACTTTCAATGAGACATCATACATAAAATAATTTTGTGCATGTTTGATGTCTTTACAACTTTTTTAGTAGTCAAAGATAATAGGATATTGGTTTTATTTGAAACTTATTGAATTTATGTGAAAAGAAAAGGTGTACTTAAAATTTAGTTGTGGTTTGACGAATCGAATTGAATTCAACTTACCGCATTTGATAGAGGGTTATTATTCTCATTTTCAGCTAATCGCCATTCACCATTTTCAGTCACCCTACAGTTTGGACATATCATGTTCCCTTGCCTGTAATTAAACTCCGAACCAATGCAATCTACAAGCAAAACAAAATGAACAATGTAGTAAGAACATCTTGTTTTAATATTCAAAAATATTTTAATTATTCGAGGAAAAATGATAGCATTAGTTAGGTTATAAGATGTCTTTTGCAATTTTAACCGAAATGTTAAAGTCTTGCAAAATTAGTTGATGAACCTTTTTTTAAAAAATATTAGTCTCAACTATTAACATAATGATAAAGTGTTAGTTGGTCTTGTGCAAGGGACGTGATCAGAAGTAAATCTAACAAAACATTTGATTACGTGGATTGCACATGATCAGTACTAAATTTAACAACACGTGCATTTCACGTGCAATATTATATCTATTTTATTAATTATTTAAACCATAATTGAAAAAATGTGCAACACAGGAGAATTATACTTGTTTATAAACAATGACTGAGATTGCAACACATCATATCATATAGGACCAACATTGCAATTTTCCCATGTTTGATTGTTTTGTGCTATTGTATGCTAACTTTATGTTGACAAATTAATTTCATTTCATTCGTGATAAATTGAGAAACATAATTCAATTGTTTTCATTTTATTTTACGTATGGGGTATCTTTATTAGGGGGATTTCACAAAGCAAACTTAAAATCGACCACGGGAGCAAAGACTAAATTTCTCATACATACTAAAATATGTGACTTTTAAGGCACTATCTAATATGACTATGACAAAATAATAAGTTATATGTTACAAGAATGTAGAAACCATATATATTAGAACACAAAGAACTAACTATCGAACAAAGTAACTCTCCATCACCTGTCGTGCATGCCTCAATGTTAAGACGTCGAAGAGATTCTAGTGCACCAATGGTAATCAACAGAAGATTGGAAGCTTCATCATCTTATCAATTCAACAGAGTGCAAGAGGAGCAACTGACAATGTAATAGAAGTAGAAGATAGAGAAATTGTTGAATTAGATTTAAGTAGTCAATTGGACTAGTTAGACACTAAATCCTTGAACATTGATAGGTCAAAAAATTATCTCACAGCTATAAATATCGTCTTCACCTGCACTGTTTGTTCTATCTCTAAGGTTTTCTTCATCATTTTCTTCCTAGCAAAAAAACACTCCTAATTGACTTTTGTGAATATTCTTTTTAAAGAAAAAACAAGAATTCTTCATTTTCTGCACGATTTGTTTAAACACGATTCTTAATGACAACAGCTGTGGCGAAGCCGAATTTATATGTGGCCATTTATTTCATTTGGGTTTATATATATTTTTTTTCTTGTTTTTTTTTGGTATTTGTAATTGTGCGTTACGAACTTCATCTTTGTATAATCTTTTTTTTTCCCATTATTTTCATGGCCTTTTTTAATTTTTGCTGTCTGCTCAATTTGATTTAATTGTTCTTTTTATATGGTTCCTTTTTTTTTATCTCGATCCCATGAAAATTAAAACACATGATCTATGGTTTTAAGTTTTGATTTATATCAAATTCTATGTTTACAGAATTACAACAAATATATTAGCTTTAGGAAAGTTCTTAAAATGGATTTTGTGAAACATCCCTATTTTTTGTTTATAGACCTAATTGTATGAACAAGTCGGGACTCGCTTGAGTTGTTCCCTTATAATTTTAAAGGTGTTGCATTTTATTTTATTAATTTATTTGCTTTATGGTATATATCTAAAAGTATATCATTTATTAATTTGGCCTTTTTGGTTAGTAAAAGTTAAATAATAAATAAAAAGAAAGAGAATTTTAAGCCAGAGAACAAATATTTTAGAGAAGAGAATGTAAGAAATTAAAATTTAGAAAGAAATAATAAGATCTTCCTAAAATAAACTTTTGTATCCAAGTGACCTATTAAAATATTTCTCAATATTAGAAACCCTTTCTGTAAGCTTTTCATCTGAAAAATTATTTTTCAAAAGTCAGGGTTAAGAACCTTTTGCACTTAATTACCCATATTCGTTTTATTTTTAATCAAATTTGTGTTATATAAGAGTGTGCAGATTGACAAATCATATTCTATAACTTTTTTTTTATTCTTTGTTTTAATATGGCAATTGTTTAATGATACATCTTTTACACCTTTTAATAAGATTTAGAAAATCTATAAAGTTAAGATTCATATCAGTATCAAATATAAAAGTTCTAATAAATAAATTCCATACAAAATTATTGTTGATTGATTTTTAAATTTAAAGGCCTATCTCCATAATTTATTTGCCCTAAATTTTGGAAATTTCAGATTGAAATGTTGGTGAAAGTTTAGTTTGGATTGAAAAATACTTTTATGAGTTTAGTAACTTTCCATTAAGTTTTTATTCACGGGTGTTCTGAAAAATTGAGGGGCCAAAGTTGAGGGAGTCAATCAATATTTTGGCGTAATTAATATATTACTTATCATTCAGATTTTATATTAGTTTTAAGAACTTCTATTTCTTTATTTTAAAAATATATTGGACAATTATGAGACGATTGAATGTTACGAACAGTATGAGTTTAAGAAATTCAAGTGTACAACATGATTTCAGATGGTAATATTGACTGAACATGCATATTTTTGATAAATACATGTAATATAATATAAAATATTTGGGTTAATCTCAGTGATAGTTCTGAAATTTCATGCTTGTATAACTTTGCTATCAAATATTACACTATTGTTCCTTAAGTTTAGATTTTATTTAATATCGCCCTTTATAATATTTCGGTATCTCTTGGATGGATCGTTCTACATGTGCAACATTCACTCATTTGCCCATTAAAGATGGCTTTACAAATGCAGATGCTCTTCAATCTAGTTAAAATCTACCAGAATATAGTCAAACTGATGAAAGTGAATAAAAATTGAACTTTAGGGATGGTAGTGTAATATTTTGTATTTGAAAGGCCAAAGCAATATATAGTTGAAATTTTAGGAATAATTAGCGAAATATATACTTAATATTTTAAGTTTCAGGATATATGTTCAATGAATTATCTTTAGTAATATTCTCAATATAGTGATATTTATTTAGTAACATCTGATTAAAAAAAATGATGGCAAATTTGATGTTTGTGATCGATTATCAAAATACGAAAAAAATTATTATTTAAATCGATGATTAATATATAGCTAATAAATATAAAGAGTAAAATAAAATGTTCATTTAGTAAATGAGGAATCTCTTTTTTGACTTTTAATGTATGTAGGAAAAATTAAATTTGTTGAGCGAACAAATTTAAATTTGAAGTGTTTATCTCTGCGACGTGTCTAACTGAAAACAAATTATTTATGTTGGAAACATGTTCAAACACTTACAACAATCAATGGTTAATGAATTTTTTTTTTATGAATATTGAGACAATGGTTTGAATCTCAAAGCTCCAATTGTAAATAGAAAGAATTTTCGGTGAAAGAAAAGAGAGAAAAATAATGGAGTTCGCGGGTGGATCCAATACTGGAGATCCCAATATAAGAATTCAGGATTCTAGAAAATGATTCGGTAGTTTGTAGATGAACACTCTGAACCATTTCTCGAGTATCATATTACATACAGTTTATTTGTAATTATGTGTCACGTGCATGTGGTGAAAATGAATTTCTAATTCGTTTTAATGGATAAATATAAGATTAATTTTATATTAAAATAATCTTATCTATATATAAGTAGAGTCGTAATATAATTAGACTTCTTATTTTTTACTCGTTTGACATTAAAAATTGAATTGTATAGGATATTTTAGAAACATAAATAATGTAAAAACAACTCGTACTTTTTATGATAGATAATTGGAAGCCATAATTTATACAAGAGACAAAACATGAAGGTAGGGAAGTACCAACAAAAGCGACAAAAAGTATCCGAGTTATAATAATTTTAAGTTTTATATATACAGGGAAGCTATAATATATACGAATCATAACTTGAAATAGAGAAATAAGCGACAGAAACAATTATCCAAAATTTTACTTTTTAATTTTGTACACAACAAATTTGTAATTCTGAAAATCAAGAAACACAAAAATTGTGACAAATGAATTTATATAAATCAAAATGAAATATGGGGTACAAATTTCTATTCTAATCCTCTGATTCTTCCTTCAAAATATGTTGACTTGAATATTGGAGTTGACTTTGCTTCTTTGATCTTCTCCAACGTTGACTTGAATGTTTATAACGTTAATTCGAGGGCTTGGCAGCTTAATCTCGGATCAAATGTTGACTTTGATATGAAATTTGAAATCTTCAAGGTTGACTTTGTGACTTTTGATCTTCCTTGAGCTTGATTTGAACTTCTATAACGTTAATTCGTAGGTTTAGCACCGTAATTACGAATCAAACGCTATAATTTGATGAACTTCCTCAAGAACGCCTTGAATATCGCCTAGAACGCCTTGAATCTTCTTTGTATATTCGAAGAACCTTCGTAGAGAAAATTCTTCTTTGTATTCGAAGAACTTCTCTAACTTTTTTATCGTACTTCTCTGTGTGTGTAATTTATGAACTCCAAAGGACCCTATTTATAGGTGTAGGATGGAAGAGTTTTGGATAATTTGGAATCCAGTGATAATTATCTATTTGATTTAATAAATAATTATCATAATTTCAGAGTCATTTGATTGGCTGATAGAAGATCTAGATAGATCTTCTAGATACTATCCAAAATTTAACTTGAATTAATAATTATCCAAAACTTAACTTAAATTTATCCAAAACTTAACTTGAATAAATAAATATCTTTTGTCGTAGACGACTTTTGATTTGTCAATATTTCCACATGGCATGATTTGATTGGTTGCAAAATTTCAATATCTACAAATTTGTAGAACAGATAATCTATTTTTAACTATGTACAGAAATAGTAGGTAAAGCGGCCATGGTTGAGCATCAATATGAACTTCTTATTGCATTGGGGGAAGTCTTATCTGTATGAGATACGAGTAGTGATAATTTATACGAGACATAACCTGAAGTTGGGGAAGTACAGACAAAAACAATCCAAATTATAATAATCTTAAGTTTTACTATATATATACCGGGAAGTTATAATTTATATGAATGACAACTCGAAGTACTCTATAAGCGACAAAAAACCATGACCCGAAATTTAACTTGTTTCCATATCGAGAAGTTATTATGTACTTTAACTACGTAGGAAAATAAGCCGACAAAAGGACCATGATTTGAACATTAATTTGAGCTTCTTATTGCTTATGGAGAAGTACGGAAATAACCAAAAAATGATACCAATCGTATCTCTATTAATTCTTTATCGTAGTAACTCTAAAATTTATCAATCACCCGGTCAAGACATGTACAATCTAAACAATATTTCATGAATTGCATCCACAAACCTATATCAAGTTCAAAATCTGAAACTAAAATTCAAATTACAGGAGGAAAATTATCATGAAATTGACAAGTGTAAATATTGACAGATTTCATAGCTGGATTGTTTAGAAATCATCTGTTATTCATTAATATATTGGTGAGAATTAATTAGGGTTCAAATATCGACAGAATTCACAGCTATAAATAACCTTTTCAGCTGCACTTCTTTGTTCTATCTCTAGGGTTTCTTCTCCTTTTTCTCCTTTTATTTTATTTTATTGATTTATTTTTTTGTGGTATATTTTCAAAAGTATTTCATTTATTAATTTGGGTTTTTTGGTGAGTAAAAGTTGAATAATAACTAAAAAGGAAAAAAAAAGAATTTGTAAGGGGCCGAGAATAGATTACTTTAGAGAAGGGAGTGGAAAAAAATAAAATTTAAAAAACATTATTAAAAGCCTAGATAAATATTTTGTATCCAAAAAACCTGTACAAATATTTTTCAATTTTAAAACACATTCTAAAAAATTTAACATTTTGCAGTAAGTTACCCATATATGAATTTATATCTAAATAATTTTTGTTTAAAGTATTCAAATTATAAATCGTACAAAATATCTTTTTTTTTTTTGCATTAAAATTGTAATAATTTAGTATAATTTGCTCTTTATTCTATAATATCGTAATTATTTAAAAATACATTCTTTACAAATTTTAATAAGATTTAAAAATATATAAAGTTAAGATTAAAATCATTATTAAATATAAAACTTCTAATAAATAAAATTCTACACAAAATTACAGTTAATTGTAATTTCAAATCTAAGCGCCTAGTCCATAAATTTATTAATCATAAATTTTGGAATAATATGTTAGTGAAATTTTTTTTGATCTAAAAATATTTTTATGAGTTTTTTCAGACAAAACATAATTTTAATTTTCTAATGTAATTTTCCCTAAACTTTTACTTAGCTACCCTTCTTCTAAGAAAGAGTCAAATTTTGTTCCAAAAGCCCACCATTCGAAAATAATTCAGAATGCAGTTTATAATTAAATGAATTTATATGATTCAAAAGTAAATGAAAAGTTAATTATATCATAAAATATTAATACTTTAGAATACGGAAATATAGAAGCAGAAAGAAGCAAAATATAGGATTAAAAAAATTACTATTAGCATTCTCCAATCTATTATATATTTTTATTTAATTTAGCTTTGTCTTATTTCTTTTGTTTTGTTTATATCGTAGTTTTCATTTGCTAGTTATATTCTTTATTCTTCACGGAGTAGATATATTGCACGTACATAAATTCAACTACATTTTATGTTGTTACTCTAAGTCATAACATAAATTTAAATTTTTGTGGTAGAATTTGACTGTTAATATGATTTGGTAGAGTTTGATTGCAATAAACTTATATTAATGTACGTAAGTTGAACTTTCATATGATTGGCTCACATATGGCACGACGGGCCTAATAACATACATTGCACCAAGCATTCAAGTATCATTAATAGTTATAATATAGTTATTAATAAAATGAAAAGTGAAAATGAATGATACAAAAAAAAAAGTAATATAAGTACAAAATTGACAAATCTACAGATATACATGTTGCAGTTATTAATTAACAAAATGAACTAATTATTATTTTAAATTGTATGAATAAGTAATTGTTCTTACTAATCAAATGATCTTAATGTATAGTCTAACATCTACAACATAGTGCGGAAAATACAACGTACCTGTCCTCAACTACCCGATGTTCCAATCTAGTGCCTTGTATTGGAAATGAGTATGCGTTTCTATAAAGTCGAATTCAGCTGGTGACGCTATAGAAGGGCTGTGATGGTAAAGATAAGACACTACGATAGCCGTTGGTTGGCCATTGATCACTTGAAGTGCAACGTTACTGTTGTGACTTTGTTGGGATCCGTTTATAGCGCTTTAATTACGGTTTAAGGAAAATAAATCATTATTGTAACATATTATTAGATTGATTTATCAATAAACTTGAAATACTTACAACATTTTTTTTTTCATAATAAATCTAAGAATGTATAAGTTCATATATACATATGTGAGTGTGCGTGAGAAAGAAGTAGTTATATATGTGCACATTTTGTGCACCAAATGCATATATACAATGAATATATAGAATAAATAACTAGTCGAATTTTGTAGGTTGCATGCACCTAATGTGCATGCATGCCAAAATTATGATATTTACGAATCATAAATTATAAGATCATAATATTCTTACAAAACATTATTTATCAATTAAATACAAGTTGTATGCATTCGATGACTATTAATGATTGTAAAAACAACATGATTCTTAAATTTATATGTATATATGTGTGTGTGCGCGCTTGCGTGCTCTACTCTTCTAGTTAAACTCGTACTAGTAAAATTTTCTAAAGGATAGTTCTTATTGTTTCTTAGTTCATAACAAAATATAATATCAAATGTAAGTATTTGAGGGAATTAAGGACAAAAGTTTTACTCATATGTATCAAACAAAGTTGGAAAATGATGTAATATATCATTAGATTGCACGTAACAACATTTTGTATTTAACGAAATTACTACTTTCATTTGTCACATTCATGAATTTATGTAAAATTTATCGTCTTCGGAGTGAAATATAAAATCATTGATCAAAGTAAGTTACCAAGTAATTAGTTGGTATCAGTTACCTAGAAGTTGAAGCTCTATTACTCATTGCATGATCCGAGTAGACATGAAACTCCATGTGTTGCTGTAACATTAATGGCTTTGAAAAATTATAAAATGTAACAACAAACAAAATTAAGTTTGAAACTAAACCTTCTAATGTTTACATGTATTATACGAGTGTGTATATGTGCTTGAAAGTGCTCTAACATGCATAATTAGTCCAAAAGACATAAACGGGGCAAATAAAACAACAATAGAAAAAATGAATAATATTCCTATCATCTTTTTGTTAGTAACACTACTAAGACATTATCATATGGAAGAAATAATTCATCAATAAATCAAACTCAAACATTTTAAACAATTTGTGCTAAGATTAAGGTATTGATATGATTATGTTCTAGTGCTTAATGCTCCTTTCATTTCATTTAATATTTGTATTATTATGTTCATAGATTTTGTTTCTATTAGACGCCACATAATGTAATTGTATACCTGAATTTATTTTTTCCAACTCTTTTAGTAATCAAAGATAATGTGATGTTACTATTATTTGAAATATTGGGAACTTTTGTGAATATAAAAGATATACTTGAAATTTTGGTTTTGGTTTGATGATTTTAACTGAATTTAACTTACCACATCTAATAGAGGGTCACAATCCTCAGGGTTACTATCCTCATTTTCAGCTAATCGCCATTCACCATTTTCAGTCACCCTGCAATTTGGACATAGCATGTCCCCTTGCTTGTAATTAAACTCTGAACCAATGCAATCTACAATCAAAAAATCAAACAGCACTGTGATATGAACGTCTCATGTTGTTTTAATTTAAATTATATTTGTAATCATTTGATGGAAAAGTACAGCATTAGTTAGCTCCTAGGATAGGTCTTTTGCAATTTTAATCCAAATGTGAAACACTTGCAAACCTAGTTGAATAAATTGGAATATTTTTTCTACAATCTTATTCTAAACAATTAGTGTAGTGATAAAACAGTTAGACGGTCATATGCATTGGATGTGATTAGTAGCACTTTTAACAGAACATTCGGTTACGTGCATTATACGTGATCAGTACTAAATATAACTACATGTACATTTCACGTGCGAAATTACATCTATTTGATTAATTATTTAAACCCTAATTGAAAAAATGTACCATATAGGAGTATTATGCTAGTTTGCAAATAATTATTGAAATCACAACACATCATATCCTATAGGATCAACCTTGCAATTTTCCCATATTTTATTGGTTTTATGTTGTCATCTGCTAGCTTTTGTTGACAAGGTAATTTCATTTCACTCATAATAAACTAAGAAACATTATTCATATCTTTTTATGTACAAAGCAAACTTAAAATCGACCATGGTAGCAAAGGCTAAATATTTTTCATATGTACTTAATATGTGACTTCTAAGGTACTATCTAGTATGATTGATAAAATAATGAAATATTTGTTACAAGAATGGAGCAACATACATCTCAGAACACAAGGAACTAACTATCGAACTACTTAATTTAAGTTTATTGCAATCCAACTCTACCAATCGTATTAACAATCAAATTCTATCATATAACTTGAAATATATATCATGAATTTCATATTGAATATCCGTTTATTTACTTAAAGTAGCAACATAAAGTGTAGTTTAATTCATGTACTTACAATATATTTACTCAATAAAGAATAAACTATATAACTAATCAAAGAAAACTATGATATGTAGGAGAAAAGCGAATAATTGAAACTAAAGAAATAAGAGAAAGCTATGTAATATTTAAGGAAAAATGACTTTAAAAACTAAATGTAATATTTTGTCTAAAAAAAACTCATCTTGCAGCTGGAATCGTCCCATCACTTGAAACTTGAAGCTCCACGACAATGGATTTTTCCTTCTCAACTAGATGTTGATTCTTTGACGCCTCAACTTCATCTTGCGCCTCAACTTGTTTTTCAATTTCGTGCATGGCATCCACGTCGTCTGCTTTCTTCATCAACTTTGCAATTAGAGTGGCTTGCTCTTGAACATGCTTCATTAATCCTTCAACAGCTTTTGTCAAGTTTGCAATTTGCTCCTCCGGAGTGGTAACATTTGTCATCATGGCACATGCGATGTTTGAGTCACTTGATGTAGAACGTTGTGGGGATGAATACTTCTCTTCATCATGATTGATTTCATCACCAAAGCGGAATGCGTCATCCTCAACATGCTCAAGTAGGGGAACCACCTTTGACGATGTTTGTAGCTTCATGGGCATACTTCTTGCGGTGACGCCAATGACTTCACTCGTGGAGTTTGAAGGATTTGAGATGATCATCTTGGATTCCACTATCTTCATAGCTTTGACTTGAGCATCCATTTGAACTTGTTGAAGTGAAGAGATGAAAGGTAGAGATCATCCCACTGGGCGTGCCAAAAATTTGTACACAACAAATTTGTAATTCTGAAAATCAAGAAACACAAAAATTGTGACAAATGAAATTTATATTGATCAAAATAAAATATGGGGTACAAATCTCTATTTTAATCCTCTGATTCTTCCTTCAAAAATATGTTGACTTGAATATTGGAGTTGACTTTGCTTCTTTGATCTTCTCCAACGTTGACTTGAATGTTTATAACGTTAATTCGAGGGCTTGGCAGCTTAATCTCGGATCAAACGTTGAATTTGATATGGAATTTGAAATCTTCAAGGTTGACTTTGTGACTTTGATCTTCCTTGAATTTGATTTGAATTTCTATAACGTTAATTCGTAGGTTTAGCACCGTAATTACGAATCAAGCGCTATAATTTGATGAATATCTTCAAGAACGCTTTGAATATCGCCTAGAACGCCTTGAGTCTCGCCTAGAACACCTTGAATATTTGAAGAACCTTCGTAGAGAAAATTTGAAAAGCTTCCTTCGTCTTCTCTAGCTTTTTGATTGAGCTTCTGTGTGTGTCATTTATGAACTCCAAAGGACCCTATTTATAGGTGTAGGATGGAAGAGTTATGGATAATTTGGATTCCATTGATAATTATCCATTTGATTTAATAAATAATTATCATAATTTTGGAGCCATTTGATTGGCTGATAGAAGATCTAGATAGATCTTCTAGATATTATCCAAAAATCAACTTGATTTGATAATTATCCATAAATTAACTTAAATAGATAAATATCATTTGTCGTAGACGACTTTTGATTGGTCAATATTTTCACGTGGCATGATTTGATTGGTTGCAAAATTTCAATATCTACACATACATATTGTGAAACTCAAAAGTAATATCATTCGGATCCTTTTTGTCGGTTTTGTTGGTACTTCCCCACTTTCAAGTTTTGTCTCGTATAAATTATCACTTATACTTATTATAAAAATATGATTTATTATATACATTTTCTGATGTACCTAAGTATCATTATAAATTTAACTTTTAATGTCTAAGATATTCAAAATTAAGACAAGAAATAAGGACTATGCTTATATATAAATAAAACTGTTCTTATATTTTTCATATAACTATTACTTTTACATTTATTAATTAAAGAAATAAAAAATCATTATCGACGCATACACAGTATCACATAATTATAAATAAATAGATTGATTATGAGTAGCAAAATTGTATAGAAGTAAAATAACATGCTTATTAAGTTACAAAAAATATTAAAATTAAATTTTCTTTAAAGAGCATAAAACCTGAAACTTAAGATATTTAGTGTATATTTCATTAATAATACCTAAAATTTTGACTATATCACTTTGGTATTTACAATCCCTAAATTTTAATTTTAATTTCACTTTCGTCATTTTAACCATATTCTGGTGAATTTTGGCCAAACTGGTGAGCACGTGCATCTGAAATGTCATCTTTTAGAGGCGTATGTGTGATGCATATGTATATTTAAGGTGCACAAGTTGCCTAATCCAACATACACTGAAATATTATCAAAAGGGATAAATCCAAATAAAGCCTAAACTGAATGAACGATAACATAATATTTCATAGTGTAAGGACCAAATTATGCAAATATGAAATTTCAAGGATTGTTACTGACGTTAGCCAAAATATTTATTTCTTTATTAAAACTATGCATGTTAAATATTTATCATCTTAAATTTAATTGCACACGTAAATCTCTTAAACTCATATCGTTGAGCTTTCGATCAAGATCTTATCGCCTTCCACGTTAGAGCTCTCGCTCGAATCGAAACCTTTTTTGTGTTGTAGGCTTTCGACTCAATCTAATAGTCTACTTATCCGGAGCCAATAAAAGGGAAAGTTTTCGCGAATTGATTCTCAGATTATTTTATTGTCCTGATTTCTAATAATTTACACAAAAAAAACTAAATTAAATGATGAAACTGGTACAAAAATAATTGGACCCATTAATTTGTGCTTCATTTTGTGTTATTAGTTCCGTTTATAGAATATAAAAATTAGGACCCATTTGAACGAATGGATTTGGGTCAGGGGCTTTGAAATCCGCATCTTAAATTAATTTTTATATTTAGTCCAAAAATATGAATTCGGAGATTTGAAATCCATTTTTTTAAGCTGAATTAAGTTCAAACTTAATTTTTAATGCATTTAAAAAATTCTCATAAAGAATCTAATGGGCGATATTTATTTCTCAATATAGTAATTATTTACTATCTACATACATATTACTCGTAATTAAGTGATTGATCAAGTAGTTACGTCTTACTTCTTAAGAGCATGCATATCTCGATATTACATTTTACTTACAAGTCGAAAGTGTCTAACTAAACTAGCTTTTAACAATCGATCCATCAAAAATATGTATTTTTTGTTGTCAAATTTGCGTAAATAATGGTTTTCGACTTCTTGTGCTATATCTAAATCTACGTACGTAGATTCAACTGAGTATATAATAAAATCTTGCATATGTATAAGGAAATTAACAAGAAAAAAGGAAAGCAAAACCTAAAAACTATTTATAGTTTACTAAAATTGCAAAATTAGGGTTTCTTTGGCTTCTTGACAAAATCACTTACACTTCCTAAAATAGCCTCACCAAAAATGAATTATAAGATCATACTTCTAGACTTATAAAATGCGGGACTCAAATATATATTGTAACGAAATAATTAATTAAGAATATAAAAGATAATATAGAATAAAATGTCGTTTGATATTATTCAACAGCATCACACAATATATTTCTAGTATCACCTTCAATAATTTCAAATTCTGCAGTCACCTATAAGGAACCAAAGAGAAAACTGTCAACTTTTATAAATATAAAACATATAGTCTTGGCGATTTTATTTATTTCTTTTGTTTTTTACAAACTACCTTTTTAAGTTTAAGAATACAGATGCTGAGAATAAAATGGACAGAAAATGTTTTAAATTATTGAAACAATAGATGGCTGCACTTATTTAATTCATATTTAATTCGATAAAACGAATTTTCATCACCGATTTTTCCTGGCATATGTATTTTTGCTTTCGCGATGAACCCTTTTTGTTGTCTCCTATACAGATCTGCCACCACAATTGTCAATATTTCGTTTGTGTTCAAAGCAAATATTATCAATTCAAAAAGAAAATTAATAACCTTGAGATCATGCAACATATTACAAACAAATTAAATATTATACTGTTATTAACGCAATATTTTATATTAAATGTATATAGATTCGTAGTATATAATATAATAGTAATATTTTAGCATGGACGATAATGAGTTTGAAATTCGCATGTGATGGATGAGAGAAAAACTTATTGAGAGTCCAATCAAGAGCATAGTATTATTCCTTGATTAGTTTCATTTTATATAATAATTAAAATTTGCTTATATATGTATGTGATAAATCATATTTTATTTTATTTTTCTAGGGTTTTTTCTTACATACACTTGGCGTTGAATATCAAGGGTTTAGATACGCAATATTAGGGTTAGAAAAAACGGTAGAATTTGTTGTAACTCTCGAAAATATAATGTCCATATAAAAATGATTTTTTTTTTTTTTTTTGTCAAATAAAGAAAATTTGTATGTGTCGGGTACATGACCTTTTTGATTAATTTGGGAATTATTTAAGTTGAGAAAACATTGTGTGAAAAGAGATCGTTAGATTTGGATAGTAGAACTAAATATAATATATTTTAAAAGTTATAGAACTAAACGTGACAAATTCATAAAAACATGAGAGAAAAACTGAATTAATTTACTGGATTAAAAATGCGATTTTTCTCATATATATTACAAGTACATATAACGTGGGGTGGGATTGATTTGCTCAATAGAGAGTATTTTTCAATATTTGGAATACTTTTCTTATATTAAGATTTGATCCGAAAAACATTATTATATATGTAGTAGAAGAAAAAAAACTATTTATATTAAGTTACGATGTGCTAAGCATACCTAGCTAGCACAAATTTGAGCAACTACAAACTGAAAGTGAAATATTGAAAGGACTATTATACTTAAACTATGCATTAAGACCAATGATTTTGTGAGAAATGAAATCTAATTAATTAATGTATATTTAATCAAGTTGGTAAGTCAATGTCAGTTAAAGTTAAATGTCAAAGTAGAAACCATTTTTGAAATAATATTTGTATATGGGAAGAAAGTCAAGTAATGATGGGGACTTTAATTTAAATTTTGTCATTTATATTATGTAATTACTTTAAGCTAAAGCAAGATTTGTAAATTAAAAAAGAAGTAATTGCAAGGCATGATAATTTAGAAGTTGGCATAGCAGCTCAATTTTCTGTGTGCCATATTTATTTATTCGTATTTTTCTTTTACTTTCACGTTCAGCAAATAAAATCCATGCAACACCTCAATAAAAAATATATTAGACCCTGTTATTAATTGCAAGTGTTAAATGGTTTTTCATCATGATTTATTGTATATTACTATCTTTAAATAGTTGACAGATTGGTACTTCAATATGTGAAAATATAGATAAAAATGTGATCAATTGGTTTGGTGTCAATTAATATCTTTGTTAAAAGGAAATAATGGTCACATATGGAGTTCAAAATATGAAAATTATTGAATGACAGGTGGATACATTAACCAAAAATCATCGCCTATACAATAGTTAGGATCAAATTAAAACTCATTAATATTTTACATTAAAATTTATGTGTTATTAATGTTATTATATTAGAACTAAAAAAACGAAGTAACACATCAAGTAAATAGAAGTCAAATTCTATGGATATGAATGAAATGAATCTAATCACAATAAAATCATTATTGTGAAATTGATAAGAGTTTATTTAAACATAAATTGTAAATATTAATTCAAATAAATTAATACTTATCAATTTTATAATAATATGATAATATTATAATTACATTGCAGACATAAAAAGAGACCACTTCACATGCAAAAATATACATAGTTTACTAAGTCCACATAGTGCAATAATTAATGCCTCCGTTTTGGCTACATAGGAATTAGTTTAATAGGTAGGGGTCCAAATCTTAGTAGACCACATGATAGTATAAATGTTACAACATACAATTAATCAAAAATGGTCATTTATGAACTATATATTAATTTTAAATAACTTGTGTGGAGAGCAAGAGAATCAAGATATTTTGAGTTATCTAATAAATATATTTATGTATGTAATAGCTCTAGAATTATTATGGTTATCAAAATAGTAGATTATCAAATAAATTAAAATGATTTAATAGTCATTCATAATTTCACAGACTGAATTGATTTATACTTACACATGCATGGCTTAATTTTCGAACTGATCTATCTTGATCTTCTGAGAAGGGTTCGAGCGAGTATACTTGTCGAGACCTGAAAGATGGTGAATTATGCCTGATCGGACAAAAGAAATTAGTAAAAAAGGGAAACTTAAACTTATTATTATTTTTATAACCTAAGAAAAGAGAATTAGTAATTTGATATCATGTTAAAATGCATCAAACACTAATTAGAAATATTAAATAAGATTTTTTTTCTAGTTACAATAATAATTTTGTACAATTTTAATAATAACAAGAGTTATATATTGTTGGCTAGTGACAAAAGCATTATATAAAAGGTTGAGTTAATTGACAATAAAACCACCACAAGAACTTAATGAGTAGTTTGTATTATCAATATAGATGTATTATTTAATTATTGTATAGTGGCAACTTATGAATATTTCTTGTACTTATTAAATTTTTCAAAGTTGATTATTGTAACAAAATAAGTACTCATCAAGTACCTATGAATTATGATTTTGGTAAAAAAATATATATTTCAATGTTGCTTATTATTTGTTAATAATACTATTTTCTTGTAATAATATCTAGTTGATCTCATTATTTGTATGATTTATTTTTCTTAATATTTAAGAGAAATATACATGAAAAAACAAAATCACAATTTAAAATCTATAATTTCGGGAGTGATAAAATTATTATCAACCAAACATACATTTCTCTCATTCTTTATATAACAATCTAAAATACTATCATATATTCATATCAAAATCGACTCAATTATATAATCCAGTAAATTCTATGTAT
This sequence comes from Verbascum thapsus, assembly GCA_963669365.1. Classification (NCBI taxonomy): domain Eukaryota; kingdom Viridiplantae; phylum Streptophyta; class Magnoliopsida; order Lamiales; family Scrophulariaceae; genus Verbascum; species Verbascum thapsus. The sequence continues at coordinate 12,211,846 of OY770110.1, forward strand.
GCAAAATCACCATAATCACGCTTTTTACCACTTGATTTAACCACCTTTAACATCGAATTACTTTTCCTATTTATTACTTTGCAACCGTTTTCGTTTTGTGAAAATGGACTCCAAATACACCCTAATATATATAAACTATTTCAAATTCTTTTCTCACGATCTATATAATATCAGATTAGTTCGTTGTGAGTTTTTCACCCATTATAAATAGATATTATAAAATTATTTCACTTTTAATATTATATTTATATATGCTGGAATGAGTGATTTTTACCATGTAGCTCCTATTATTTTACGAAAATTATTAATTGAAACTTAATAATTTTACGAAAATTATTAAAGCCCGTCTTGTATCCGGAAAATCTCGAATATGGGTAAAAATCTTGAATATTTTATTCACTGTAAAATTCTCAATAAATTGATGATTGAAAATTAATTGAATAAATTTATGTGTCTCTATCAAAAGCAGAATCCAAGGTGAATATTTTTGTCACAATGGAAGTGAGAGTTATTATTATGATTTGCAACTTGGGAAGAAAAATTGTCAGCCTCAGACTGCAAGTTTTTTTGGAATTGTGCAGCTATGAATTGGATCTTCATCAAATTCAGGGACCCAATTAATTAATTAATCCATGTAATTTTCATGTAATCAATTTAATTTATTTTTACACAAATTATAGATAATAATTTTAAAAAATTATTTGTAAATCTTTACGATTTTATTGCAAAATTAATTGTTCAGCTTGAAAAAATTAGTTATATATTGAAGATAATCCTGCAAAAAATAATATCAATTTTAGTTACTTATTTTTGGTTTGACCTTTAGAAATCGTATTTTGACCATTGGTATGAATTTAACCATCAACATGTATTTCAAACGAATGAAATTGAATATTCATCAAAAAAAAAATTACATGTCATGTACATTCAATTAGTTTGAATAATATTTATAATTGTAAATATACGATATTTTTACGTTTGTGTACATTTTAAAGATCAATTTGAAAATATTTTTTAATTACAAAATAAATTGAACTGATTGAAATATCAATATATAATACAAGTATGCTGGGAATATCAATATATATTAGTAAATGTTTGAACTTTATAGGCCTTTTTCTATAAATTAAAAATAAAATTAAATTAAAAAACGTAATTTAGCACGAACTCAATTTAAAATTCGAATTATTTTTAAATTAAGCGCAAAACTTGAGTGCAAAATCATTTTTAATACTAAGTCGAGATGAGCTAAACGAACTCGACTCAGTTGACAACTGTATTTGTGAAACGTAAAACTCGATCGAGGGGCAGAAATATAAATAATTATTTCTTGAGGGGTAAACTGTAAATAATTGTTTCTTGGACTGGAGTGAAAATAAATAATAATAATTGGGCCTGTGGCCGAATCAGTTTGGTCGGCTCCGGCGTTTTGTATTTTTTATTGGTCTTATTTCTGAATAAATTGCCGCCTAAGCACTATGCAAAAGCTTTAATTGTTTACAATTTTAATATTAAGTCTAAATTAATTCAAATTCAATAATATTTACTATATTTTTCACTAAAAGAAACAATTTGAGTTATCTATTTTTAAAAAGATGGAAATTTAGGGAGTGAAGTGCAAATTATCCATTTTATCAGTGATATATATATACGGGCAAAATACAAATAACCCCCCCGTGAAATATTTTACTGGCTGAAAACCCCTGTTAAAAAAATATAGCCTAAAAACCCTTTGTGAAATTTTCAAATTGCACGAAACTCCTTGTTAAAAAAATATAGCCTAAAAACTCCCTGTAAAATTTTCAAATTGCATGAAACCCCCTGTGAAAAAAATATAGCCCAAAAATCCTCTGTAAAATTTTTAAATTTACAAATTAATTAATAATATTAATAATCAAGTTTTATGATATTAATTAAACTTTATCCAATAATTAATTTTTAATGTAGTTATATTTCGTAGTGGTAAACTTTTTTAAAGTTTACAAGGGTTTTTAGGTTATATTTTTATTCACAGGAGGTTTCATGCAATTTAAAAATTTTACTATATTTTTTTTCACAAGGGTTTCATGCAATTTGAAAATAGGCTATATTTTTTCAGAGGGGTTTTTAGCCAATAAAATATTTTATTTGGGATTAGTTATTGTATTTTGCCCTATATACACATATATAAAATTTCAAGTAGCGGTTAAATTCATAAACAAATAATCACCATCATATATTATATATATATATATATAGAGATACTTATATATACGATATATATACAATCTTTCTGTCATCTGTAAGTTAAAGCAAAAGGGAAATATACATATATACATATATATAATCATCATCTCTGACGCTCCATCCCACTCTCTCAAGCAATCTCAACAAAAATATTGGAGAAATTTTTCGCCTAATCTAAAGATTTTTGGGTTTTTTTGTGATTTCTTTTCTCGGAACACTCAGATCTATTCACATTTCATGTTCGATCGGTTTTTGATTCAGGTACGTAGTTGATTTTGATCTCAACTTTTTTTTTCCTGTTTGAAGTGTTGACATTTCGTAATTAGATTGAAATGCATCGTCTATTTTTGGTTATAGAAATTAGGTTTTTAGATACCATCACTTGAAATTGATGCATTAATTTGAATTCGATTGCGGTTTAAATTTGCTTCGATTTCGATTAAATCTAAATTGATGCATTTCGGGTTAAATTTGCTTCGGTTTCTTTTATCTAATTTGTGTGTTTTAAAAGTTGCCTTTTTTAATTGGTTTGTTTTTTGGATGTTTGTGTATTGCTGGATTTCGATTAGTAGTATTATTGTATTTTGTTTGATTAATTGAATTTTTTTTCTTGTTGTTTTTTGCCTTTTTGAAGTTTGGAAAAAGTAGATCTTAAAAATTGGCTCCACAAAAGCGATCTATTCACATTTCATGTTCGATTAAATTTGATTCAGGTGCGTTGTATCAACTAATTTTTTTTTCTGATTTACGCGATTCACATTTTATAATTAGATTGAAATGCATTGATTTTTTGTTGCTGTTGATGATCATTTTAGGTTAAAATTGTAGAAAATTTAGATCTTCAGAGAATCATCACTGGAAATTGAGGCATTAAACTGGATTGCATTGTCTTTAATGTGTGTTGCTTTGATTTCGATTGTTCGCCTCTTTGCATGTATTGAATTTGCCTTTTTTTAAAAATAATTGTTTTCTGGACGTTGATGTATAGTTAGATTTTGATTAGTAGGATTATTGTTTCTTGTTTGATTTATTGAATTTTTTGTTTTTTCCTCTTTGAAGTTTGGAAAAAGTAAATCTTGAAAGTTGGCTCCGCAAAAGAGATCAATGCGCCACGTGGGTGGCCAGATGCAGCAGAGCAGTGCAGCAGCGGCCACCGCTCTCTACGAGAATGCAGGACCAGGTGTGTCCGGTGGAGATGCAGGTGATGCCGTCATGGCACGGTGGCTGCAGTCTGCAGGATTGCAGCATCTGGCCTCTCCAATGGCATCCAACACAGTCGATAATCGCCTGCTCCCTAGCCTCTTAATGCAGGTAAAAAAATTCCCCTTATTATCTTGTTTTTCCCTTTCTTCAATTTGACCATGATTTTGTTATTTAAATTGTATGTTCTCTTTTATTTGGGAAAATGGAATGTGGAAATTTCAGGAGTGGTTGAAATTTTGTTGGGCATTAGCGGTGTATCAGCTTGTATTGCTATGCAGGACGTCAGAAGAGTTATGCTGAAGTAGATTTTGAAGATTTAAGTTTTGTACACCATCAAATATCTTAAACAGTATTTCTGTGCATTTATTATCAGTAGTACTCTATTTAACCATATCACTATGATTTTATAATGGTAAGAGCACTTCATGGAGTGTCATTTTTCTTTTTAGACATGGGAATGGGTGAGTAGAATTGGTTTATCTGGTTCTATCTGCATTGACATTCTCATTCTATAATTAACTGGGGAAATTTTGATCATGTATGAAGGGTTATGGACCTCAGTCTGCCGAAGAGAAACAGAGGCTTTTCAAATTAATGAGGAATCTCAACTTTAATAGTGAAACTGTTTCTGAGCCATACACTCCAAATGCCCAAAGTTCTGCTGCATTTGCTTCTTCAGAGGGATTTTACTCTCCAGAATTTAGAGGAGATTTTGGAGCTGGCCTTTTGGATCTGCATGCTATGGATGACACAGAGCTCTTATCTGATGTGAGTTGCAGTTACAGTCGTTTGTAAATCATGTTGTTTCTTCTTGAAGCAAGGAAGATCCAGACTATTAATGAAGAATTTTTTTTCATTTTTTTTAGCATGTTATGACAGAGCCATTCGAGCCATCACCTTTTATGCCTGCTGTTACAAAAGCTTTTGAAAGTGACTTTGATGGAATAGCCAGCAGGCAGCAGAGAGGACAAACAGATGCAGAAGCTCTTGCTGGATTATCTGCTAATGAAAAGGAAGTCAGCACAAGGGAAAATAATGTGGCTAAGATTAAAGTGGTGGTATGTTGAATTTATGAAGGTTCCATGTTGTTCTTGACTACCTGCGAATATCGTGTTATGTTGGTGATGGCTGTATTAATGGTGAAAATGTAATTTCATTGAATTCAGGTACGCAAGAGACCTCTAAACAAGAAGGAAATTGCTCGCAAGGAAGATGATATTGTGACTGTATGCAATGATGCTTATTTAACTGTCCACGAGCCCAAATTAAAGGTCTGTGGAATATTTTAGCATCATGATAACATATACTTTTAATTTTGGTATTTTGCTTATAATATGTTAGAGGAGCAAATTAATTTATTTTACTCTATTTCCCTACATGAAAAACTCACATTTGAGACCATTTTGAAGGTTGACCTGACCGCATACGTGGAGAAACATGAGTTCTGTTTTGATGCAGTTCTAGATGAGGAAGTGACAAATGATGAGGTAATAACCTTGGTCTATAAGAAGTTTATGCTAAGAAACATTTTGGTTTTAACATTCACTACGTTTCTCGTTGGTTTTCAGTTTTAGAGTTTCCACAATTGCTCTAGGTTTTTCCTTAATCACAAGTATAGTATCAACATATCTTTTCCATAGTCACAAGTATTGTTTCAACATATCTTTTTTTCATTTTGTTCCTCTGATCTTAGTCCTTTTGGTTTTCCCTGAGGGGGGGGGGGAGGGGGTAACTGTTTGCTTTGCTAGCTAATTGTAATTTTCTATCTATATGTTCTCACTAACATTCTTCTTACATTTTGGCCTGTCAGGTGTACCGTAACACTGTCGAGCCAATTATACCAATCATTTTTCAACGAACCAAAGCAACATGTTTTGCATATGGGCAGACAGGTGTGAATCTCTTTATTTTCTCGGTTAGACATCATTGGTTGATAGTATTATAGAAAGCCAGTGTTCCTTATATTTTAGCGACATGCTTTAAGAGACAGGATGGAAAATGAGTGGAGATACTAGAATCTTAGGTTCCACTGTGATAATATGTGTATAAGTTTTGTAAGTCTGTTATCTTGTATGTCAGTACCGCAATGTTATGTGTTTCTCATCCATCCCTAATGAGGGGAATTCTTTAAGAATGTCATAAATACAGTATGTAGTAGGTGGTGTTATACTATCTTTTGGTTGACTTTTTGACAATCATCACTGACCCCTGGCATGCTTTTTAGACGTCCAAGTGATATTGTGTTGATTCTATTACCGTAATTTGATGTCAGATAAAGTGTATTTTCCTACTATACTCAATATATGGATAATGCCATCATGACTTATTATAAACTTTATTGTGAATATTGTTTGCTAAAAAATTTCTCCTAAGAAGGTGGCAATCTAAGATTGTTTTATTCTTTTTTCTTTCTTTACTTCATACTGTCTTTTTAAGGAAGCAACTGAATATCCAAATGTGCATATTAACTGATAGTAGTAAGGAGCTAATCAATTTCTGGAAAGCATCAAGACTTCAGACATGGAAATGGAAAGAATACATGCGAAATGGAGTTGCTGTTTGTTTTCGTTCCAAATCTAATCTATCTATTTCCATTACGTTAAAAGGCAGGTGCATGAGGATTTAAAGTTGTTCACTGGGTGAATTTGCAGCAGTATCTAGCTTTTAGCTATCCTGTAGCATGCATTGTTTTCTTTTTATTGAATTAACTTATTTTAGCATTCTTAAACATATTCTGGTAGAAGCCATTTGGGTCAAAACTAAATGTTTGGTGTAGCTTTGCTTTAGTCGAGGGAAACTCAAGTGCTGAATTTACTTTCTGTTAGTCATATTACATGTTTATCTTTAACTGTTACTCATATCCATCAGGTTCTGTAAGATGACTTAATTACTTGTCTATCCTTTCCAGGGAGTGGTAAGACGTACACCATGCAGCCATTGCCGATTAGAGCAGCTGAAGACCTTGTTAGATTGCTGCACCAGCCAGTTTATCGCAACCAAAGATTCAAGTTGTGGCTTAGCTATTTTGAGATATATGGCGGAAAACTTTTTGATCTTCTTAGTGAGAGGAAGTGAGTATTCTAATTGCTTTCTCTTTTCTTGTGGTGAAGTTTACTTCCCTGAGTCATTGCTAGTAATTGCATTATTAAAGTACCACTCTTTATGATGTTAGCACCTCATATTCGAGTTTTGATAGCCAGATATGTGAAAGCCCTATTATCATTTTTATTTTATTTTTTCTTTTTTGTCTTGTTTTGGTAATGTTAATTTTGTGTTAATCTTATGTAGGAAACTTTGTATGAGAGAAGATGGCAGACAACAAGTTTGCATTGTTGGACTGCAGGAGTTTGAAGTCTCAGATGTTCAAATTGTGAAAGAATATATTGAGAGGGGAAATGCAGCGAGAAGTACCGGTTCTACCGGTGCTAATGAAGAGTCTTCAAGATCGCATGCAATTTTGCAACTGGTTGTGAAGAAACACAATGAGGTGAAAGAATCTAAAAGGAATTATAATAATGATGTAAATGAATCCAGAAGCGGAAAGGTTGTTGGGAAGATTTCTTTTATTGATCTTGCTGGTAGTGAGAGAGGTGCCGACACTACAGACAATGATCGACAAACTCGGTATTAAATTTTGTTTATTATTTAATACTTTCATAATGGTAGATCAATGCAAGTAATTTATTCTAGTACTCAATTTTATAACGAAATTAACATTAAATATTATCTCTGTTTTAGATTACTTATATTTATCCTATATTTCACCAAAATCATAACCCTAAACTTTCAAGTGGTAGAATAGATTAAGAGTCTCCTGAGACTTGATTGAATGATTGTTTTTCTGTTTTTGTTCCTTATATCCCGTTACTCATAATTGGTAGATAATAAGTATTTTTCGGTATACAGGATTGAAGGAGCAGAAATCAACAAGAGTCTTTTGGCACTAAAGGAGTGTATTCGTGCTCTTGACAATGACCAGATTCACATCCCATTCCGTGGAAGTAAACTCACTGAGGTGCTTCGTGACTCCTTTGTTGGTAATTCAAGGACTGTTATGATCTCTTGCATTTCTCCAAATGCTGGTTCATGTGAGCACACCCTCAATACTTTGAGATATGCTGACAGGTAAAATTGTTTTCTTTCCAACTTTGATTCATTGTAGGCTCCATTCATATAAGCTTATGTCGATATGTTTATACTATATAAATTCTATATATAATTGAAGAGGGCCTTAGGAAAATGCTATTTGGTCTTCCAAGTGCATAAGGATAATTATAATCTGAAATAGGTGTTCATGCCATGATATGCTATAGTGCTATTTGATGTTGTGTAATAATAACCACCTGCTCTATGAAACCAAATGTACTGGAGTATTGTCCATTATTTCTCGCTTTCTACGTGTTATCTTCCTGTGTTCTTAATTAAATTAAATTCAACAATCCTTATATGATTGTTATTTTATTTATTTAGTGCACTCATCGAATGTGCCTTTATTGACTTTGACAGAGTTAAAAGCCTTTCCAAAAGTGGAAACCCAAAGAAGGATCAAGCTAGTTCATTGCCACCTAATCTCAAGGAAGCTTCATCAGCTCCAACTTTCCCTGTTTCTGCTGAGACAGAGGATGTTTATGAGCAATATCAAGTGTCGAAAGTAGTCGATACAAGTAGAAGGGTTGTAGAAAAGGAAACTCCTTTCAATTTTTCTACTGATGATGAGAAACAACCCTCAAGTTCTTCTTCCAACTTTACCCTTAATGGTCGTGAGGAAAGTGGGGTTATCGAGAGGGAAAGGCTTGATGTTAGAAATGCTTATAAGGGATCTAACAGTCAAAAGACAAATACAGCTGATATAGAGAAGGTGCAGAAAATTTCTCCGCCTCGGCAAAAAGCTTACAGGGAAGAAAAACTGGAAAAGCCTAGAAGAGATCGTGACAATTCAGATATGTCTCCCATTAGTCATAAGCAGCAAAATTTAAACAATTATAGTGGAGCTAGTAGTGGCTCGAAACAGTATGAAACTGAGCCACCTCCTGATGGGAGTATCAATGAAATACTTGAGGTTGGTTTTGACCTTTTCTGAAAAAACTATTCTACTGTTTTAAAATCAGATTATATAAAGTACATGTTAATCGTGAATCGAAATGTTTTTTATCTATGTAGGAAGAAGAGGCCCTCATTGCAGCCCATAGGAAAGAGATCGAAGATACAATGGAAATAGTTCGTGAGGTAAGTAATAATTGTTTGTCTCTCTCTTTCTCTGTATGTCTCTTTGTTTAACGCCAATCTCATATGGACGAATCATTTTAAAATTCTTGTGCTTGTGTTGGAACTTCCATTCTTATATACATAAACAGAAAAGCGAATCAGAAAAATTTGCTTAAAATAAGTAATGAATAAGTACACGCACCGTCCACCACTGATAGTATAATTACCAAAGCCTCTGAAGTCTTACAAATTACCAAAAGGGTCTGTGATTCTAACAACTCTCACAACTCGAATAGCAGGGGTTAAGTACACTGCTTGTACTTTTACTGACAAGGGATGAAAATGCAATATATTTTTACGAAAATTATAGTAATGTATCACTTAGGGGGCGTCTACATATATACTTATTGATATGGAGTAAATTCGAGTACGAGTAAATGTGTCATACGAGGTGAATTACAAACAAAGTACAGAAACGCCTTTATGATTGGTTGTTAATACGATACGAGGTATAGTATACGAGGCATGATAATAGGAAAATTGTCTCGTAACCCATTATGTGGGTCATTAGTTAAACGGGTATGGGTATTTAATTAAACCGACCCAGATGACAATATATCGCATGGACCACCAGAAACGACAGATGGCAATTACTCATAGGTCCAGAATAGTGGTTAGATAACCTATAAATACTTCAATAAATGCTTCATGTGGGGACGGATGTTTTCTGTACCAATACGAGCTGTTAAAAATACGGCGTGCCGTAAAATATTACAACTGCGTTAGACTTGATCCCAATTGAGGTACGTAGGCAGCTTGTTATACGAGTACAGTCTTTAAACATCATATTACGTAATATTTGACTAAATCACTTATTATTTAGCACTTCGAAGAAGTAAATGTTTTATGGAGCCAGTACTGTAAACCGGGCCACAACTCTCGCCGATCTTTTTAGTCTTTACATAATCATTTTCTTATTAGGTTACGTATATTGTATAAATAGCCCTATTTTCTCATTGTAACATTCTTACGAAAGTATATTAATAATCCTGGCTTGGGAGCTAGCGCCCCTAGACGTAGTCAAAATTCTTTTGACGAACTGGGTAAACAATTCGTGTGATTATTCATAATTGGCATCATATTCCTAACAGTAAAATCACCAAGTTTTGAGTGGGGTGTTTTCAAATGATGACTTGTTTCCTCTGCATGCCAGGAAATGAAACTATTGGCAGAAGTGGATCAACCAGGTAGTCACATTGACAATTACGTCTCACAATTGAGTTTTGTGCTCTCGCGCAAGGCAGCTAGTTTGGTCAGCCTACAAGCTCGTCTTGCAAGGTTTCAACATCGGCTGAAAGAGCAGGAAATACTCAGCAGAAAGAGGGTCCCTCGGTAAAGCAATTATTCACCATCCAACCTTGTACTAATCTCGCGTTCTTGTTTATTGTATCAAATACTTTTTACTTTTTTTACTGTCAAATATGTATACAGATCGCCCGGTGAAGTTTGTATTTTTTTTTTATGCTGAAGAAAGGAAATGTTGAAAATGAAAATTGTTGGAAGTTTATAATTTAAACATGGGACTACTCTGTTCTTTTTTTTCGTCACAAATCTGAGAAATGTTGATATTTTTTTCGAGTTTGTAAGAGGGTTAGTGTGATTGTTGCTGTTGTGAGGTTGAATGTTTGAAATATATATATATACTGATTCACAAAAATGTACCAAGTTAGCTAGATGATGTTTCATCGTTATATTGATATGTTGATTGTAAAGTTAGGAGTCATAAAATTTACCAGTTAATATTTTGATTGTAGAATTAGAATCTCAGGTTCTTCTAATAGTACCATCCAGAAATAGATGCCATAAATTTCTCGAATTTATATGTTTCGAGTACTAAAACAATCACAGAAGTGCAATAAGTGAACCTATTCTTTCTTTTAAGATATAACCTCACAAAATTTATGCAAAAACGAAAATATCACTAAATTTCACAAGGCGAAAAAAGGGACATCCCTAAATGTCGAAAGAATATGTGAAATTACTATACACATAAAGAACGCCTATCCTAATCCGTCAATCCGCTTTCAGTTCAAATCTCCTTGACTGTTCTTCGCCTAAAATACGGCATATGTTGCTATAAAAAAAGGGTAAATTTCAGACATGAAAAAATATGGTATCATAAAGATTCACATGCAAGCAGCAAAAATAGTGTAAAGATACAAGAATTTCGACTTATGGTAGCCAAATTCAGCATCTCGATTTTGTTGTTAAGACAGAACATGGAAGATTTTATATATGCCACTAAAACATCCCATAAGCTTTATATCTTATGAGAGGTTTTCGAAAGTTATAAGATGTTGGGTCTTATTTTATTTTAGAAACAAGTTAATTACGTGTTGGGTGAAAAAGAGGTCCTAAAAAGTTGATTACGTTTGTTAGATCGTCCAAAATAGGCTTAAGATTCATAACTCAGTTTAACGAGATTATAAGTTCCTCAAAAATTTATTTACACTCTGATGGACTTATAATCTACTAAACAGCTTTATACGATGTGATGAAAAGATTCTAAGTTCACCCAAACACTATCAGCCACAGGCAAGAACTGATCGAAACATTGTTATATTTATGTACGAAAGTGAAGTATAAAGGCTTTACCTGGCTAAAACATAGTCCAATGTCTCTACAATACAAGTCAGCATATTTGATCATGAACATGCCACAATCAAACCTGTTTGAAGAAACAATTTAAGATAGTTAAAATAATTTATTTTTTTCCCATGATTTGTCTCTAATTACAGGATTAAATATATTTTTGGAAACAATGATTGAAAGATGACCTTTTTTCAATATGTATGTGAATTATAAATGGATATACAACCAGTTTTCTCTTCAATGAATTCAGAAGTGATGAAAAAATTTCCTAATATAATCAAAACTTACAATTAAACGAAGTCCTCTTATGTTCAAAATGCTCACATCTTGACGATTCAATTCTCCTATTTTTTCTCATTATTTTCCATCTGTTTGATATTCTTCCTCGAATATATAAGTTGGCACACTGATTTTTACCAATTTAGAACTGGTTGCACATATGAACTGGAAAATAAAGAGAAAGTTTCACACTTTACCCGTTTGCCTGCTCTGGAAGGTCCGAGACATATTCTCGCTCCCACGAACTTACATTAATATCTTTCCCACATTTGTCCTTCACCTCATCAACAAAGTATTTTGCCTGCATTTATAAGATTACATACACAATTAAGGCCATAGCATATTACAAGAGAAACCTATATTGACAAAAAAGTTAGTAATATCAATACATTGAGTAGAAATGTTAATTCACAGTGATCTAAGCTAATGCAACAAAGGTAAGTTTCACCTACACGAGAGCAAACATACCAGTATATTCAAAACCTGAACATCAACTCCTTTGAGTGAGTCGAGATACTGGAACTTTTTATCTTCTTGTTGATAACTGCTAAACACCAATGAACTTCTTTGTGGATAGGCACAAAAATCTAAAAACGGGGGGGGGGGGGGGGGGAAGCGAATGGTGTGAATTTCTGCAAATAAAAAGGAAAAATGGAATAGATATGAACCAGAAAAATGGTTGAGAATTGTACTTTGTCACAGTCTAAAAGACTATATCCAAGCTTTCTCTGTGTAGTCCATCTTCTAACTGATTGAAAATTATAGCCACCTCCACCACTACTCAGCTGAGATAGAAAATGACAACACATAAGGGATTCAGAAACTTAGAAAGTGCATATTCTACCATCATTA